>NIZV01000071.1:0-162423 GCA_003947045.1 Fusarium ambrosium
GGTCGTGTGGCCCAATGGCAAGGCGTCTGACTACGAATCAGAAGATTGTGGGTTCGATCCCCATCATGATCACTTTCTTTTTGCGCATTTCGAAGATGTTTTGATGCTGTTTTGTTGTGTCTTTCTAAATGTGGTAGGCCGGAGACTTCGGGGCCGGAGGACGCCGGGATCCACTCCGGACCCACTTTCTCTTTTTGATTCTCCGTGCCTCAAACTCCGTTGCTGTCTTGATGTGAATCAAGACATTCTATGGCGTAGTCTGGCGATGCATGGCTGAGAGATGAGACCCGAAGATGGAGATTTGCTATTATAACTTGATCGTAAATAGTTCCTCCTTCGATACCGGCAATGGGGGCGAATACTGAGCTTCTCAACCATGATCACCAAGGACTTCGCCCAACTATTGCCGAGACATTTGGTCAAAATTGACACAACATGCTTTCATTCATTTCGCTTTTGTTCCTTCTAGTCTAATAACCATGTAAATGTCAATGGGCTAGCAAATGCAACACAATCCATCCTCGCAAGTCTAATCGAAGATCGAGTGGAGATGATCACCACAACCACACACCTAAGGACTCAACCTCTTCAGCGTCCACTCATCTGCCTCTCCCTCACGCTCATACACGAACCGGTCGTGTAGACGACTCTCTCTACCCTGCCAGAATTCCATCCTGTCGGGAATAATTCTCACGCCACCCCAGAACTCCGGTACAGGAATCTTTTCTTCTCCCTCGAAGCGTTCCTCGACTTCTTTGTACCAATTCTGTAGCTGCTCTCGTCCATCGTCGCCTTCACCCTGTGGCTCCAGCACCTGACTCTGTCGACTCGCCCACGCACCAATACGGCTTCCCCGTGCTCTCGTGTCGTAGTACGTCTGACTCTCCTCACGGGTGATGCGTTCCACTTTTCCCTCAACATGCACCTGCTGCTGCAGCGCCTCCCAGAAAAACAGCAACGCAGCCCGGGGGTTACTCTCCATATCTGCCGACTTGCGCGACGTGCCGAGGTTCGTGTAAATGACGAATCCGCGAGGGTCCAGCTCCTTGAGGTACACGGTGCGCGACGACACGCGGCCCGACGGGAGAGAAGCGGTCGAGAGGGTACACGACTCTGGGTGTGCGACACCAGAGTCAGGCTTTTGCGCGCGAGAGAACCATTCGTGGAACTGAGGGATCGGAGAGGTAGAGTTTAGCTGTGAGCGGACGAGGGTTCCCTTTGTGAACTGCTCAGCCTGGCCTGTGGGCTTGGATCCCGCGGGAGCGACTGAAGGTTCTAGAGTCAGCGAGGAGTCATGAGGCGATTCCCATCGCGAGTGCGGGGGAGGGGCAAGTTCAAAAACATACAGATCAGCTTGGACGTCTCGGGCGGCGGATGAAGAGCCATTCTCGCGATTGACAGTAGTGAAGCAGTGGGAGTAATTCGCATTGACCAACCTCAAAAGATGTTTGGCGGTGAAGGATTGAGGGTTTATATATCATGCAACGTTCAAAAGTGTGACCTTTGGGGGACGCATACGATAATTTATGACAACCGGAACCCGGGTGACTGTAAAAGGTACGTACTCCTCTTCCGCGGTGGGGTGATGACATCGTCGAGGGGCACTCTCGAATCGGGAGATTTCGACGTCTCTCCAAGATGAGGCTAGACCCTGGAAAAGGGTGTAAAACTCTATGTGGGAGCATGAATACCTAAGTTTTGGAACATTCAAGAAGTCTCGACAAGGGTTATAAAACATGATAATCTGTAAACAACCCCCTTCACCCCCACATCACGGTCAGCTTCACAACCTGACCTTCACGCCACAACACGAGACAAACATACACAACACACAGACACACACAGAACGAACGCAGGGATAAAATAAAATAAAATAAACGTATACAACACGTATACGACATATATATATACATAATACATATACATACATACAGTACATAACTCATTACACACGACGCGAGTCGCAATTACACATCTAAGACATCTCAAGTCGTCACGGGCATAATCCTGGAATGCTTGCTAACGCACGCCAATTTCTATCCGGCTCTCAAATACAATCTTTGGAACAAATCATGGAAACTTTTTATATCCCTTCCCTCTAATTATCAGCCATAACCAGAGCCAACAGAGCCATGCGGCAGTAGAGGCCATAGCGCATCTGCATAAAGTCAGTAATTTTGCTTTGGATAACATCAAGGGAGGTCTCACCTGTCGGAAGTATGCAGCCCGCTGGTCAAAGTCGACCTCCTCGGCAACCTCTTCGTTGCGAGGAAGGGGGTGCATCACAATCATGGAGCTCTTGGCATGCTTGAGCGAAGCGTTGTCCACTCGGTAAGAGTTCTTGACACGCTGGTATTCCTCCTCACTGGGGAAGCGCTCACGTTGCACACGAGTGCAGTAGAGAACATCGCTGCGAGCCATGATCTCAGGGGTAAGAGTCTCAGACTCGCACAGAAGCTGTCCAGAAGCCACCAGCTGCTCTCGGACCTTGGCGGGCAGGGCCAGAGCCTTGGGGGCGACCAGCTGAACCTGCACGTGGTAGTGTCGGAGAAGGTACACAAGAGAGTGCACAGGTCGGCCGTAGAGAAGATCACCCAGGAAGGTGATGGTCAAGCCCTGAACGGTTCCAAGCTCCTCACGGATGGTGAAGAGATCCAGGAAGGCCTGAGTAGGGTGCTCCTTGCTGCCGTTGCCACCGTTGATGACGGGGACAGGGCTGTACCTCTCGGCAGCATGAACACTACTCTCCTCAGGGTGACGGAGGACAATGGCATCACCGTAGCAAGCCAACGTTCGGAGGGTATCCTGAAGAGTCTCACCCTTCTGGACAGAAGATTGAGAGGTGGGGATGGCGATGGTGCGACCACCAAGACGCTGCATGGCAGCATCGAAAGAAGCCGAGGTGCGGGTGGAAGGCTCGTAGAAGAGAGTTGTCAGGACACGACCTCGGAGAATGTTGAGAACGCCCTCACGCTGAACACCAAGACGCATCTCCTGGGCAACAGTGAAGAGCAGGTGGAGATCAGCTCGGCTGTACGCCTTGACCGACAGAACGTGGGTGTTCTTGAAGGCAGAAGGCTGAGACAGCAGCTGCTGGAGCGAAGAGCTGACCAGAGGCTGAAGGTGCAGAGCAGGAGCAAGCTCATCAACGGGAGCAGCACCACGAGCGGGCGAGGGCAGGGTAGCACCCACGGCACCAGCGTCAACACCACGGAGGCGGTTCAGGGGCTTGACACCACCAAGCATGGACAGACGGCGAGCCTGGGGAGACTCGGTAGTCTGGGAGATGGAAACAGTCGGCTTGATGGGAGGGGACATGGGGGGAGCAATGTGCGCCGACATGTCCTTGCCCTGAGGGGAGACAGGCAGAACCTCACCATCAAGGCAGACAGTGGTGTCCTGGAAGGTGACTCGCTGAACCGAAGCACGCATGCGACGGCCCTCGAAAGGAGACCAGAACTCGCCAGCAGCCACGGTATAGGGACGGTCAATCTCAGCCTCAATGGTAGTGCCAACCTGCTCGTGGAGCTCAAAGATCTCCATGGGGTTGGTGTAGAGGCGAGCCTTGATGTCATCAACAGTCAGGCGACCCTCAGCGACCGAGGTCAGCAGCAGGGGCAGAGCATCAGCGATGCCCATCGAGGGGTCAGTCTTGTGGCCGAGGGTAGTGGCCAGACGGAAGGGCAGACTGCCGATGGAGAAGACATCGATAGTCGACATGTGCTCCCAGAGAGCGGCCTGGTCAGCAGCTGTAGGGAGACGCTCACACTCAGGGTAGTCGTCCCGAGAGAGGTAGAGCGAGTAGATGGACACATCGCAGGTAACCTGGAGACCCTTCTCCTTGCTAAGAGCGATGAGCTTAATGTCATCGCGGTTGGTGACCGAGGTAACGTGGATGCGTCGGTTGTGCAGGCTAGCCAGGAGGAGGATAGAAGCCAGATCGGTCAACTTGGCATCAGTGACGATAGGCTTGTGAGTAGGCCAGGAGTCAAAGTGAGCGGTGACAGCAGCGACCTTGCTGATGTTGCCAGAGAGGTGGTTGAAGGGGATGAAGAGAGATCCCACCTCACCGGTGACATGGCTGATCTGGTCGGCATTGTCCGAAGTAGCGGCCACAGAGAAGTTGTAGTCGCAGAAACCACCACGTCGGCTGTTCTGCTGAGCAGCGCTCAGGGTAAGGGCATCGGTAATAGCGCCGTCCACACCAAGAGGCATAACTCTGATCATGCTGAAACCGGCCGAGATGGAAGCCTTGGTGACAGTCTGGAGATCCTGGCTGTCAGGGGTAACAATGCCAGGGACAAAGGCGGCAATGTTGATCAGTCCAGGCAGAACAACAGTGCGGTGGCTGGTCTGGTAGTCACGCTTGGACACATCAAGCTCAAAGTGGCGAGCAATAGCCTCGATGAGGATCTTGGCGTTCTTGACGTTGGTCACCAGGGGAATCTGGTAATCGACGGCCATACGTCGGGTCTGGTAACCCTTGCTCATGTAGTTGGCAGGGCGGCGGTACTTGTTGTTGGAGGGAAGGTTGATGTATAGGTCGATGGTGTTCTTGGCCAGATGCTGAGTGAGCGAGAACTCGGAGCTGGTATCCTCCTCCTTGCCGAGGACCTCGAGGTACTGAACCTGGACGCCGTGCTCCTGGAGGAAATCGGCAGTACCAGAAGTGGCAAACAACTTGTAGCCAATCTTCTCGAGCTTCTGGATAGAAGGAAGCATCTCACGCTTGTCCTTGTAGGAACCAATGGACAGGAGGACGTTCTTCTTGGGGATCTTGAAGCCAGTCGACATGAGAGCCTTGAGGTAGGCCTCGGCCTTGTCAACACCGAAACAAGCAACCTCACCAGTGGAAGCCATCTCAACACCCAGAACAGGATCAGCACCTGAGAGACGGGAGAAACTGAACTGGGGCACCTTGACACCGACGCAGTCAGGGGCAAGATCGGTGGGAGGGTACTCCTGGAAGGGCTGGCCCATGATAGCCTTGGTGGCCATCTCGATCAGGTCAACACCCATGACCTTGGACACGAAGGGGAACGAACGCGAGGCGCGAACGTTGCACTCAATAACCTTGATATCGTTGTCCTTGGCAATGAACTGGATGTTGAAAGGACCAGTGACGTTGAGAGCGGCACCAATCTTGCGAGTGGCCTCGGCAATGCGGTCAATGGTGGTCTGCTCCAGATCCTGAGGAGGGAGAATCAGAGTGGCATCACCAGAGTGGACACCAGCGTTCTCGACGTGCTCCGAGATGAAGTGGCCAATAACGGTACCATCCTTGGCGACAGCATCCATCTCAATCTCCTTGGCGTTCTCAATGTACTTGGTAATAACCACAGGGTGCTCGCGAGAGACCTCAGCAGCCTGAGCCAAGTAGTTCTCGAGATCCTTCTCGGAGTAGACAGTGTTCATGGCGGCACCAGAAAGAACGTACGAAGGTCGCACAAGCACAGGGTACGAGACCTTGTCGCAGAAAGCTTTAGCCTCCGCAAAGCTAGTAAGCTCCTTCCAGGTGGGCTGGTCAACCTCGATGCGGTCAAGCATACGAGAGAACTTGTATCGGTTCTCGGCGTTGTCAATCATCTCAGGGGAAGTACCCAAGACCTTGACTCCGGCACGGTGGAGGGGCAGGGCAATGTTGTTGGGGGTCTGACCACCCATAGCACCCAAAACACCGCTCGAGTTCTCCAGCTGGTAGATATCCAGGACAGTCTCGAGGTTGATGTTCTCAAAGTACAGCTTATCGGCCTCGTCATAATCGGTACTTACGGTCTCGGGGTTGTAGTTGACCATGATGGTCTTGAAACCGGTAGCACGCAGAGTTCGGATGGCGCGGACTGAGCACCAATCGAACTCGACTGAGGAACCGATACGGTAAACACCAGAACCTAGGACCATGATACCGTGGTCCTCAAAGTTGATATCGTGCTCTGAGGCGTTGTATGTTATGTATAGGTAGTTGGTGAAAGCAGGGAACTCGGCCGCAACGGTATCAATCTGCTTGACGAAAGGCTGAATACCAGCCTCGAGACGCAGACGGCGGACAGCAATCTCGTTGGAGCTCCAGAACTTGGCGAGCTGTCGATCACAGAAACCAAGACGCTTGGCCTGCAGCAGAATCGAAGGGCTGGTTGCAATGTCGGTGGTGCTGTAGCTGGTCATCTTCTTGGCAAAGTCGCTCAGACCCTTGAGCTTGCGGAGGAACCACTTGTCGATCTTGGTCAGTTCCCAGATCTTGTCGACAGTGTAGCCCTCGTGCATAGCGTTGGCGATAGCAAACAGACGCTGATCAGAGGGAGTCTGAAGCTCATCGTCAATGCTCATAAGAGCCTTGGTCTCGCCAAAGCCGAGGTTGTGGAAGTCAATAGCTCGGATAGCCTTTTGAATGGCTTCCTCGAATGATCGACCAATGCTCATGACTTCACCCACACTCTTCATAGAGGAACCAAGTTGAGTGGACACACGGGTGAACTTCTTGAGATCCCATCGAGGCATCTTGACCACGACGTAATCAAGCGAGGGCTCGAAGCAAGCACAGGTGACCTTGGTGACCGAGTTGGAGATCTCCTTGAGGGGAATGCCGAGACCGAGCTTGGCAGCGATAAAGGCAAGAGGATAACCAGTAGCCTTGGAGGCGAGAGCCGATGATCGAGACAGACGAGCGTTGACCTCGATAATGCAGTACTCGCGGGAGAAGGGGTTCAGAGCATACTGAATGTTGCACTCTCCCACGACGCCGAGATGCCGAATGACATTGACAGCTGTTGTTCGCAGCATGTTGTAGTCCTCATCGGACAAAGTCTGTGAAGGGGCGACAACGATGGAGTCGCCAGTGTGAATACCGAGAGGATCAAAGTTCTCCATGTTACAGACGGTAATACAGTTGTCCTGAGCATCACGGACAACCTCATACTCAATCTCCTTCCAGCCCTTCATACTGCGTTCAATGAGAACCTGGGGACTGGCGGCGAAAGCCTTGTTGCAGAGATCGAGCAGCTCATCCTCGTTGTTGGCAAAGCCACTGCCAAGACCACCAAGGGCATAGGCAGCACGAACAATGACAGGGAAGCCAATATCCTTGACGACGTGCATGGCCTCGTCAATGTTGCTCGCGGAAGCCGACTTGGCGCACTTCTCGCCGATAGAGTCCATGCTTCGAGCAAACAGCTCACGATCCTCAGTCGTGATGATGGTGTCAATGGGAGTACCCAGAACCTTGACACCAAGACCCTCAAACTCATCCTTGAGCTGGATACCGACCTGGAGAGCGGTCTGACCACCAAAGGTGACGTAGATGGCATCAGGTCGCTCATACTGGATGACCTTGCGGACAAAGTCGGCGTTGACGGGAAGGAAGTAAACCTTGTCCGCCAGACCCTTGGAGGTTTGAATCGTGGCAATGTTGGGGTTGATCAGGACAGTGTAGATGCCCTCCTCCTTCAGAGCCTTGATGGCCTGAGAACCAGAGTAATCAAACTCACCAGCCTGACCAATGCTGAGACCACCACTGCCCAGGACAAGAACCTTGCGGACAGAGACACGGGGGTGAAGACGCTCGTTCTCCTCGATGGTGCCACCGGGGAAGCTGACAGGAGCCTGGAGAAGAGCAGGGTTCTCGGCGCAGTTGGCAATGGTGTTGATGAAGACATCGAAGAGGAATTCGGTATCGCGAGGACCGGGAGTGCTCTCAGGGTGGAACTGAACACTGAAGTAAGGCTTCTCAGCGTGCATGATACCCTCGTTGCTGCCATCGTTGGCGTTGACAAAGAGCTCCTTCCAGCCATTGATCAAGCTGGAGGCATCGACAGCGAAACCGTGGTTCTGAGAAGTAATGTGGCACTTTCCAGTCACCATGCTGGTGCAGGGAATGTTGTGACCGCGGTTACCAAACTTCATCTTGGTGGTCTTGGCACCAGAGGCTCGGGCCAGAAGCTGGTGTCCCAGACAGATACCAAAGACAGGAATCTTGTTGTTCTCAAGCACGGTAGCAATGTTCTTGACGGTGTTCTCGAGGACGGCGGGGTCACCAGGACCGTTGGAGAGGAAAAGACCGTCGTACTCGTCAATGGCGCTGGCAATGTCGTAGTCCCAAGGGCAGACGAGGACCTCGACACCACGCTTGAGGAAGCACCTCAGCTGGTTGTACTTCATACCGACATCGAGACACAGGACACGGATAGTACGCCCTGACGGGTGCTTACGGGCGACCGAAGGAGGTGGCTTATACAGCTTGGGAGCCTTGATGGAAACTACACGACGATGAGCATGGGCCTTCTACGAAAGTGTTGGAAGACTCACCCTCTGCCACCAAGTTCTTGGTATTAGGATTGACCCAATCGATCTGCTCAAAGTGCTCGAGAGGGGCAGCAGCCAGGGGAGCGTCGACCTGACCGTTGAGGGCGCCGTTGGCAAGGCCAGGAGCCTCGAGGCGCATCTTGCCCAGCATGCTACCCTTTTCACGGATCTTCTTGGTAAGGGCTCGAGTGTCGACTCCGTACATGGCGGGAACTCCCTGCTCCTTGAGCCAAGTTCCAAGGGAGGACTCGGCAAGGAAGTGAGAAAAGTCCTCTCCGCAGTATGAAGCTGTCACCAGACCGGCAATGTGGATCTGGGACGACTCGAAGTGAGCAGGCAGGTCGCCGAGGAGCTCATCCATGGTCTCGCGAGAGGGAACACCATAGTTTCCGACTAGAGGAAAGGTGATGACGAGGATCTGTCCTCTGTACGAGGGATCTGTGACGGACTCGGGATACCCCACCATGCCAGTCTGGAAGACCAGCTCACCAGCAATGCTCTTCTTGGCACCAAAGCTGTAACCCTGGAAAGAGGAGCCATCCTCGAGCTCAAGGCAGACGAGGCCATCATCCTCAGAGCCAACCTGGCGAGCCGAGGCCGGAGGTAGAGAAGCGATAGACATGATGTCGTTCGTTGTGTGTAGAAAAAAGAGAAGCTTCCTCAAGAGCGCCCGAGAACGCGGGGCAGAAAAGAGGGGTGTTGGTCGTGGGACAGCGAGATTGCGAGCAACGGCCGTCAAGAAAACTCGTGTTTCAGAGCTCCCCTGGTAAGGTCAGAAGCTATTCCGCAATCATCAGCCTCGACAACAATCTGCGGAGGAAGAAAAGTTGAGGAGAAGGGGAGCGGAAGGTTTGGAGGAGAAGAGATTGGAAGAGAGAGTTGATGAATCCGGCGGCACTCGAACTTTTTTTTTTTTTTTTTTTTATCGCCCGGCTTGTTGCTTAGCAGAAACAGCAAGGGCCCTGTCTCCCCCGCCGCCGCTAGCGCAGGGCAAGAATAGTATCTGATTGGTCAATTGGAGGTCGACTCCTCAACAGCGTCCAATCTCTGCATTCCTGACGATGCTGCAGGGACACTAAAGCGCCCCGCCGTGCCTTGGCCGAACCTCTCAAGCCTTTTAACATGGAACCCTTTCATCATGGTCGATCGTCCAGCTCGAGTCGGGTGGTTGGACTTGGGGACTCGGCGAGTGGGTTACGATCAGCGGTCAGGGTTTTACGGGGGGGTCGCCAATGTCACCGAGTCTCGATACGGAACGACTAGAGGTAGTACCCTACGCCGTGTTCGGAGTACTCTGTTGTGATACTCTGGTGGCTGGTTGTTGTCATGGTAGTCAACTGCAACAAAAGACAAAGCAATCACCTATGGATTGCTTTGTGTGGATCACCTCGGACTCTGTTGAGCGGCAAAGTCATTCCAAAAGGTGCACATGTAAGCAGTAAGCGGAGATCAAGTCTTGGAAAAGCTGTCAGCGAGGCATATTGACTGCTTGTCACTCACACCTCAAAGCAAGGCTGTCTTAGCTGACGCCAACTCGGCATTGACCACTTCAAGGACGGCACTGTTTACGCCCGGGCCGCCATCAAAGCCTGCTTCGTACGTAGCTCAATCCACTTCCGTCACCATCATCCACCTCCACAGAATGAAAAATCTTTTTTTCTCTCACGCTTCTCCTCCGAGGACCAATCATGACACGTCTAGTTACTCTCTAGTAACTCTAGCATGGGCCGTCGGAATCCGTCATGCAGGTGCATCTTTTCCGCATTGTGACTCTAGAGTATGTGGCTCATGTCATGTCACGCGAGCGAGATCTTTCGCATCTACGCGTTCGAATCATAGATCTGGCTGTAACCTTGTAGATACGAAACTGGCACGTGAATCAATATTTAATTTTGTCATCATGAATCCTCCCGGGTAATGCTCCCAACGCCTCGAGCCAGGCCAACTGCCAACTAAAACCTCATCCGGCTTCAAACCACGCTGCCTCTAACTATACAGTCCCCACGAGGCTAAACTTGTAAAAGATCCTTCGACAGCCTGACTAACCAAGTACCAAAACTGTGCAAATGCCATACACAAGGAATAACCCATCCAAACTCCCGTGCGATGTCTATAAGGTTTCATCGTATGTACATTCCCATTCGGCTATTAGGGCATGCTGCCTTGAGGCATTGGAGGTGCTGGCATGTTGGTCATTTGAGGCGTCTTTTGAGCCGTTGGACTAGCTTGGTTTGCAGCATTTCCTGGCTTCCCTTGTGTGTTCATACGATAAACCGGTTCCTTCTTGGGGTCAATCGTAGGAAACGCGGCTTGTAGTCGTGAGTAGAGATCTTTGATACTCTTGTCTCGCTCTTCACGGTCTGCCACTGGATCAATCTTGTTCTCTGCACCATCAGGTCCCAAAGCTGGTGCTTTGAGTTTGAGGGTCAGATTCAAAGGGGGAGCACTGAGATATGCTGGGCATGGTGGCACTTTGACTTCAGGCTTCCTGTCTGCCAGAGCAGCCATATATGAAAGATTTGCCTGCAATCGTCTCATGCATCTGTGGTTGTTAGTCAGGTCACTGTATCAAGGTCACAGGCGCTTACTGAAGGTAGTCTTGTTGAAGATGAGTTTCTTCTTCTGTTGGCTTCTTCTCACCGGTGTTTCCATCTCCCGCATGCTCCTTTTTGAGTTCTTGTTGCGTCATTTGAAGCTGTATCGACTCGTAGAGAAGTTCATGGTTGATATCCAGTAGTAGAGAAAATCGCTCCTTTTCGCGAGATTCTGTTCCTGGGCTCAAAGGTGTTGCTACAGCCGAACCTCCATTAACTACTGGATTTTGATTCGAGGAAAAGGTTGGTGTCTGAGGTGTTGATGCTGTGGCAGGTGTCTGCTGGGATTGCTGTGCCTGTGATTGCTGAGGTTGAGGCTGCGCCTGCTGAGGTGGTTGTTGCTGCTGCTGGTTTGTAGGTGTTTGACTTTGTGATGGAGGTTGAGGAGTCGGGAACTGGCCCTGCTGAGAAGGCAAGGCGTTGGTCGGTGTACCTTGAGCAGCACTCGGAGGTCTCTGAGGAGTCGAAACTTGTCCCATGGCCGCAGGGTTCGGAGGTTGTTGCTGTTGCGGTGGCTGCTGCTGCATCCTTTGCATCATCTGTTGCTGAGGCATCCCAGCCTGGTTCATCTGAAAACCCTGCATACCACCCGCCATCATATAATTCGGAGCAAAGCTTTGAGGACCGACCGACGAGGGAACGACTTGGCCATAGGGGGCGCCTTGGAATTGCTGCTGATATCCCGCCACTGTCCAAGAATTAGCCATAGTGACTCAACAAGACACAAATGACAGTTGACGGCGCAAAGTGATTTGCGACGCGCTCAAACGGTCGCGTGTCGATTCAACCCAGATATCATCTTGATACCTCGGTAGTCGTCAACACAAACACAAGCAACAACCCGAGCGCGTTGCGAACGTCTCGGCAACTGGCATGGCGCACAAGGACACTCACTCTGACCATTGGCAGCCATATGTGGCATGCCGGCGTTTGGCATCATCCCAGCAGGACCACCGGGCATCATTTGAGGGTTCGCGCCGGGGGCAAAGGCTCCCTGGGGAGTCATGCCGGCGAACTGCTGCTGCTGCTGCTGCTGCTGGTTATACATGATCTGCTGGCCGGCTGGCTGGGCTCCGGGCTGCTGTGGGGCAGGGTTGTTGAAGGAGGGAGCAGCATTGTTGGCAAAGCCGTAGCCGGCGGAGTACATGGCGTCGGGGCGTTAGGGTGAGGCGCTTGGAGCGGTAGTGGGAGCGGCAGCGCGTAGCGGCAACAACTGACCAGGGCGTGCAAGGAGGACAGACACTGAGAAGCAGGCGACGCGCAGGACGGGCAGAGTGCGAGCAACTGACGGCGTGGAGGCTGGTGGACGCGGTCCGGGATTGGAAACCTGGGCCTGGGCTTGGTGAGTAGACGGGTTGGACGTGGTTGCAGTGGGGCTGAGGCCACGGCCTTCGACCACTTCCGTCACGGCTATTCGACGCCGACCGCGCCGAAGGTGTGCAGCCAGGTGTTGCCCTGCATAAACGTGTCAGGTAAAAGGGGCCTTGTCAGACGGCAGTTGTTGCTCTTCTGTCAAGACGATAGCCAGACCCCTTGGAACTGGGTGTTTCCCGATGAGAAAATGGATTGGGACGGGATGGATGATGGATGTGACGAGCTATAGGCCAGGATGGCGCCAGGGAAGCGCGCCCAGGGTAAGACAAGCGCAGGACCAGGCTGTGATTAGACCGGATGGCTTTTACGCCAGTGTGTGATGATCAAGGTCAAAGCACTTGGCTGTTGTGTGTGAGTCTTGGTTGTATTACAGAGACAGAGTGAGAGTTGCTGATGGTGGAAGCGGGAAATTCTTTTCAGCCCGCGCTAACTTGAGCCGCACCCAGGTTGCCAATAGAAGCGAGAGACTGTCAGCTTTGTGAGGATGCTATGTAAGTACAAGGTTCAGCTCGTCGAGTCCTATAAACGGCACTCTTCTACCGTTGATAGTTGTCATGGGTTACAAATTGCGGTTACTTACATGTAAACCCGTTTGTCTGTCCTATAGAATATCTCCATTACCGATGTTCTGTGTTTGCCACGTGCTTGTCTCTACCACGTTTCTCTGTACCCATTGACATTAACGAAATCAACAAACTCAACGTCGCGTCTTGGAGCAAAAAAGAATGCTTGAACAGCAAAAGCTCATGATCATGATGGGGATCGAACCCACAATCTTCTGATTCGTAGTCAGACGCCTTGCCATTGGGCCACACGACCTGATTGGTTGAGAGGCAACGATATTCCCGTGGTGAAGCTCTCCCAGCGGCTGTTCGCGATGTCTTCATCGATGATCTATTCATTCTCCAGTTGTTTGTCAATTAGTTCACACTCTTCAAGTGACTGGTTGCGTTGTTCCCTAGTCATACATGAACAGCTGGCTTAATGTTGTGGTGGTGGTGTTCCCCTGAACTGAGGTCGGCGTGGACAAGCCTGATCCTGTTTGTTTGTCTTGCTACAGACATGTCGACTGATCTTAATGGGAAAAGGTTGAGGGCCCTATATCGAGTGAACTGTAACAGTAGGCCGATACCTGCGAGCTTCTCCGTGGTCCAGTTTCTCTGACGAATTGACAAACAGATACACTCGCACACTCAGCACATGTTATAGTGATCTCGAGATGAATAGAAGTAAACAATGCCTGTGTTCAGCACTATACCTCCAGCCTATCTACAAGCACACAATAATAAACAAAGACCGATAAACTGTCTCACCGTAAATGCCACTTCTACCGCCATTCTACCCCCATATCGCCAGGGATACATGCCCAGACCCCGAGACCCCGAGAGCGGTTCATGAACCCCGTACTCTCCCCTGTTGGCATCCCGCAATTCCTCCAAGGGCACCATGTTCATCCCGTCAGTGACCGCCCATTACAATCACTTATCAGTTGAGGAGTTTATCAAGAGAAAACTATTCACCGCTACATACCAGTCACTTTGAAGCTATTTAGACGACCCGAACCAAGACAGGTGGGCATGTCACCAAGACATTCCTATCTATTCCCCCCTCCCTTGTTGATTCGACCCCGTGAATGGTTCCATTGAAGCGGCTCTTTTTTATGTAGTACTTCTTCCCTAATGCAGGTCAATTGAACCTGGCCATTGAATTCTAAATCACGCGTTGGTTTCCGAACTAGCACTACAACAATACCCAAGCTCGTATCGTGGTACGTAATGCGTGATCTCCTCCACATCCATTGCTCACTTATCACACACACACCGGCCCGGGTTTAAAAAATGGTCAGCAGAATTAAAGGGGTCCCATTCCATGTCAGTTGACGATTACAATCGGGACCCTCCGCATCTTCAAGTTTCAGAATGATCATCATGTTGAACTCTACAAGACAAGACAGGTCGCATTAGGTGGAGCCACGAAAAAGCGATTAGGAAGGCCTCGACGGCATCACGCGATGGAGATGCACGCCAAGGACCGGTGGTTTGTACGGGAACCATTAATAGAACATTATTGACCAGAATATACGGTAAGGGGTATGTGTAATCCTGGCCTAGATGCCGAAAAACGTGCCCGACCCAATGAACCCAAAGTTGATGCCATTCCTGAGCCAAATAGAATAGATGCTCAATGTCCAATCCCAGGTCCAGTCCGGTCCAGTCCTGTCCAGCCCAATGCCCACCCATATTACAAAACGCTAATTCTGTCCCAAGCCACTCGAGGCGAGGCTGATCAGATACATGAAAGTTAAAAGTCAAAGCAGAGCGACGCATGCAGGATGCTGTGATGCCGGATCGAGTCGCCAAATCGCTATACGTGGGTGGTATCCAAGGAAACGCCTCGTCGATGCCGTAAAACCAAAAACGCCAATTCCCATTTTATATCATCTCATGCCTGGAAGTGCTAGAAATAGTCGTCGGATAGTCTCGACGATCGAGTCGTGCCGGTCGTCTGGGTAACCTCCACGGTGGGGGTCTCAACTGGTGTGAGGGAGAGGCCCAGCCCCAATGTCGCCTTGCCCGAGCTGAGCGTCTTGGATCGAGTGTGGGTGGGGATGTAGTTGTTCTCTTCGCTATCGTCGTCGCTCGAGGCGCTGTCGGGGTGGTTGTAGGCGTGCATCTCCCAGTCGGGTGCCTGCGCAGCCAGCTGCATATCCACCATGGCATCCGTCAAGCAATCATCTTCACAAAGAGGCATGATGCGGTAGTTGAGGTTCTCCATGATGCACCGCTCAGTTACATTGAGCTGCTGGTTAGACCACATGCCATGTCCCCAAGCCTTGCAGTAATACTGTGTTGGTTCCTGAGGGTCCTCGGTGAACTTGACGGCAATAACAATCGCCGCGAGGATGATGAGCTCGGGGTTAACCGAGTCGATGTGCAGCTGTTGTCGCTGGGGAATAATAGGTGCCGCAGGGAGAGTGTGTCGCTTAGAAGAGGAGGAAAAGTAGTCGGAGAGAAGAGGGCACGAGAGACGCCAGCGACGGGCAAAACGAGAGTCGAGGCTGTCGAGAATGCACACCGCAAGAGCGACCGTCTCGATAGGCAAGTTTGCGCGGCTGAGGATGGCCTGAACCAGAGGCACCGAGGCGGTGGCCAGGGAGGCCGACGAGGGGATGAGGTTGACAAGGTGGATGGCGGGGCCTGAGAGTAACCGGGTTAGTTTGAATGTCCATGCGATTGATATGGATATTGAATGCATGACGAGAGAAACAACGTGACGGTGTTGGTTGCACCCTGTCCGACTAACCTCTGAACCGAGCCATCAATGGCTCCCCATCATCAAGAGTCGTCCTTGGAGACTGAGCAGCCGACGAGTTACGAGAGCTCGGGGGCGGTGTGGGAAGGTTGGAGAGAGGTCGGTAGGTAAAGTAGCCTTCGTAGCGGCAGTTCTTGTCGTCGTTATCCATCATGTCTTGATCTTGAGCTCCCAGCTTCATGTTCATGTTTGCTTGTTGGTGACGCTTCGTCCAATCCTCGATCCTATGCAGCCCAGAGAGCCGGTTCTCATCATTTGGCGTGTACGTGTGTGTGCAAAAGAACAAACTCGTCTACGAGGGAATATTTCTTGAAGGGCGGAATCACGCGAGCACACACACGACAGCAGCCACGCAAAACTATACTCAGGAAAAAGAAGGGGGGAGGGTAGGTTATATAGACCAAGCCGCGTGTGTATATATAGACCGAGGGGAGTGCAACACGAGCGAGCGGGTGGAGAGCTGACCAAGGGGCATTCACCAAGAGTAAGGCTGAGCCTCTGCTAGACACTGCTAGACAAGGATTCCGCCTAGGCGGTATTAACCCCAAGCTGGGCTTGCTGGGCTCTGGCGGTGGAGGCGGCTGGTTAGGTGTGGTGGACGCCCAGCGCCGGGACAGGGGACCCAGGCAACCAGGCTACGGCTTTGTCGCCAGCGAACGCACAGCAGCGGGCCCTGTAGTCTCCTTTGAGCGAGAAAGGGGATCAACCGGTTGTCAATATCCCGGCTTGCATCAGTCTTCGGGAGACAATGAAGTGCAAGACAGGACCTGAATGGCGGCAATACGTGTTTGTGGCGCCCGTGAGGTGACTTGGAGTGATGGGAGAGGCCGTAAGAGATGGTCCTTTTTTGATTGACGTCCAATGTTTTGACTGGCTACTTCAGCCTTCGGGGCCGGCCGCCAGGTCTGCACAAGTTTGTTAGAGAAAAGACTCCAGGGGTGTCATCAAGTGGAGTTGAGTGGCGACGATGTGTTTGCTGAGAAGAAATGTCTGTCTTTGACTGTATCCGTATTGTGGTGAATGTCTTTTGTTTTCTTTGACCATCTTCACTTCTGTAATGACTTTGTTGCAAGCCTAACACCGCTTATCAAGTGATGGATCATCATCCTTCAGCTGATGACGGCTCGGCTATTGGTGCTACTGTGGCTGTTGCTGACTTGGACCTTTGATGCTGATGACGCCCAACGGTCTCCTCTGCCCTGTCGCGTGGCTGACAACCAAATCAGGGAATATGCCTCTTCACACGTAGCACGGGCGATTGTCTAGAGCCAGAAGGTGGTCCTTGACAAGACGTAGCATGTACGCAATGATGTGCGGGCTTCTGTTCCTGACTAGTCGAGAAACACGGTTCATACGTCAACGGTACGTGCTCTGGGTAATAGTTCCGCTGGCATAAGATGAATGACGAAAACGAGCAAAGCAAAGAAGCGCTGCCAAGTGTTTCGAACGGACATCTGTCCAAGGCCATCAACAAAGACATCTTCTAGTGAGATCAGCACACCCTCTGTCAACTTCTTGCCTCGGGTTCCAGGTCTCATGAGCATCTCGAGATGCACATGCAAGCGCCCACCTGCGAGGTACGGAGAGAGCGACTGTGGCGGTGAAACCGTCCCGTCTTGATTCATTCCTCCATCATGCCGCCATCAGCGATGATCCTTCTCTTGGTTTGGATCTTTGGTAAACCTAACCCAGTCTGCCGGGCTGAAAGAGATGAGAAAAACTCCTTCAGGCCTTGGCCGTCAGCAAGCGTTGGGCTGGGGCACTGCCCCGTGGGCCAGATCGAGTGCGAGATGTGGTCCTTTCAGCGTCGCTCCAGTGACCTCATTCGCCCAAGACAGACGCCACGAGCGAGCGTTTTCTTTTCCTGGGTCAGTCTTGGGTCAGTCGATGGCTGCCCGCCATGTAACCCATGCACGGCATATCACGGTTATTCTGCACAAGTAAGTAGAAGCATCACATCATGGAGTTTCTTGTCCGATGTGGACAGCGTCGAGCCCAATTATGCACAACTGCCGCTGCACAAAGTCGCGTGCTCTCCCACGTAACCTTTGTGGAGCTGGATGACTGGTGCTGGCTTGCGCCGAGCTCACGGCCGAGGACCCCTTTTCATCCCTCACCTCGCTTGCTGGCAGTCAGCTAACGATTCCAAGAGAAGATCGTCCTCATCCTTGATGGTCGCCGAGACCATGACGGGAGCAAACAAGCTCGCACGCGATTTCAGCATCCGTTTCTGCACGGGAAATGGCCTGGCGCCTCTGAGGCTGACTCAATTCGGGGTCCTCAAAAGATGCCCCAGAGGCTTCCCTAGCGTCTTTCGTGCATCTCTTGAGAAGAAGCTACGCGTATCCGCCTGCATTTCCCGCGTTCGCATGGGGCGGCTGGCATTGGATCTGACAAAGATCTGTCTGGTCTGTGAGCTCGGGAACCAGGTTATTTTCGTCTTGAACCTCCAATATGTCATCATCAAATTTCCCAGCATCAGCATCGCCTCGGAGCTGAATGATCGAGGCATAATCCAGTATCAGCCTCTTCACCGCAATCGAGCGATTTCCATCTTGTTCGCTAGCATTTCCCTTTCCGTCTTCGAGCGCTTCTCCAGTGTCATGGTTCTTGAGCCGCTGGACGACTTAATTAGCCGCAAGGCAAGGTCTGAGACCCTGGCGGCACGCTAGCTGGCGATGCCGTCAACCTCATCTCACCGCTCAAACAACCTCGGATGGAACAGGCTGTGAATGGCCTCCAGTTCCCGTCCCGTCGCCCCGTGTCTGCATCGCGTACCTTGTATGGCGGCCTGGGCCTGCAGGTCGGAGAGATGCTCGACATTGCGCAAATGAGCTGTGCTTCCGACTCAGCCTTGTGTCGCAAAGTGCGTGCTTCCGACATTTTGGAGCCGTCTGTCAACCGCCCACGTTTTCATGTTAGTGGCATCAAGGTGCTTCCGGCTGCGCGGTACATTTCCCTCCTAAGCTGACTGCCTGGGCACGGGTCCACTGTAGGTTTGTTGTCGCATACACATGTCTGCTTGCCCGAGTGTAGTAAGACTGTAGCGAGATTAGCAGACAGCCCTCGGCACCTTTAAGGAATCGCAGTTGCGTAGGTAGGACTTTGATCACCTGCGACCATCTCTCGTTATCGATTCTCTGATCAAACAACCGTCAATCGATTGGCATTGCGGGGTTGTCGATCTGGCGGATGATCTTCTCCATCACATGCTTCCGAACGTGGGGTGCATCGGCGCAAGTTGGAGGGTGCATCGCGGGCTTCTTGTTCGTTAGTCAACGAGAGCTTGTTGTTTCCTGTTTTATCGTGATCCTACCAGAATGAACCCGAATGAGGTGATACACTTTTGACGAGCCGGTCCGGTTGCAATCCGTAGCCATCCCTGGAAGAAGCCGTCAACATGCGATGGATCGGAAGCCCACCCGTTCGGTCCTTGTACCAGTGCTAGGTTGGTCCAGCACCCTTGTCATTTCGAGCTACGTCCTGTCGGGCTCCGAGAGGATGCATCTATTCGATGAGTGGCATTGATGAAAAAGAATTGAGATGATTTTGTGAAAGAAAACAGAGTTAAGTTGGGCAGGAAGGTGATTGTTGATGATGTGAAGTTGGCTGACTTTGTGGTTGAGCAAGTGCCAAGCCCCACTCACTGCCCCTCCATGGCACACTACCCGGTGCCACTCCGATGAAAAGCTTTCAACATCACCTCAGGTCTTACAAGCTGGCTGAATTCATTGTTTTACACTGTTACAAACAGGCTTTGTTTGCTGGGGTGCCTTTTTTAATCTGTAATTCGGTGTTGTATAGTTCCCTCTGATCTGTGTCACAAACTCCACCGTGGTTGTTCTTGCATCAAGACGTGTGCGATTTTATCTCCTGTGTCGAATCATAAAGGGCTCCCATAGATTTCGTTGCCCTTGCAAAGATTCCATAACAAACATTGTATCCTTAGAGAAAGCATGAAAAGAATCTTTACCAGCTCTAATCTCTTTGTTTGTCTAGGCTGTTATGTCACTACGACACCCACGCAGAACTCTGGCAGGAGAAATCACCACAGCCAGCGAAACATGATGGCTTAGGCAGCTCTAAAACCCTAGGCTTGACTGTAAAGCTATTGATAGTCTGTAAAGATCTTACCCTTGATTTTGCATGGATTGCTGGGTAGTCTGGTGTGACCCCTTCTTGCTTCGTCACTCTTCTCACTTCCCTCTCTACCCTAACTGTCAAGCCGCCAAGTACCTCTCGTGAGAGACAACCTCCTTTCTCTGATTTCCATTGTTTCTAGCCTGAGGGTTCTCGATTAAGTCTTCTCCAGCTTCCATTCCGTGCTTTCCTGCCTCCCTTTAGCTATATAACATCAACTCGGGTACGATTCCTGCCCCCCTGTCTAACCGATAGCCCTGGAGGCACCAAATCGCTGCCAACTCACGACCAGTTGTATATCTATGACTGTAAGCATGTGTCGAGATATAGTGATCAAAGGTCACACCTCCTTCGAGTAGTAGACCATCCGCAAGGCCCTCGGGTTGATGGAGCTGGTTCTCAGTCAGCAGTGCTTCCAAGAAACTATGTATACCCTCACCCACGACACCAAAAGGCCCCCCCTGGGCAAGCTGGGCAAGATGGGCATTGGCGGTGAAGACTATGATAATAACACCAAGGCAGTCAAAAAGAAAGATCGCAAAGATGAAGGGCTTGACTCTACGTGCACCAAGCCCTTGGCCATTTCCATGGTTACTATCGCTTTTGACTTGACAAGTCGAGGCTAGCCCAAGACAGCAGAGGCGGCAATGTCAAGGCCGGCAAATACTCCTCCATCGTGCGTACCTATGATACTGGCTCTGTTGATAGGATGGTCTTCATCGGCTCTTTGCTTGATTGGGGTTTTCAGAGCATTCTTGCTGACTCGGGCCCGAACTTATTTTCGACAACGATCAGAGAAATTCCCCAAGAACTAATTCGCGGCAAGCGTTCCTCACCTGCTGAACTAGAGGGACCTGGATTGAAATAAGGATCCCTAACAGGGATTAAAGCGACAGAATAATCCCGTATAGGAAGACACTGGAAGCTAAGTTAGGGGGTGTGGTATCGTGACGAATCCTCCTGCCATAGCCTCAAAACCCCTTTCTTTCGAGAGGCCCATGAATCACGGAGCACTACTTTCCCAAGCTTCCCAAGCGATACCCCAAGGCCATGAGCAGCCCCTGGCGAGAAAGACCGATTCCCAGACTTTGACACCCGGAGTACCCAAGGAGCAACCATGTCAGCTCCATCAGGAGCATGGCCTCTGAGGGTGGCTGTGGAGGCGGGCGCGGAGGCCACGGCGGCCCGATGGCGAGTTCTCCCTTGATCTATACTGGCTAATAAGTATGATGGCTAACTGTTTTCATATGTAGAGAAACCGATGGTTGAAGCATTTAAATCACCGGCCCCATACCTTGACTCTTCCCGTCGATGATGCGTAAACCAACACCACTCCCGCCAACAACGCGCAGACCACCACCACTCTTTCTGACGGTGCGAATGCCCCTCTCGATGGGGACGTAGAGATGGTGTGGGTTGACGGTACGCTATTTGAAGCTCAAGCCTATTCTCATGCTATCAAGACTCCAACCCATGTCAAGACTTCGTCGAGCACGTCGCTTCTAGACTGGCTGTGTGGGAATGTTTTTGTTTCGTTATCTATGATTCCTCAATCAACCGGAAGTGCTCAGAGTGATCACATGCGTGGTGGTGCATTGAGGGCGACTTTGGGAGGAGTTACTGTCATATCGGCTGGTGTCTCGAGGACCGGGGATGTTGCTGCCACACGAGATACATGGGTTGATGGGTTACCTGTAATTCGACTTATCTGAGACACTCGACTGGCGATTCCAGAAGAATGCGTGTTACCCTTCGTCGTTCACCCTTATGTCTACTCTAAGTCCGTTTATCGGGCTTCTTCTGTATGATGCGTTGTCGAGGGTTGCGCGCCACTTATGATGAACTGCAGAGAGACAGTATGTAAGTTCTCTAGAGCAGGATGCTATTTTCCACTTCTGACTCGTGTCGATATTCCCCTCTACTTTTGGTAGCTGAGGTACTCTGAGAGGGGATGAGTTGTCGGAATTCTGATGAAGGGGGGATTGATCGTAACCTTCAGACTGAAGAAGAGGTTTCCTGGTCCTACGAGACACCCAAAGCGCCAGAAGATTCCAACTTCTCAGCGTAGCTTAAAGGAACTGGCTACTTATCTGGCGCGAGAGAAAGATTACGCCTGGCTCAATTCTACTCCATGGGCTATCGACTTACACACCTGTCACCATGGTGAAAAGGAGGCTGTACATGGAGTCCACGGTGCTCACCCCCGTTTCTACAGGAAAACATCCATTAACAGACCGCACCGTTTACTGTATCGCCATATCCGCGAGATTGGAGTCATCTTCAAGCAGGAACCGGCATTAGGCACTCACTGAGAGAAGATGGTATTTTTTAAACAACCTATAAACATATATCAGCTTCATTCAATTTATCGACAAGAAGGAAACTGGAAGCGAGAGGGACATGGGAGGGAGGTGGAAGAGATGTGGAAGAGATGTAGAAGAGAGGGCCTCACCTGGATCTTCGCGCGTTCCTGCTCTGTCGGACGGGATCTCGAAAAGAGAAGATTCTGATGAAGAATGATACAAGCAAATGAATGCAGATCATGCAAAGAAGCCAGAGGGGCACAGCGTGGATCGATAGAGTCTATGCGCTCGGAGGTCGTTCGCGGTCGCGTTTTGTGTTCTGCATACTAGCGGGAGGATCTGGGTTCTGCCGAAGGAGATGGCGCAGCCCTGCCCTCTTCCGGTTGCTCTATATAAACAGTTCACCATTATACCTATTAGACGTGCATATCAAGAGAGAACTCACCATGGAGCCGCCATGCCCCCCCCCGCCCACCTCCACGGCCGCCGCCGGCGTTCATGCTGGCGATATTGCCAACGTTGGCGATGTAGATTCCTCCTTGATTGATTGTTACTAGTCATGAGTTAACATTGATTCAATACCCAGACAGCCATTAAGTAGGAATGAGGAGGGAAACCCTACCGATACCTCGGACCCCAATCGACCGCCTTGAAGCCCACAATGCAGGTGGAAGACTGGTCGCGCAGAGAGGGGTAGGTATGATCCATATCGGGGTATATCACTGCGTTCGAAGGTCCGGATGGCTTCACGACGGTCGAAATCTCGATCTTGTCGCCGGACAACTCTCGAGCCTCATGGGTAAAGGCGTCCATTTCACATCAATGCTGAGATCGTAGCTTGCCCACCTAATCGTCGTTGATGAGCATAAAGTCCCCGGTGTTACTCGGAGAAGCTGGGCGGCGGCGCTGGTCGGAGCGCCAGGTGCACTTCTGAAGGAAGTCCTTCAGGGAGTCGAGAAAGAGATGCTCCCACATTGGCAATCCTACGCAGAGTGCTAACAAAATCTCCGACCACGAGATTATATTCTCGTG
Source organism: Fusarium ambrosium (assembly GCA_003947045.1). Taxonomy (NCBI): domain Eukaryota; kingdom Fungi; phylum Ascomycota; class Sordariomycetes; order Hypocreales; family Nectriaceae; genus Fusarium; species Fusarium ambrosium. Next base: position 23,054 of record NIZV01000071.1, read on the forward strand.
GTAGGCATCGAGGTTGGCGAGAACTTCTCGCGAGTCATCGGGATAGGAGTTGCCGTGGTCGGATTCGTCAGGGGTAGGGTCCTTCTCGTCGTCCTCATCGTCCTCATCGTCCTCTATCTCTTCAGCTACTCCACTCTCGAGGAGGGCCTTCTCGACCCGCTGCGAAGGGTCTCCTCTAGATATAGGTCATGGCCAGACCAGCTGGCTCATGAAAGTCGACATGGTTGCTCATCGAAGGCGGAGGATCAGTTGCAGGGTGGACTCCTTCTGAATGCCGTTGTTAGATATGATATTACTTCACTCTCCCAAACCATCTGGTCTTACCTTCAAGGAGCGGGGGGGGCCACGGACAACACGGCCACGGCCACGGCCACGGCCACGGTTCCGAGCCGCGCGACGTCGGTTCCGGCCCTATTGCGTCGTGAGTCACTGCCAAGAACAAGGAGGAAGAATCACTTACATGTCCGGCCGGACGCCAGCGCCCCCGTCTGCCCACATTGGGCCGAACGACTCGGGCGGCAGCTGGGCCCCCGCCCCCAGATGCCAACCCGCCAAAGATCGCCCGAAGCTGGGCGGGGGAGAGCGCGGCGAGGTTGATGCCAGCGCCGAACACAACCGACCTGTTGATGATGATTGCAGCTAAGGGTTTGTTAGTAATCGTCATAATAGGTAGTTAGGGGAGGCTGAGGTTTACGCATGGTCGAAATGGGAATGTTGTAATTATGTCTGAATCACTGTTAGCTACCTGGATTTGATGGCTCAAAGGATGGGATTTACTTACGGAGAGGATGGGTTTTCTTGCTAAATGATGATGCAGACAAGTGAATGCCGGTCATGATGGACTGGTCAGAAGCGCATAACTTGGATCGATGGAGAGGTTCGGCCTGAGGGTGGAGTGACTATTCTGCGTGCTTCCAACGAGAGAATCTGGGTTCTGCGCGCATGCTGGTGGGAGTAGCTGGGTTCTGCGCACTGCTGGTGGGAGTAGCTGGGTTCTGCGCACTGCTGGTGGGAGTAGCTGGGTTCTGCGCACTGCTGGTGGGAGTAGCTGGGTTCTGCACGCGGGAGTGACTGTTTTGCGTGTTTCTGCCGGGAGAGTCTTGGTTCTGCGTGTTGCCGGTGGGATCTTGGTGTGGTCGCGGTCGTTGTGATGACCTGAAGATGCAGGGAGAAGGATATGACCAAGAGTGATTATGAGTGGAAGTTCTTTGAACCGGGTGCGGTCTCTACGCTCCTTCTCAAACCATTTCGCGCGGGGAGGCTACTTGGAGAGAGTGTGCCGTGCAGCCCATCCTAAGGCTTAGGATACCACCGAGGCGAACTCCCCAACTCCCCCCGCCCCAATGACCCCAATGATGTGCGCTCAACTGAAGCCCCGACGGACCAAGCCCTGACAGATCGGATGAACTGCTCAAGGACCAATTGCTCCGGGCCACCAGCCTCAATAGCTGGCCACCGTGCGGCTGATCTCCTTGTGTCTGGAAGCGCTCAAAGACCATATGAAGCCACAAATCCCCCTTGACGTGCCCTTGGATGTTTGCCCGCCTTCCTACATCAGCCCAACACCATGCACTTGTGTTTTCTAGGTACATGAAGATGGACATCTTTTGGAATTCTCGTTTCAAAACAATCTATGAAAGATGGGGTCAGTCATGCAATTATCTCTCCATCGCATTCGCCCTGTGACGCTAGGGAAATCGATTTGGTGAAACAAGTGCTGGCTAGAACACGCATATTGAACCATGGACATGATTTAGGTATGTTAATATTCCAATGTCAACTAGGACTGTATAGCCTAGCACTGCTCTATGTTGTTCGAAGGCATGCGTATCGTGACATGATATTCAATCCTGTTCTACAAAGAATGTGGGGGACGTTCTCTTAAGGTTGATGTCGTCGAAACGGCAAGAACACTAAGAAGTCTGGCTTGTGTTATGATAGCACAGTCATCCATAAATGGGTTTAAACAATTACAGGAGATTAGAATGAACTGGAAATGATGCAAACTGATTTCTACAAAATCCCCTCAATGAGTACATTCCAACGACAGCATGACTTGGTTGCACTTATCTCGATGGTTCTCTCACACCTCACTGAAGGGATATAGGGTACATGGATGTATGGACGCGGAGCCGCACAGGCGCCCCCGACCACACTCGGTACACAAGCCGAGAGACAACAATGTGAAGATATGAGCATACTCTCCTCTAAATATAACCATAAAGCTATAATAAAATTATACAATAATCCATTAAAGAGTTTCAAAGGATAAGCTTCTATTATGATGTTTTTTTCATCATTCTTTTCGTCGTCTTAGTTGATTATGATCTGACATGATAGTTTGGACTCGCCTTTCACTTTCAAGAGGGCGCTGAGGACACATTAATGATTGTAAACGGCACCATGCAAGCGACTTTGATTTTCGTATCTACATTTTAACCCTCCCAAAAACAACGACAGAAACCCGATCCGGATCACCTTCAATCTTTTGAGTTGCTACCGGGGCTTAGGCCTCGGCCATCTCCTCGTCAGCTACGAGCCTGTTAGATATGCTATCCCTCGACTCAATGAAATCAGCTCGTCTTACTATTATCCCCGAGGACTCGTCGGTGGTTGTGGTGATGGGGGGAGGGGGAGGAGGACTCGGTGGTGGTGGTGGCCGCGGCCTTGTTGGTAGTGGTGGAGGTGGAGGAGGTGGAGGAGGTGGAGGAGGAGACAGACTCGGCCTCCTTTCCGGCCTTCTTCTCACGCCGGGCCACGGCGAACCTGGAGGTCCCTTCGCCCTGTTGACAGCCGAATCACCTTCAATCTCTAGTTGCATAATTGCCGGCAAAGATTGGTTGCTTGCCGGGGCCTAAGCCCCGGTCATCTCCTCGTCGGCTATGATGTTGTTAGATATGCTATGACTCGACTCTATGAAATCAGCTCTTCTTACCCTTGTCCTCGAGGCTACAGTCAAAGTCAACTGTAGCCTCGGGCTCCTCCTCTGGAGCCGAGGACTCGGCGGCGGCGATGGGAGAGGAGGGGGAGGTGGTGGCGGCGGCAGCGGTGGTGGTGCTGGAGGTGGAGGAGGAGGCGGGCTCGGCCTCCTTTCCGGCCTTCTTGGCCGCCTCCTGGGCGGCCTTCTTCTCACGCCGGGCCACGGCGAACCTGGAAGTTCCTTCGACCGGTTGATAGCCAAATCACCTTCAATCTCCAGTTGCACAATTGCCGGAAAGGTGGGCTGCTACCGAGGTTTAGGCCCCAGTCATCTCCTCGTCGGCTACGATATTGTTAGATATGTCATCTCTTGACTGTATCAGATCTTGCATTCTTACCCTTTTCGCCGAGGCTGCAGTCGGACAAGTCGATCGCAGCCTCAGGCTCAGCGGCCTCGGGCTTGGACTCGGCGGGAGTCTTGGCGGCGGCGGCGCTGGTGCTGGTGGAGGAGGAGGCGGGCTTGGCCTCCTTTGTGGCCTTCTTGGCCGCCTCTTGGGCGGCCTTCTTCTCACGCCGGGCCACGGCGAACCTGGACTTGCCCTCGCCCTATTTGACAGTGAGTCACGGTGCAAGAAAAAAATAATCAGCATACTTACGGGCTTGGCCTCCTTCTTCTTCTTGTTCTTCTTCACACCGGCAGCTGGGCCATGACCCCAAGTTGGCCGGCCAGAGAGCACGCTCACCATCTCTGGGCTAAGCCCAGACAGCTCTGCCGCCGAACCAAGCAACACAATGTTGTTGGTGATATCTCGAGGTAAGTGTGTGGGTGCGGTGGTGGATCTGGATCACCGTCAGTTCATCCAAACTCACCAACTCGATGAAGTGAAGCAGCACGCACCGAGAGAAATAATGATCTCGAATGTGAAGCTGGCCGCCAGCGAGGCGCTTGGAAAACTTGGGAAAGTAGCGCTCCATGGTATCCCGTCGGTATTAGTTTTGGGGTCTCGCGAAAGAAAGGAATCGAGAACGGCATCAAGGGACGATTTTCGGTCGAAGGAGATCTTTGATGAGAAGAGAAAAGTTTGGAAATTATGGTGGGAGGAGAAAAATTCATCACTGTGTTCTTCTCATTTGGGAAGGCACGCGAGGGGTCGACGCGGTTAGGAAGGCGCGAGTTGCTCCTTCCTAAAGTCTTGTCATGACAGCTGGGTCGCGAGTTCCCAAAAGGTCAACACTCCTGCGAGGACACCCATTGCCAACCAGGTAGCCCATGGGCTCATTCTCTGGCTCTCATGAAACTTGCGTGAGGTCGATGTTTTTCTTTAACAGTTCGCTGTTCTTTTATAGCTGACATGGCTCAAGAGAATTCGTACAACCCTTCATATTCTTGGCCCAAATACCACCCTGTCGCCACCACTACCAAAGAGGATGAGGTTGTACTCGTTAATGTCGTTTCTGGCTTGCTGGCTATGGTGTTGGAGAGAAGTTCGAGAACAAATAGTTTACAGAGCAAAATAGTAGCATCCATATCTAGTGAGCGATAGCCACCAAGCTCACCCCGTTTCACTGCCATCGTGTGTGTCGCTCAAAGCGCTTTTTGGTAGGGCTCTGTGGATCTATGGATTTATACTTACTTTGTCTTTGTTTGTCTGGGTTGCGACTCATGTGGTCATTATTCGCATTGGGCGCCCGTCGAGTGGAACTTGCATTTCTGCGGAGGATCGCCCAGTCCAGTCAACGGCGCAGTGATAGCCCGAGAAGATGGTGCCGCCAGCTGCGCTGCGTGAGCGTGCCATGAGTCCAGCTCTTCAATTACTTCTAAATTTAGCGCAATTAAGGTTTAAGGTTTAAGGGAACCTTCTCGGCCCAGCTCACCGTAACTCGCTTTCGATCTGGCGCCCAGTGATGTTGATGAGGGCGTTATGATCCACCTTCTAGTTGAGCCAGGTACATACCCTTCAGTGCCTTGTCAAAAAGTGAAGATACCCATACCCGGATGATGGGGTAATACAGCATCCAAGCCCTTGGCACATGGAGTCATGCTTCTATTTGGGTGGATCATGTTGTCCCCAGTCAGGACGCAAGTTCCGAGAGCATGAGGCTGGAACGAGCAGAGAGCCGGAGGGCACGGTCATTTGGCCGCCTATTGGAGGGGTGAACTGGAAAATAGAATGAGGGCCATAATCGTGCCTTGTGAGAAAGGGAATTGCGGTCCGTGAACACTCTTATACAACTGAACCTCATAATACAACATGTGGTTGTTTTGGGACACACACTGACAGCCCCCATGGCAACAAAGCCCCCGTGGCCTCATGACTCAAAGCCAGACCCCATATGTATTCAATATTGATTGGATCTTTCAACAAACAACGGCCTAATAGTCTACGAACGTCGACGCTTCGTTGTGGCCTTGTGGTGCTCGCTGCTCTTGTTTCCGACCGACTGGTGGCTAGCTTTCGAACGATGGTCTGAAACGCCTTGACCAGACGCTGGGGAACTGGGGGAGAGGCCCGATGGTGAGGATGCTTTCTTCCTGCTTCTTCAGGTGAGACTTGGAGTCATCTTAAATAAGATGTTCCATATCGAGGCAAACGCTGTCGATGTGCTTCCTGCCTTCGAGGCGGCGCTTGGGAAACTTGAGAAACTTGGGAAAGTAGCGCTCCATTGTACCTAAGCTGTTGGCATTAGGTCAAGGGTCTCGCAAAAGAAAGGAATCGAGGACAGCGTCAAGGCACGGTTTTCGGTCGAACGAGATTTTTGGTGAGAAGAGAAATATTCATCGCTTTGTGGGATGGAAGGATATGGTTTGGGAGGCGCGATCTGTTCCTTTCCAAACCCTTCGCACGGGGACTCAGGTTACTCGGGGAGAGGTGCACCTCATCCTAAGGCTTAGGATACCACCGGGGCGAACTCCCCAAGTCGCCTTGCCATTGGCTACCTGCCACATGCCCTTATAGATTATGAAATCGATTCTGTTTTCAACAAAAAGGCGATGTAGCTCAGTGGTTAGAGCGTTCCCCGGCAACGAATGTTGATACCGTCGGCTTTCCTACCACTTGAACGGAGATTGCCAGCCTTCCGCGGGCGATACGCAGACTCCTTGTCGGTTGAATTGAAATTGCTAAGGGGGAAAGGCCCCTGGTTCGAATCCAGGCACCGCCAATTCTTTTTGCCTTTTTATTTAGATAATGTTTGCATCTCCCCTATTGAGCATTACACCCGTGCTTCCCTCCCAGTTCTCTCAGCCACCAATACGCCATATTTATCACCACCGAGTTGTCTTTTTACTTGACCTATCTTCTAGTTGTTCTTTCCCAAATGGCCTCCTTGCATGTAAAATAACTAATTTACCAGTTTCGCATGTAGTGTCGTTGAAAATATGGACGTCATCAGCATCCATCCGCAAGCTCTCGGATGGCGGGTACGGAGATCTCTCCTTACTTGCGCGGCTGCGCGAGGACTGAGCTGTAAACGAGGCCGATTATGATGAGTCTCTTCTCATACTCACTAAAGTTGAGATGAGAGATTGACATATTCTTACCTTTTTTTTTTTAGAATCGTAGCTGGTACTTTAATGCTGGGGATGAACATGCTCTCTGTGGTAGTCCCCGCGCAAGCATGGCTGGCAACCATGGAGCTCACTTTAACTTCATCGACACCATCTGTCTGACAAAAGGGATACAGACTCAAGGTAACATGAACAAATACCCCAGTGCGTAATATTGCTCTGCTAAAAGCCCGTCTACACTGGAGCCCTCAGTGTGTTCTTTTCTTCTCTCCCGTGAACTCGAAGCCAACCACCCTAAAACCAGACTTAAATTTACCATAGAGAGATGGAGATAGTGCTTTAACGGCCTTTATGGTATGTCTTTGCTCCCTTTTGTGCGGGCTATCTGGCGGGTCTTTGTCCAGTGTTTGTATTTTGGGCACCCAGTCAGGATGTGAGGAGGTACTTAGCCCAGTGACGTTGTGGCTAATTGAATGAGGGCCTGAGCTGAAGAGCAAAGTCCGAAGCTGCTCTCTTGTGCTTGGTAATTCGGGGTATTCACGGTGCCCATTCACGCCACCCTGCACCATGGTCTCTCTTATCTCACTGTTCATTTAGGTGACTCTTCGTATGAACGCAACGTTAACTCTATTGGCACCGATGGCGGACGATGTCACATAAATCCCCATCCCAAAAAACAAAGGGTGAAGTAGGTATTGGAACACTTCGCTTGAAGACCCTGATAAAGTGGCTGCTTGATATCTCGAGAAGAGGTTGAGCTGCCTGGAATGAATCGGCAACTTGTGGCAAGGGCTAGAAACCCATAACTATACTGGGCCGGATCTTGAGTATATGTTTGTAAGGATGAAGGATGTTGGAGGCGGGGAATCAATGGGACTTCAAAATACAGACCAAAAAAAGAAAAGTGTCCATATGGGAGAGCGTAGTTGAAGATCGAATCTTGGCCGTTCTGCACTTAGCACACAGGAAAAAGAAAAAGCGTAACGAGTTATCAAGCAGAGTCACGCAACGAACATTTGGTTGGGTTGTAACCGGTCAGAGAGGGTGGCTTCCTCAGACAAATGGTTTGAGAGGAGTACGGCCGAAAGGCGTCATCAGCTGCCAAGTATATCCAGGACCCTCCGTCTCATTCTAAGGTTCAAGTTCAGGAATTGTAATGGGCGAGACACAGCTGGTTTGGGAAGAAAGATGAGTGGTCGTGGTGAGACCAACCAGGAAGCGGGCTAGCCGTTTGGTCTGATGAAAGCCGGTGTGTGATCATTTTTGTTTATACAGAAGCATGCATTTCTCATTTTTGGGTGTTTTACCTAGGTATGTGTCGCACGTGATTACATCTGTCAGTTGTGAGAGTCCACGGAGGTGAATGGGAAGTTGCATGGCCGAACATGTCAAAGGCCAGCAAGCAACCCTGGGAGGGATGGCCGTATGGATCCGCTTGATTAGTCATGACATCTCTGGCCAATCCAAAATCGGGTAACTGTCAAGGTTGGTGGCAGCAGGTGTGTGTGGGGTGATGCTAGACAGAAAGGATAAGACACTCTCGGCCCGGCCACCAGCTCGAAGAGTCCCTGGTATTATGTCTCCCCCAAGGCATCTGGGGCTACCTATATAGCATGTGAGAAGATGTTCCACACTAACAATCGGCCTGATGGTCTAGTGGTAGTGAGTCAGCTTTTCCGGCATCATGACAACTGTAACTAACAAACTTCGAGGGATTTGTGTTTCGGGAGAGATCCCTACTCTTTCAAAGAGAATATACAAGGTCCCGGGTTCAATCCCCGGTTAGGCCCTATCTTTTTTGCTATTTGGCAAAGCTATTCTGTCGTTGTGGTGAGTCGTGATGAGCTTGTGGTGTTGAGAGAGGTTTGGGGTTCGACCCGTCATAGGGCCGTCTGGGTGCCACGGTTTTTTTATTCTCAGCATTTCAGCGTATTCCAGAGCATAAATTCATCAAATTACATCTTCCAAGAAGTCCCTGTCCGATGCGTGGACGTCCTGGCTGGATGCAGGCGTTTTTGCCATCTGTACGCCCACCGCCCACCGCCCACCACACATCCCCCAGGCTGCTCCCCGGGCCTCACACCACGTGTTTCCCAAGTATTGTGATATCACTCGACAAGCCACAAGCATTAAATAATCCAATATCAATCAAAATTTGCCATTCAAGCAAGAGTGCGACTTACAAAGTGGTGATATTGCTCCTCCATCCCGATTAGGAAATTTCGCACCTTCCTGTTCGTCACCTGCGCCTCAGCCCTGCGAGGCTCAAGGCAGAACGCCTCACCTTACCTAATCTCCCTCCCGCCAAACAACAACTTTCTCTCTCACCGCACTTGTTATGTGCAGTATGAACATCCAAGATGGTCTTCCCCGGGCTACTCTCCTCCAGCGATAGGACGCCCTCGGGCGAGCATCAGCCGGATCACCCAGAGCACATCTACGACGAGGCCCAGCTTGCGACCGCCCCGCCCGAGCGGCCCGACCTACGCGAGCTCAACGCCAGCCTCGAGGCGCTTGCCGCTGCGTTTCCCGACGTGCAGGTGGAGGTTTTTCGGGAGCTGCTGCGTAATTTCGACGGAGAGTCTAGGCTCGCGCTCGTGGCGGACGCGTTGCTAAAGAATAGGGTCGCTTGGGTCAAGGGGCGGTGGAGGGTTGCTGATGAACCTCGGACGGGGGTTCCCAAGGCAGAGGTGTTCAAGAGCAAGGAATACAAAAAGGCGGTGCAGAAGCTGGCATGGCACGAGTTCAAGGGTTTATCGCGGTCTACGATAAATGCTGTTCTCGCAGAGTCCAACTATTCGTACCTCGAAGCCCGACAGACTCTTGTTACTTTATCCTCGAAATCATGGCGGTTCACGATATCCTCCCTCTTCTTCCGACGAAAGCCCATCGCGACGGGTGAATCCGAGAACCATCCTTTGGTATCATGGCGATCGACCGGTCAAGGTTCAATAATCCCTACGATTCGAGCGACGGGTAGCGCAGAGCTGGACCGAGAGTTGTACGATACGTTGGTTGCGCCGCTCAAGGAAAAGGACAAGAGAGACAGGGAAGGTAGAGACAGAGGCCTGGCCATGATACTCAACAACGAAGAGGCTGAAGAGGCTGAAGCGACGCACGAGTGTGTGTGCTGCTACATTTCTGCTGCGTTTGAAGAGTTTACGCACTGCAACCGGGAAGGCCACATGGTATGCTTCCGATGTGTGCAGCATTCTATCAAAGAAGCAGTATTCGGCCAAGGTTGGAACAGCAGCATCAACCCAGAAACTGGAACCCTCAAGTGTCTTTCCTCAGACGGCGATGGATGCCCAGGACACATCCCACCAGATCATATCCGACGAGCCATGGAAGAAGAAAAGATGGGTGCCGATATTCTGCATAGACTTGACCGTCGACTTGCAGAACACAGTCTCTTGGCTTCAAACCTCCCTCTTGTTCGTTGTCCTTTCTGCGATTACGCCGAGATTGACGACATCTACACTCCAGCCGCCGATTCCGCTCTTCGCATAAAATCAGGAAGCATCTACAATCTCTTCTTCCTCGCTCTTTGCATCGGTACCATCCCATTTTTATTCCCCGTCGTGGTTCTCTCGTCCATCATCTGCCTCGTCCTCAGCACGCAATCCTTTGGTGACTACGTCTCAGTCGAATGGACAAAGTCAGTCAACCGTCACCGCCGACGTCGTCGAGGTCTCAAATTCACCTGTCAAAGCCCCGACTGTGGACGTACCTCATGCCTCTCATGTCAAAAAGCATGGCGCGATATCCACGTGTGCAACGAGTCATCTCTGGTAGCTCTTCGCACTCAGGTCGAGCAAGCAATGAGCATGGCCATCAAACGAGTTTGCCCTCGTTGCAACACATCATTCGTAAAGAATGCAGGCTGCAACAAGCTTACTTGTCCTTGTGGCTATAAAATGTGCTACGTGTGTCGAGCTGACCTCAGCGAAGAGGGATATCGTCACTTTTGTGATCATTTCCGACCAGACGGTGATCCAACACCATGCAGAGAATGCGACCGCTGCAACCTATGGGAATCGGAAGACACAGAACAGGTCCTTCAAGCTGCCCGAGAAGAAGCAGAGCGCAAATGGAAAGACATGGAGAACCGCGATCTGTCAGGAACAGAACGTGCATTCCTCGAAACAGGCGTCGCAGCACAGAAACCAGATGGCAGCGTCGAGCGTGTTTTGTTCAGCGGAAGAATCCCAACTCTCCCAGAAGTATTCGATCTCATTGTGGAAACAATTTTTGTCTAGGTAGTAAGGTTTATAACGGCGTAAAAGAAGGAGCCTCGCGGTGATGGTCACGGGAATTTGCATACATATACGGGAAGAATTGGCAGGCGTCTTGACTCTTTTATTGGGAACGGATTGGGAATCAGGACATCATAAATGACTACAATACAGACGTTATAGTACAATTCTCCTTCATTAAATCTTGCTCTTTGGTGCTTCCACCAGCTCTGCCGCAGCACCTGCAATGGCGAGCTTACCAGTCTCCTTGACCTTGGTCTGGAAGGTAATCTTGTTACCATCGCGCCACATCTCAGTCACCAGAGTTTGACCGGGAATGACACTACCGGCGAATCGGACCTTGATGTTCTTGAATTCACCAAAGCGCTCATAGACAGCCTTTCCGGCAATGCCAAAGAAGCAGAGTCCGTGAAGGATAGGAGCCTTGAAACCACCAACCTTGGCAAAGGCAGGATCGATGTGAAGAGGGCTAAGTTGGTTAGTCGTGGTCACAATATCAGGACGTGAAACTCACTTGTAATCACCGCTAAGGCGGTAAATAGCGGCTTGGTCATCGCTGGTAGCCTCCTCGACAACAACATCAGGTGCCCTCGCAGGAGGCTTGTTGGCAGCAGTAGAAGCACCACGGTCCTTACCACGCTTAGGACCACCAAAGCCACCACATCCACGGAGGAAAATGTTGCTCTCGTTGTAAAAAATCTCCTCACCAGTAGTAGCATCAACAGTAGTAGAAGCAGTCCTAGCAATGGCGGCACTTCCCTTGTCGATAACCTCTAGGAGACGACCTCGAGAAACAAGTTTGGCGTTTGTGGGAATGGGGTACTTTCGAACCTCAAGATACTGCTCTCCGTGGAGAAGCATCATGGGGGAAAAGTTGGGAACAATGGTGTCAAAGTCAAAAGGCATCTCGGCGTTGAAAGGAGGAATGACACCAAAGGTGGGAATGACTTGAAAGTTCTCATCACCCTCACTATTCATCGTTAGCCGAATTCAACAACCCAGATCACAAAACTTACAAGACGTATTTCAAGTCGGTGCGCTTAGCACCAACACCGAGGTTGTAGAGAATAACATCTCGCTCCTCATACTTGTACTCGGTAGGGTTACCTTCCTTCTTGAGGGTCTCGTTGATAATCTTGAGGTGCTCACTCTCACCCTCCTTACCCTTGCTTTGGTTCTCAAGGTTGGCCATAATCTTGGCAACAGAGTCCTGGCTCTTGGAGGGATGGTCTGCTCGGCCGTCAAAGGTGACAATCTCCTTCCAGTGCTTGGCAACCTCCTCAGGCACAAGAGGGACATCAACTGGGAAGCCGTAGCCACCAGTTCGCTGCCATCGAGTCTGACCGCACCAACCACTGCCAACCTCGTAGAGACCACCAGTAGGCTGGGGGCACTTGTCGCTGCACAGAGCAAGAACAAGAGGAGCAATGTAGTCGGGCTTAAAGGCCTGAACCATCTCCTCGGGCATGATAGTAGCAGTCATGGCGGTACCGGCGTTGGGGGCAATAGTGTTGACATAGATGCCATACTTGAAACCCTCAAGAGCGAGAGCTCGCGAGAAACCGAGAATACCACATTTCTATCATCATTAGCCAAATTCAGAGCCCACTAAGATAAAGACTTACCGCCGCAGCATAGTTGGCCTGACCAAAGTTGCCATAGATACCACTGGTAGAAGTAGTGTTCAACACGCGGCCATACTTCTGCTTAAGGAAATAAGGCCAAGCAGCCTTGGTAACCTTGTAGGTACCTCGAAGGTGGACGTTCAACACGGGATCCCAGAGATCATCGTTCATGTTGGAAAAGGCCTTGTCTCGGAGGATACCAGCATTGTTGACAACAATATCAACACGGCCAAAGGCATCAATAGCTCCCTTGACAACAGCCTCACCATCCTCGGCCGAAGCCTTGACACCGGCAGCCTTACCACCAAGCTTCTTAATCTCCTCAACCACAGTGTCAGGGTTGACAAGATCGTTGACCACGACAGAGGCACCATACTTGGCAAAGGCAAGAGCATAAGCTCGTCCAATACCAGCACCACCACCTGTCACGAGGGCAACTCGGCCGGTAAAGTCAAGAGTCTCACCCTGCTCAGTAGGTCCCATCTTCATGGAATCCTCAAGCAGTGTGAGGAAATCGTTGGGACCGGTAGGATACTGGGGGTTGGAATAATCAACAACCTTGTTCCAGTTCTTGATGATGGCTCCAGGTGTATAAGACTCATCAGCCTTGAGGAGGAGTCCGCTAGATCGCTCCCATCGAAGCTTGGCAGCGTGTCCACCGCCAATCTCAAAGATACCGCCAGTCTCCTGGGTGTTGTTCTTGTGGACCAGAACGGCAACCAGAGGAACGACCCACTCGGGCTTCAGGCTGGCGAGGACATCAGGAGGCATGATGGTCTCGGTCATTCGGCTGGCAGCTACTTGGGTCAGCGCATATCATAGATGCGACGCGACGCTACTTACCAACGGGCGCAATGACGTTGCATAGAATGTTATACTTGGCACCCTCCTTGGCCAAAGTCTCGGTGAAGCCAACCATAGCAAGCTTGGCAGCAGAGTAGTTTGTCTGACCAAAGTTGCCAAACAGACCAGCAGCAGAGGCTGTGTTGATGACACGACCGTACTTTTGCTTGCGGAAATAAGGCCATGCGGCGCGGGCGCACTTGTAGGAACCCTTGACGTGGACCTTCATAATCAGGTCCCAGTCCTCGTCCTTGATATTCTTGAAGCTGATATCTCGAAGGATACCGGCATTGTTGATAAGGATATCGATTCGGCCAAAGGCATTGATGGCGGTCTCGATGATGCGCTCGCCGTTCTCGACCGAATCGTAGTTGGCGACGGCCTTTCCGCCAGCGGCCTTGATCTCGTTGACGACGACATCGGCAGCCTGTCTCTCTTGTTAGCAATGGCGAATGCGATCGCGTCAAAGATTTTCTCCTCACCTTTGAAGAGGTTCCCTCTCCCTTGGAAGAAACGCCAAGGTCGTTGACAACAACGCTGGCACCGCGGGATCCGAAAAAGGTAGCATAAGCCTTACCAAGACCACCGCCAGCGCCTGTAACGACGACAACCTGGCCGTCGTATCTCAGTTGATCCGCCATGATGTGATTTGTGTGTGTTTGGGGGGGTATAGAGGAGAAAAGGACACGCTCAAGACAAGGGTAGAGTTAAAGATAAAAAAGACAAAATCCAAAGGTCGGGGCGGAAGCTCTTAACTTAACAAGCTGAGCCCGGCAACTCTCCAAGCGATGGGACCAAACCAGCTGGGGTGCTCGTGAAGGGGAAGCCTCGGCTTCTATGGGGTACCGAGGGGGTCACTTGCGGGGATACGCTAGTCCGCGTTTGGACTGGGGGGAGCTTCACATGCGAAGAATGAGTGAAAGTTGATGAGATGAGGTCATGTGCGAGGTTCACGTCACATGCAGATGAAGAGTAAAAAGAGAGATTCAGATTAACGGTACGATACGTTTAGGGTAGATCACGAGTCATTTCAGGAATGCAGTTGGTGATGGAAGAGGCTGATGCAATGCAACCTTTATCCATCAATGGTAAGATGAATGAATCAATACGTTCAATACTGTAACTACGAGTCTACTTACAATACAAAACTAATTCTATATCCGAACAATCATCTAATGCATAAATTACACGGCCTACACCTTTTCCATCCCCGTTGCCGATTCCTTTCCCGGCCGGCTACGGACGTACCCCACAATTAACCCCCCGCAAAATCACATCGGGCCACAGCCTGAATGCGCCGCCCGGCATCGCCTCGTGAGTTTCGGCTGAAACGCCCGTAAGAAAGCCTCCCCAAAATCCCCTATCCCGCGGTACGGTACACGTTTACCTAGGTTTCTCAGCCTCGCCCAACATGCCTCCCCACTTTGTCGACGACAAGACTCCCATCTGTCTACCCTTCATCCTCTCCCAGCTCAAGCTACATCGTGAGGAGGCGCCTGACCGTCCCTTCGTCATAGGCCTCAATGGCATCCAGGGAGCTGGCAAGTCGACTCTCGTCAAGGCTCTGTGTCTTGCCCTCGAGGCTGAGAATGTCCCGACTCTTGTCTGCAGCATAGACGAGTTTTACCTCACTCGTGCAGACCAGGTTGCCCTAGCCGAGTCTCACCCGGATAATGCTCTCGTGCAACATCGGGGGGAACCTGGTATGTACCCTTAACAAGTTCCATCAACAACACTGACAATCCTAGGAACCCATGACATGCCTCTTGCAAAAGCCTTCTTTGACGCTCTTCTCAAGGGAGAACCTGCCAAGTTGCCCAAGTACGACAAGGCCATTTCTGGTGGCAAAGGTGACCGCCTTCCAGAGTCAGAATGGACCCCCGTCAATCAACCAGGTCAACCCAAGGTTCAGGCAATCATCCTTGAAGGCTGGTGCGTTGGCTTCCGTCCTCTTACTCGTGAGGGAGTCGAGGCAAGGTTAAACACCACCAACCGTACCCTCAAGCAGCACAAGCTAGAGGACCTCCTCTTTGTCAACGAAAAGCTGGCCGAGTACAATAGTCTCACCGACCTTTTTGACTCCTTCATTCAAATCGACGCAGAGGACCTTGGCTACGTCTACGGTTGGCGACTTGAGCAGGAGGATCACCTCCGAGAGGAACGCGGTGACCCCGAAGCGGGCATGACTTCACAAGAGGTCGTCAAGTTTGTCGACGGTTATTACCCTGCCTATGAGCTCTACACTGATAGCATGAGAAAAGGCGTCTTTCCCAATCGACCAGGTCATCAGTTGAGAATGGTGGTGGGCCGCGACAGAAAAGTAAAACATGTTCGCCGAATCTAAGGGGCTAATTGATGCCAACCGACCAGACACTAATTAACCCATCCATCCATGGCACTGAACTGAACCTTCCCAGCAACCATCCCCAGCAACATGTGACCGTCGTAGCAGATATCAAACATACCGTATCTATCTGTAAGTGAGCTTATCCGCTCTAGGTGTCCTTAACGCCCTCGCAAATCCCACGCTCGATGCGAAATCAACCACAACTCCCAGCATGCAGTCATATCAGTCGTAAAATATCCATCAACCTTAAACACCAGCCTACGCACTCCTATCCTCCACCACTCGCTGACCGTCCTGCTTCATCTTACATAGCTTTCGGTCGATAGCTTCCGTTCTCAGACGCACAGCTTCCTCACGATCGGCAGCTTCCTTCTCAAATTCGCGTATGATTCTGCGTTTGTGTCTTCTCGCCTCTGTCAAACGCTGCATGATGCCGGTAAACTCGCCGACAAACCAATCTCCCGACGATTCCCAATCTTCGATGGACATGTTGGAAAACAGATCACGCTGTTCCCTATCAGCGAGATGGCGAAATTGATCCAGCTTGGCTGCTAAGTTGTCGGCATTGACTCCAATACCCTTCTGTTCCTCCTTGGATGGGTCGAAATCAAAGGGCTGCTGCTGCAAGGCGGCGAATGACATGGAACTGAGAGCCACATCGTCATACTCGGGGCTTGGTCGTTGCCTCTTCTTGTTATGACTCGTAGGAATAACAACAGCTGGCATTGAGCTCTCCAAAAGTCTTGGGGCTAGCTTGAGCTTCTTAGGCTTAGGCGTCGCGTGTTCATCTTCCTGAGAAAGATACTCAGCTTCATCGTCGACTGGCCGGCGTAGATCCTCTTGTCGATGATATGTTTGCCACTGTATTCCATGAACCGTAGGCGATGGGCTTCTGACACGATCACCAACATCGTATGCCTCTGATCTGCCAGTATGAGACTTTCGAATCCTTATTTCACGCATGGGTGGCCTAGCATCACGTCTGGCAGGAGACTCTGGACGAACTCTCTCCTCTTGGTGGCCATTTGGTTTCCCACGAGCAGGAATGACCGTATCCTGGAAACCATCACCGACGGGGTTGATAGTATGGCGTTGTGGGAGTTTCATCCCCATGTTACCCCCCACATTGAATTCCCCGGTAATTTGCGCCAGCCGTTGAAATCGACGGTCAAGAGGTGGAGGTGGACGTGACGGGTTTACCTTCTTAAGGTCTCGAGTCAACTCTGGCCCAAGCTTAACAGGTTCGGCTGGCTCATTCAGAGGTGTTGTGATGCCCGACTCCATAAAGTTGTCACCCAGCTGGGACCCAGAAAAGAGGTCTGGGCGACGATCGCTTGAACTTCTTTGCATTCGGCCATTAGAAGAGGCTACCGAGAGTGGAGGCGAACGGGGTGGTGGTATGCTGAGAGGATGGTTTTCGCGTGGAGGCGCCGTATGCCTTCCTGTGAGACCAGGCACTTCTCGAGTATCAGCAAAGCCCCGTCGTATCGGAACCGGAGCAAAACTCTGCGGTTGTCCGGTGTTCTGAGGCGCGTTTTCCGGCTGAGACTGGGTTCGGATCGGTTTCGGGCCAGCGTTGGCAAAGGCCAAGAGCCGGCCGCCTTTGTCTTTGAGGCTCGGTGCCATCGTGCGTGTGGGTATCGCGGTAGATGTATTCGGCAATGGTTGAAGTGATGGCGGCGCACTTCCTGTTGCCTTGTGGCCCTGAGGCCTTGATGCGAGGGAGAAATTTGTTCGCGAATAAGGTTGCATAGGAAGGAAGGTCTAGTGTTGGTAGGACATGAAGAGCAACTCCTGAAAGTCGACGCGAAAAGATGGACGCGCACTCCACGATCTTGATGAAAAGAGCGAGAGATCATAAAATGAAGGCCTAGTCGAGGCGACGGCTCAAAAAGGTTCGAGGCAGAGGTTGAAAGAGTAAAGTCCCTCTCGTCGATGGCGGGTGTAGAGGCGTGCACGATTCTGAGCGCGCGCTGGGATGGAGCAATGCGCCCAAGTCGCGACGTCAGGTGACGTTGGCGGGGAGATACTCCTCCATCCATGAACCCAGCTTCACTTACACTGTTACACAACCCCAACACCACTTTTGTTTTGTTGACTTTGAGATTTCCCCGTGAAAGTGTATTTCCGATAAACTAGCAAGACTGTTTTCTTTTCTATCGCTGCTGAAGTTGCTGTTGATGCATGTTCCACCGCTTCGTCACTGAGAGTTGTCCAGCGTCAACCAAGACTAGTTGACAAACACAAATTTCGAGCCAAGGCGCTTTCGGAATTACAAGAGGGAAAGTGCTGGTTATTTATCTTCATTATATCTTAGAGCAGGCCAATGCAGCGCATTGACGCCCAAGACTTGAGTTCTCGTTCGGACGGTCCGGCCGATGCTATCGACGCCAAGATGGCTTCATCCGTTGAACTCGCTTCGTTGACGCCTGAATCGTACCGTCTCGGTTTCGGCGTATTCTAAGCAGTCGCCGATCGAGATTCTTCTTACTCATTGTCCCATGGGATTTCCGAACCCAGCTCACAATACCTTCCCGACCTTCAACCATCTACGTCATCGTTGAGCCATATCGGCCCGTCCGACGAGCCGTTGTGAGGTGCCATGGCGTCCCAACAGAACTTCTCCCGCGGCTTCCAGAAGGATTCTAGAAGAATTCTTGAACGTGGCTTTCAAGACCTCTCGCGGTGACCGGAATCACGTATGACTGTTGAACGACCTGCTCTTTGGTCGGAAGTTCCGCCACCAGAGATGGCTTAAAAGACAGAAATCTGCTGCCAGACAAGTTTCTGTGCAAGTTGATCATTCAACACCATAATACACACTTCATTATGTACAAGACGACTCTATATTCATACCTATCTCTCATCTTTGCTACCCCTATTGGCGCCTTGCCCGAAACACATCACACTCAACCTCAGCGAAGAGAACTCTGTTCCGGCAACACTCCCTCTACTCGAGATCAGTGGTGCGACTTTGATATTCACAGCGACTACTACACAGTCACACCGGAAACTGGCGTAACGAGAGAGTACTGGCTCGAGATCAGCGAAAAACTTGTTGCTCTTGATGGTGTAGAGAGGCCGGCCCAGGCCATCAACGGGACCATACCAGGACCGACATTGTTCGCCGACTGGGGTGATGAAGTTATCGTTCACTTAAAGAGCAACCTCGAGGGTTCCACGAACGGCTCATCCTTTCACTTCCACGGCACTCACCAAAACTACACCAACCCTCAAGATGGAGTCGTGGCCATCACTCAATGTCCCGTCGCCCCCGGCTCATCCATCACATACAAGTGGCGCGCCACCCAGTACGGCACATCGTGGTATCACTCACACTTTGGTCTCCAGACGTACGATGGCGTCTATGGTGGCTTAATCATCCGCGGTCCGGCCAGTGCAAACTACGATGAAGACATGGGGACCATCATGATCAGCGACTGGTCTCATCGGACCATCAACCAACTACTTCCCGAAGTTGCCCGTAAAGGTCCGGCCATTATGGACAACGTCCTAATCAATGGCACCAACGTGTATGGAAGAGATGGCCAAAAGAACCAGACTGGACAACGGTTCTCCATGAACTTTGAAAAGGGCAAGACATATCGCCTTCGTCTCATCAACGTCGGCATCGACACCCTGTACAAGTTCTCCATCGACCATCACACTCTCAAGGTTATTGCAGTCGACTTTGTCTCCATCAAACCATACGAAACCGATCACGTTAGCCTAGCTATCGGTGAACGTATGGATATCCTCGTCACTGCCGACCAAGCCCCAGAAGCCTCATCCTTCTGGCTCCGCGCCACTCCTCAGCAAGACTGTAGCAAGATCGCCGACCCGGACAATGTTCTAGGGATTGTCTACTACGGCTCAAGCAACTCTACGCCCACCACTCAGGGCACCAAGTTCGAGGACAAGTGCGTAGACGAGCCCTATGAAAGCCTCGTCCCTGTTGTCCCACGAAACGTCGGCCCTCCCGACCACGAATTCAAGCAAAACGCCAACCGCACATGGAACGAAGATGGCATCATCAAATGGACCCTCAACAGCACCACAATGGTCGCCGAATGGGACAACCCATCCCTGCTAAAGCTCCGCACGAATACTTCCTTCGCCCCCTCCAACGCCGTCATCCGCATCCCCAAACCCAACGCCTGGGTATATCTCGCCATCGAGACCAACCTTGACATCTCCCACCCTATCCATCTCCACGGCTACGACTTTCAGATTCTCGCTCAAGGCCCTGGACCTTACGGCTCCAATGTCACTCTCAACACCAAAAACCCTCCACGTCGCGATACCGCGCTTCTCCCCGCTTCGGGACATCTCGTACTTGCCTTCCTGACTGATAACCCTGGTGTATGGCTCATGCATTGTCATATTGGATGGCACGCTGCAGAAGGCTTCTCATTACAGTTTATAGTACGCGAGGACGAGATCCCGGCTCTCATATCGGAGCAACAAGCCAAGGATATTGACCAGGGCTGCAAAGCATGGAAAAAGTTTACTCATAATTCCGAGATGGAGCAAGATGATTCCGGCATCTGATAGGTTCATTTACCTACATCACCCCCGCATGTGCTTGTAATAGACGTACATAGACATAAACACTAAACGGTGTTGAAAGCACCAATGGCATACATCGCAGCATTTGATTTCATTTCAGCGCTGGTTCGTGGCTCGCCGGCCTGTCTAAAATATCTTGCCTAGTCCCTTCACCAGTCCTTTTCCGTTCCGTTTTGCCTGACTCCTTGTTCCGTGTCCTCAAATCAATCATCAGCAATCTCATAGCTAGTAGGGGTATCTAGGCATATTGACGGAAAAACAATACATGAATCATCAAACAAATTCCATCATCTCATCTCTCAACGCCAAGTGTCCGGTGAAATCATCAGGCTGATTCTCAGTCAGCATTGTCTTCATCTAGTAGAAAGTCCAGGAAGGACGAGCCTGGGTGAGATTCTCCACAGCAGGGGCAGATGCCTTCCTCATCACTGTCCCAGTCGAGATCACTGATCTCGTATCCGCTAAATCGAGAAAATTGAATCCATTCTCGAGCCTCAACATCGCGGGAGGTGGGAACTCGCTTCCAGATGACGCTCTCCTCGTCACGGTTGGAAGTTGGGTGTCCCTCTTCCATGGGGGCGGGTGGAAGAGCTCCGAGTCTCGCGTGGCCGTGAGAATGGCCGTGAATGGTGTCAGAGTCGTCGTCGCTATCGTCATCAGGGTTCTCCTTGGCCTTCCAAGCGCGAATGACCCTAGCGCACCATCTCTTGCCTGAAAGAGGCTGCAGGTAGCGAGAATGGGCAATGTATGCGGCTGGTCCGTCGAGATAGAGGCCTTCATCCTTGAGCATACCACTCATCTCAGCTGAAGCCTTCATTCCGGCATCATCAAAAGGCATTCCCGTGAGCTGGAGCTCGTTCAGGGTGCAGCCGAGCTCATGAGAGCAAATGTCGTGCAACTCGGATCCAGAGAATGGGAGAAGGGTGTCAGAAAAGTTGACCAGATCGACCCGCAGAGATGTGAGAGATGGCAGCAGTCTAGGTCGCGGCTGCTTCTTGTTCCGGTAACTCGGATCGAAGGGAGCACGAAGCCCCTCGAGAAAGTCGACAATCTGGTTCCAGGTGTAGCACCGGAACCCGCCGCGGATGAGAGGAGACTCGGTGGGACGCAGCTGAACCTTCAAAAGCTGGTCCTTTTTCAGATCCGAGTGATAGCAACGGTCGAGCTTGTGACGACGACCGCGCTGATCATCGTAGTACTTGGCAATGATGCGAAAGTTGACATGAGTGATGCCTTGACGGAACTTGGAAGGCAGATCGGCAAAAGCGCGGACGGCCTGAGGGGTAGTAAACGTGAACTGGTTCGACTCCCAGAGATAACGAGTGCCCTCAATGTTAAGGGCCTTGCAGGTAGAGAGGAAATGAATCGCGATGTGGTTACCGCGCGTCTTCTCCTTGTCGGACAGATTCTCGGGTGTGAGAGGGGACAGTGGGTCAACGATAGGGTGAGGTGACTGCATAGCGAACTTGAGGATGCGCAGAAGGACCTCCATGGGCAGATAAGGACGACCGAGCTCCTGAGCGGTCATGGAAGATCGAGTCTTGCGCTTCAGTGGGTTGAGCTGCTGCATGTGGCTCAGGGCGACGGGAGACCAGGAAATGCCATTCTCTCGAAGGATGCGCTTGAGTCGCATGTTCTCCTCGGCAAGAGTCTGGTTGGCACGTCGAAGAGGATGCTGAAAGGCCGCCTTGGCCTGGTCCTCCCGGTCCCTGCACTCCCAGGGAAAGACAGTCTGGAAATGTCAGTCGCTGAGATGAGATGCGACGGAGAAAGGTTACTCACCGGTAAAGCGCCCGTCATGTTTGTGCTCGAACTGAAACAAGCGATCAAGGTTGAGTCTCGCAGATGATGCCCGGAGATCGGCTTTGGACACAGCTCAACAGTAGACGAGGGAAGGAACAAGGTACGATGCCCGCGATCTCAGAATAGAAGAAACGGGGTGCGATGCGTCACTTTGATCCGAGGCCGGGACCACAGAGACACAAGAGGGGTGATGATAAGAAGTGGTGAGGTTGACGATGTAGGCGGCCTCGAGATTATGAAGAAGAGAAGAGGTAAATGAAAGGAGCAAGATTTTACATCGGATGAGGCGCGCAGAGAGTACAAATAGGCCGCTCTCCTGTTGCGCCGACAGTGAATCGAAGTTTGTCGTCTCGCGGGTACTGTGATGTGGTATAAAGTGCTCAGATTGTCTTGGGGGAGGCGGCAGTGGCAGGCAGTGACAGTGACAGTGACAGTGCGAGTGCAGAAAAGAAGGAAGGCACGACGACAAGCCGGGATTGCCGTGAGTTACAAACCCCGATTTGGCGAGCGTAGGCGACGGACAGCGGCAGCAGCAGCAGTAACCGTAAAGGCCACAAATCGATGGAAGACGCCCGCGGATGCGACTGGGGGGGTCGCAATAAGTTGTTGGCAATCGACAATTGGCAAAGATGGGACTCCACGAGGTAAAGGTGAAAGTGGAGGACAGGACCAGGGGAAGATGAAGGTGATGAATGTCGCACGGGTTTGTATGGAAGGGGAAACTTGGTCCTGAGGTACTGCTCACTGTGGAGCTTGCCAAAAGTCTGCTGCCCTCTCGTTATTCTCGTGTGACGTGATGAGCTCAGCGGAACTGGAAGGAAGGGGAGACTGTGGGAGACAAAAAGGAAAAAATGAGGGAAAGGGCAAGGGCGGAGTGTGCGTGTGCTGTGCTGTGCTGCTGTGCGGGAAGCGACGGTTATCCTTTGCACCTGCCTCTGCAACTCTTCATGTCGTGTCGTCAGGGCGAGGCATATCCGATCGAGATTTGCCCACCTATGAAATCAGTTGGTTGACGGGAATAACAACAATGCACTGTAGCAAAAGCACTAGGGGAGAAAGCTTTCGGCTGCCTTTGTCCACGTTTGTTTGGGTATTGACAAGCTTGAGCGATCTTCATCGTCACGTTGACGGGTGCTATTTTACTGGGTAGCTTGTTCACTAGAAAGATACTTTGTTGAATGCCGTTTGAACCACGACAAAGGGGAATTCACTGTATAATCTTTCCTTTGTCTTACACTAGTTAAACGTCTTCTTGCCAAGCCTACAAACGTCATTACTACAAATGGATAGTCTATTTACAGGGCGAACCAACATCCTTGCAAAATCACCCAGAAGTGAAACTCCCTATCGCCTTGTTGGAGTTGCAACGTGCGGTCATGTGACTCGTCAGGAAACCGTCCGAGTTGTCTGAACCACGATGACTTCTTACAAAACGTCGATCAATCTGCAACAGCACGATCCCTTTGACAGGACTAATCAGCTCTTGGAGTGACACTACATGACCCCTCGTTTATTTAAAGAGACATGCTGCACTCTACCCCGTTCTGGCGGGTCCCCGCTATTCCCGATATCCTCAACCAGGGTGGTTAAGTCGTCAGAATGTCTTCAGCTTGCGGCCACTTACATTGCTTCCCGTTCCTAAAACAATGAGCTTGTCCTCAAGCTGGCATCACACGGCTGGCTACTGACCTGAGTGACTATTCTCGGCAAACCGGATTGCTCGAGTCCACCTTGTATGTCACAAAGATATGCAAGCTTGTTTCAGCCAACATTATTGAGTTCAGCCTATGCTGTCGTTTTATGAAATCCAATGCTTTACACAAACTCGCAAAGCTTCGGGGTACCCTACACTCCTACCCGGCATCGCCAAAAACATCAACGCCCTGGGAAACTGATTATACGTCCGTGACGTCACCACTCAACCCGCCTCCGTTCACGACCTCAACCCCCCACTACAAGTGAACATCGATGATGAAATACCGACGATTGTGTCTCGATGGCTTGCTCGATACGTAATCGGGCAGCTCAGGCTGGAGTATAAAGTGCTGTATAAGAGCCTTGAGCTCTACATTCAAGCTCTGATCTCATCTCCAAACACCTTCAATACCTCACCAATAATCAACATGTCTTTCTCCAACACTTCCACAGGCGATGCTCCCGCCGACCCCTACAAGAAGGCCAACCTTGAGGACCTTCCTCTCCAGACCAAGATTGAGGATTTGGCCGACTTTATCAACAAATGCAAGTTTGGCATGATGACCACCCGTGGCTCTGCCTCTGGTAACCTCGTCTCTCGATGCATGGCGCTGGCCGCCACCGTTCGTCACTCACCCTACGCCTACTCGTGTCCACACTGACCCCTTTATAGGAGACTGGAGGCATTGACCTACTCTTCCACACCAACACCGAGTCTGGAAAGACTGACGACCTTGCCGCCGACCCTCACGTCAACGTCTCCTTTGTCAACCCCTCTGGAGAGTGGGCTTCCATCGCTGGAACTGCCACCGTTGACACCGATCGTAGCTTGGTCTCCAAGCACTACACTCCCACCTTGAAGGCTTGGCTCGGTGATCTCGGTGATGGCGTACACGATGGTTCCGAGAATGACCCTCGCATTGGTGTCATTCGCGTCAAGACTGTCTCGTCGACATACTCGCTTGTTGCCAAGAACATCCTCAGCCGCGTCGCTGACGTTGCTACCAGCGCCGTAACCGGCAAGCCTGCTTCGCCCAACAGCCTGAGGGAGATCACAGAGGGAGATGTGCGATCGTGGCGCGCTTCGCGAGAGTAATGGTCTGGAATGTAAATCTCGCTTGTACGATATGAACTTTTTATCAACGGCGGCACGAATTCATGACAGTTAGCACCCGTTTAATCCTACTGCTTGCCATACTCTGCCTTCCATAGGCTGGTCCACTTCTCCTTGTCAACAGCAAATTGTCGAACATAGTCGTGCTCGAGCTCGTGGGTCCTTCGGCCGAGGAGCACGAGACTGTGAAGAGGGGGGCCAAGCTCCTCATCAGCAGAGCAAAGCTCCTCCAACGTTCCAGCAACAAACTTCTCAGTTACGCCTCCTACGCGGGCGGCACCGATAGCAAGGCTGTCTTTGGTGTAGACATTCTCCTTGCGCTCATCTTCAATCTCCAGCATCTGCTGAGCGCACTGGCCCACAGTCATGTATCGCGGGGGTTCGTAGATCAGACGACCTCGAGCCATGTTCTCTAAGCTCTGCTCCTTGACCTTGATGTCCACCAAGACCAAAGTGTGGAGACCAATCTCTCGGTTCTCCTTTATCCGATCGTAGAATGACGCGGGCTTCCAGGTGTCTGTAAAGAACACCATGGAGACGGTTTGGCCAAAGTTGTAGAGCTGGAGACCGCAGGCGCCGATACCGGACATGATGGAGGCGTTAGGGACGGTTCGGACGGGGATCTCGAGTTCTCGGGCACGCAAGACGAGGTCGGTATGTGTTGTTGCGCTGGGAATGTTAGCTAGGTAGTTATTGAGCCAGCCTTCTTCGGCATACCCAAATGGATCTCCCACGACGAGGAACGCTACGTCCTCGATTTGCGCATTTCGTAGAATTTCGTCGCTGTTAGACTCGACCATCTCACGGTCGGCAACGG
Source organism: Fusarium ambrosium (assembly GCA_003947045.1). NCBI lineage: Eukaryota > Fungi > Ascomycota > Sordariomycetes > Hypocreales > Nectriaceae > Fusarium > Fusarium ambrosium. The sequence continues at coordinate 48,550 of NIZV01000071.1, forward strand.
TGATAGATCGTCCATAGTAGGATTCCTACTAAAGTCAGCGTTAGCTACTCGTGTAAAGGTCAACTGTTGATCGCGTACCAAGACCGACTGGTCTACAAGTAGGATACTGGTGTAAGCCTCAAGGTAGACTCTTGAGGCTTTCTTTACAACCTCGAGACCCTTGACAGTAATATCTGTCTCATCAGAGAGACCGAGTCCCACGAGGTACAACATGGTGATTCTTTTGTGTATAGTCGTCAGGTCAAAAATGAAAAATCATCCAGCCGTCCCCAGTTGAAAGATGCCCCGCGGCGGGGTACTTTTAGCGCCTCGCGCCTGTGACGCCATGACAAGTACCTACCCCTGCCACGGCTTAACTTATCGCATCCGGCATGATTGCAATCTGAACTTTTTCGCGTCTCGCCAATTCTCAACCGCGCATCTTCCACAGCATCGCCCACAATGTCCGACTCCAAGAAGGGAGGCGCATACGGCGGCGCGCCATCAGGCGACACCGACTTTCGAAAGACCTGGGATCTTGACGAATACGCCGCGAAAGCCAAAGAACGCGAGGCCAAGGAGAAGGAGGAGGCCAAGGCCCGTTACGAAGCCAAGCTCGCGGGCAAGAAATACTACAAACCCCTGACGGGCGACGAAACCTACACATCGGCGAGAAGAAATGTCATCGATCTCACTCAACAAGTTGGAAAGACACAGCTCGTTCCTGCGGGAGCGGGCGTCGGGAAGCGCGGTCGCGGAGCTGGTTTCTACTGTGAGGCTTGCGACCTCACGTTCAAGGACAACAAGCAATTCGTGGAGCATCTCAACACACCACAGCATTTGCTCAACACTGGTCAGACTACAGAGGTGAAGCGTGCAACGGCTGAGGAGGTACATCAGCGCATCGAATACTTCATCCGACGGCGAGAAGAGTTAGAAAAGGAGAAGCAGACGAGCCTACACGAGCGACTGCAGCTACGAGAAGAAGAGGCTGAAAAGGAAGCCGAGGAGCGACGCAAGAAGAGAAAGGAAGAGAATGAGAGGAAAAAGGCAAAACGAGAAGAGGAGTCCAAGGTCAAGATGGAATATGGAGACGACGTTCGAATCGAGGGCGAGCATGATGAGGATGATATGATGGCACAGATGGGATTTACCGGGTTTGGAACGTCAAAGAAGTGATGGATATTTGGATAACAAGATGATACCCCGTGTTCTACATGGCTCTGTATAATGAATTTCTGTACTATACAAGAAGCATTGGATTGGCATGATGGCTGATTGCCGCAAAGGTCGGTGAGAGCTGACAGTCGATATTGACGATGCAGGGGGATGCAGTGTGCCACCCCCTTTGCACGCACAGAAGATGAACAGGTTCTGGATAACGCTGTGGCCCAATGATGTTGGCTGAAGAAGTCATAACAACATGTCAGATTGATACTCTGCATGCCTTGTACCTGGCAAGCTCGGCATTCATGTTGGAAACAATATCCCTGAGACAGCCGCAGGTCAGCTCTGTTGGATGAGCTGATTGAATATCCCATTGCATCATTGCAAGCTACGAATGTTTGCTCTCACCGGCGATCAATAGGCTACAAACAATATCGTAAATTGCTTCTTCAAGTTCTAGAACAAACGATAGCTCTTCCATCATCAATGGCACGTTTACTTTCATAGCGGGGCGGGCGAACCCCCGCCTTGATGCACGACGGACGGCGTCCTGTCCCCCACCACCCGGGACGCTCCTTAAGCTGCCACCATCAGAAGAATCCCAGCATCCCATTCCCACCGCTGCGGTTTCCCTGTGGACCTTGCATATAATAGCTGACTGCAGACATCCAGTGAGCCTTTCCCTTTTACATCTTCTTTTTCTCCGTCAAGTCTCACGCGCAGCATCAAGTTTGACGGCGTTATTTCCTTACCAGCTACTAACCACCACGCGACCATCACCATGGCGAGCTCTGCCCCCGCCGCCGCCCTCTTGAAGCGTCAGCTCAAGGAGATGCAGACTGGCAAGGACATCCCTGGAATCTCGTGCGGCCTTGTCAACGACAACAACATCTTTGAGTGGGAAGTCATGCTCATGATCAACGATGATTGCAAATACTATGGCGGTACGGATACCTTCCCCCCGCGCTGCTGTGACCCGAACATGATGCTGACCTTGGCTACCCAGGAGGCAACTTTCGTGCCCGTCTCGTGTTTCCTGAAAACTACCCGCACATGCCGCCCTCGCTCACCTTCCAAGACCCGATCCCTTTCCACCCCAACATCTACGACAACGGCAAGCTCTGCATCTCCATCCTGCACCCACCCGAGGAGGACGAGTACGGCTACGAGGATGCCTCAGAACGCTGGACCCCCGTCCAGACCCCCGAGACCATCCTGCTCAGCACCATCAGCTTGTTCCACAGCCCCAACGATGAGAGCCCCGCCAATGTCGAGGCAGCTCGAATGCTTCGCGAGGAGCGGGAGGGCAAGCACAAGGACTTTCGAAAACGGTGCAGAAGATGTGTGCGGGAGAGTCTTGGAGAGGACTAGCTGGGAATAAAAAATTCGGGAATAAGGCGGTCGATTTCTGGATTGGCGTTTGGAAATGGAGGGATGTGAGGTTGGCGCCGACGAGTTATGAGCATTCGCTTGGCGTCGTGGGAATTTTTCTTAGTGATTAGCTCTAGCCTGACCATGAAGCGGCATCGTTCATTTGCATTTGTTGCAAGTATATCGGGGACAGGGAAACCCAGGTAGTCGAGGTGACTATGTGCTCTTCTCCTCGTCCACCAGTCCAATGACTTTTCCAACCACTCGATCCCACTCTTCGTCCCATCGTAGTTTTCCCTCACTGACCGCACCCTTCTTTAACCGAGCCAGCTCTTCTTGTCCAGAAAAACCTAGTAGCCTTTGGAGGATTTCTGCCAACTCAGACGAGGTCTCAAAGCCGCAACCGTTCTGTCCCTCCTTGACGAGCTCACCGAAACTCTCAAACGCCGAGTACGCTGCAACCGGGAGACCAGCACCAAACATGTCGACAACCTTCATGGGAAGATCTACACCGGAGCTAGACTTGTGGAGTGAGATGCCGAGATCGGCACAGGCTAGCAATGAGGCGTAATCCCGTGTAGACAACCAGGCGGTCACGACTCGGATGCCAGGCAACTTGCCCTCCTCCTGGAGTGTCTTGATGCGCTCAAGGTAGTGTTCCTTTTGTGGACCCTTCCCAGTAATGATGGCTAGGATAGGAGAAGAATCGGAAAAGTCGTTGGCGTAGGACACGAGGGCATCGAGAAGTAGACCAAAATCTTCATCTGGCGTCCACGAGGTGCTGCTGACAATGAGACGAACCGCGCCGCTCATGATATCCTTGGCCAGGGCCTTGGTCTCCGCAAGCCTAGAGAGAAACGCCTGTCGCTCTGGTGCTGACAAGATGGGCTGGAACACCTCGGCTGGCCGGTCATGCAGAGTGTAGACGGGATGCTTCACACTGAATGGCTTCACTTTGAGTTGATGAGCCATGGCATCGGTGACGGCAAGATTGGCATCGCCAAGATAACGTCCAAAACCGGTCTCATACCATCGATATAGGGGCACAAGGGGCTTATACCAACGATTCTGGGCAAGGATGGTGTATCCGTAGTTGTGCCAGTCCACGACAAGCTTGCTACCTCGGATGAGAGAGACCATGAGTGCCACATGAAAAGTTGGGATAGACGGAGGGTTCTATCTATGTTAGGAGGGCTCACAATATGTTATCGTGCAAGTCAACTCACCTGGATGATGATCCATTTGGCTGGAGGCGCATCATACATGAGAGTACGGAACATGCCCCAGAACTGCCATATGACCTTCATAGGAAGGTTGAGAAAGAATGGCAAAGTTCCCCATCGAAGCACCTCAGGTTGTGGCGGAAGGGGATACATGGTAACTCGAGGATTACCAATGAGATCAGGGTGTCTCGCCGTCTCTGCTTAATATTAGCCTTGAACACAACCACATATTGATAGGTATCACCTTTGTAGCCGACAATATCGACATTTCTTCCATGTTTAGCAACACTTAATGCGTGATACTGCATACGAGGACTGCGGCCAACGTCGCCGACGACGAGGATCTGGATATGCTCATCTTCAGGGTTCTCAGCTGGACGATAGCGGGTTGGGATGAGATTGGCAAGCCCGCTCAAGAGCCATACTAGGAGAATGCAGCTGAGGCTGCCAGCGATGACGGAAACGATAAAAGCGGCTGACATGTTGCGGAGAAGGAGCTGTCAGTCAGGGCATGGCGCCGAGGCTATCGAATGCGTGAAAGTTGATGACTGTTGGTGTTGGTTGCTTGGTGGTCAAGGCAATGTGTCCCCTGCAGCGGGGGTTCCACACGCGCCGTGGCCGCACACTTGGACCGCCAGTGACACTCGGAGGAAACGAAACAATCTCGATCTCAAAGGAGTGAACCCCGGAAGATGATCAAACGCAACACAAGATAAGGTATACGCGAGTTGAATTAGATGGAGATTCGAGCCTGGCCAGGCACAAAGCGTACCTGAACTGGCCTTGGTCTCGAGGTGTAGGAGATGCTTGTTGGTTGGTACCTGGAACCTTTCTTGTCCATTCCACACCAAAACCAAGTCGAGAATTGCCTTTGGCCGACTTCAGCACGCCATCCTATCAACTGTCGAAAATCGAATAGAATTTCGCTACAGAAACCTGCCAAGCATTTTTATACTAGGAACGTCATGGATTGCGTCGTCATACGAAGCAGAGAGATTATCGCAACCCAGCCTGAACCGTAGCGCGCAGCTCAGGGGTCGAGATGCACGGGGAGTCTAAGGTGCAAGTGCAACGCTGCTGCGGGGTGTGACCTCAAACCGCGCTAAAGCATCAAGGGCACTAACGTTTAGCGGACCTCCCAGGCCGCATGCAGGGGGCAGACCACCATTTGCAGCACTCCAGCCAGTAACCGGCCAGCTTTCCACAGTGAACCCTGGCCGCCATGGCCATCCGTTATCAAAGAAACAGGAAGGAGCGAGCTGCGCGATGAGGAGGGATCCGACCACGGCAGGAACGAACGGGCAGCAGCCAACCAGACAGATGACTGATTCTCGACAGCAAGAAGCCAGATCAAGACCGCTCTCTGGGTTTGCCATGTCTCAACCCTTTCACGTTCATGATTCAACCCTCTGAACATCCGATCTGGGCAATTTCAAGAGCTCCCCTTGACCCTGGTTAAACTTCTGTGCCGCCCAACCTCGTCGATCGTTTCTCGTTCGGGTTGGCTCTTGGAGCTCCACGTGCTGCGCTCTGTCGGCCTTCATCTCCTATCTGTAGCCCGCCACAACTACGGCTCTTTCACGCCTCCCGCGCCCGCCTTCAGAGGAAAGGTGACGTCCCACAACATCTCTACTTCTTCACCAACGCATACGGCATAGCAGATCGCCTTCTTACGGGTTCCTCTGGCGACTCATTCCGGCTGATGACGTTGCGATTGGCTCTTGGGGGAGTTCCAACACTCCTTCTGTCTTCGCGATCCCTGCGCCGATAATCCGACCGACACTTTGATCTCGAGGCCTCGACTCGAAGCCCAGACTTGACTTTTGCATCCCACTCGCTGCTGCTGTCAAGATGGCGTCTTCCTACGCTCTGCCGACTTCTTCCCTACCACACGCGCACCAGGGCCACATGCACGCACGATCCCACTCCCAGTCGTCGCTCAACGCGCTCAGGACAACTATTTCCAACGGCAGTCTCCCATCAGTCCCCGACGACGAGGCATATGCTCATAGCCACGACCAAAGCTTCGATAATGGTGGTGGAAACTTCAATGGTCACTCCCACAGTCACTCCCACAGTCATAGTGGCCACAGGCATGGACACAGCCGCTCGCGCATGTCCAACACGAGCGCCATGCTTTCCCGGGAGAAGCTCCCTCCGCCAGCACTGAACACAATGGAGGGTTGGACACAAGAGAGGACACCAGGAGGGAAAAGTGTCATAACTCCAGGACCTGAGACAGCCAACATGCCCTACACCCCTCCGGACCAACCTCACGACCATCACGACCACGACCACGACCATACTCATTCACACGACCACACTCATTCTCACGACCACCATCATGGACACGATCATAACCACGCTCATTCTCACGATCCTGAAAAAGCTGCCAAGAGATCATTGTTCACCAGAATGATACTTCCATACACAGCACGATTTCCCATTCTCCACGCAATCCTAATTGAGAAGGATTCAAGGCGTATCTTTTATTTTATGGCGTACGCCTTTCCCATTTCCCCATGTCGGAATGCCCGCTAATACCGAATCAGGCTCAACTTTTCCTTCATGGCTGTTCAGGCGTTTTACGGATACGTCACCGACTCTCTGGGCCTTCTCAGCGACAGTATCCACATGTTCTTTGACTGTGTGGCGCTGCTGGTGGGATTGTTGGCTGCCGTGTTGAGCAAATGGCCTCGAAGCCAGCGATTCCCGTACGGATTCGGCAAGATCGAGACTTTGAGTGGGTTTGCCAACGGCATTCTCCTAATGTATGGAACCTTTGACAGCTTGAATGCAGGTACGGGGCTAACTCGAGATCCAGGTTGCTCAGCTTGGAGATTGCCTTTGAGGCGTTCGAACGACTACTGGAGGGAACTCAGACGAAGCGACTGGGCGAACTTTTTGTTGTCAGCACACTTGGCCTCATAGTGAATCTAGTGGGAATGATGGCATTTGGCCATCACCACCATGGACATGATCATGGACACGACCACGGACACTCGCATGATCATGACCATGGTCATTCCCATGGCGGACACGACTGCCATAGCCACAGCCACGGGCATGACAATGAGAACATGCACGGCATTTACTTGCATATTCTTGCCGATACCTTGGGTAGTGTTTCAGTCATTGTATCGACGGTGTTGACGAGCTTCTGGGGCTGGGCTGGATGGGATCCGCTGGCGTCGTGCCTGATCGCTATACTCATCTTCCTCTCGTCAAAGCCTCTGGTTTACTCGTCAGCAAAGCGACTGCTACTCAGCATCTCGGAAGACACAGAATATAACTTGCGAAACAGCTTGGGCGGTATCCTCCAGCAGCGAGGTGTGGTAGGCTACTCTTCACCCAAGTTTTGGCGAGACGACCACAGTGCTAGTGCGTCAGGAGGAAAGCTGCTCGGAATTGTTCATGTGGTGGCAGCGCGAGGAGCACCTATGGAAGATGTCCGGGACCGTGTGCGCGAGTATCTGTTGAAGGAGGGAATTGATGTGGTTGTTCAGGTTGAACGAGAGGGAGATAACTCTTGCTGGTGCAGCAGGCGAGGAGTGCCCGCGCCGGTCGCGACACCGACTGCGTTGACAGCGGCAAAAGGACTGTAAGAGTTGGAGTTGTTGGTCAAATTTGATGAGAAGAGTTGAACGGAGATTATAGAGGAGGCGATAGAGACGGGGTCACGGCGCAGAAGAGGAGAGACATGATTCCAAGGGGTGTATAACTAGTCGAACGAGGAGGGACGGCCGTTATTGGGATACACGGTAGAAGCCATTCGAGGAGGTAGATGTCAGATTTGGATTGAGGATCAAGGGGGCTACGCGGTGTAGCTGGTATAACTTGGGCATATCTGGACAACAAGGTCATGGGATGGATGCATGGAGGATCACATGTACATGATTACCCTGATTTTGTATTACTCAGACACGTTGGAGGTAGATTGGGAGGATGGTGGATGTCTATGGTAGAAATAGAGAGGATGACCTGGTTCTTGAGTGATTACTTTATTCGTCTTGAGTTTGGGGGCCATGTTGAAGTGTAAACGAGTCGTGATGGTTTTGCATGTGAAGATGAGGTGAGAGGGTATCGTGTGGGGCATTTCTCCAAGAGAATCTCCAACATGTGGTCAGAGACATGGATGCTAGTCAGTGAGAGAGTTTCGGAGACAAGAGCCTCAAAAGGTCATCCATGACGGCAGGCGTTGGATCATGACCAGCAGGATCTGGCTTGGGATCTGGTGGTGCGGTGCGCATGCAAGGTACCTTGGCGGTTGACTCGTGGCTGGTGTTTGACGGGCTCTTTCATGAAGCCCATGGGAAAGTACTTGCATGTGAAGGAGCACGACAGCAGCAGCATGAGGATGCGTATCGATGGAAGTTCTTACTCTTCTGTGTAACTTGTCACAATAGCCTCACTTCTTTCGGTCATGTTGAAATTCCCCAGCTCCGGCATCCACAATAGACCAATTCCGTCTGCCCGGCCGCCGAAGCCGTTCTCCAGAAAAATCCCACGAGTTCTCTGCCAACCAAGCCAAGTCTCAAAGAGGCAAAGACGGCAGCTTTGCAGAGCAGCCACACAGGGCGCCGGCATTTGGCGCTTACAGGGGCTTCTCTCTCTGTCCCCCTATTCATCGGAGCGTTCTCGGTGTCTGGAAGAGAGGGGGGGACCCTTTTTGCTGGAGAAAAAGTGAATGTGGGGGATGATGAAAAAAGACGACCGAGGAGACATGGGGATGCACCACCACCCCGCGAGCCGAAGCCGAGGCAACTGGAGGGAAAGATGGAGCAAGCGAGCGGGCCGGGGAACGGAGGTACGTACCTTTTGATATCATTGCCCCGGGACACCGAGGACATTTTTACCCAGTTAGGTAGGAGGGGGAGGAGGAATTGAAGAGATGAATATCCTTTTTACAGTGAAAGATGAAAAAATAGATTAATTGTACGAGTTAAATCGATATAATTTACATCTCTAACTACTCCTCCAAAAGCCTCCAAACGCAGATCTTATCACCAAGGACAATAAAACTTCAGCCCAGTGAATTGAACCCAAATGCACGGACCCGGGCGCAAGGAAGGGACGGCCTTTAACTGGACGAAACCCAATCTCCTTTCCCGGTGACGTACCTGGGCCACTTGACTTTAGTCTGCATAGCCGTGTGTGTGTGTGTGCTACGCTCTCTCTTTATATCAAGCCCCCCTTCCAAAGGACAGGACAAACTTACCCCCTTCCCCTGTAACCTTGCTTTTCTCTTCTTTTTTTTACTTCAACGGTTAGGAAACTGGAGAACGGAGTCTCGGGATTTTGCGTCATTGAATAGATATATATCTGACCTCTCCCCCCTTGGCCGAAGATATCCCCTCTCTTCTCCACGACTCATTCATATAACCTAACCTCTCCTCCTTACTCCTTCCACACACGCCGCCATGTCTTCAGCCGACACCTCCGACTCAGCCCTCGAGGCCCGCGTCGCCGAGCAGCTCAAGAACGTCGCTACACCAAAGGAGGAGACCACCTCAGCAGCACCTTCAGCCCTCGCCCAGCAGCTCCGCGCCCTCGCGGCCGGCGGCTTTGGTGGTATCTGCGCTGTCGTCGTCGGTCACCCCTTTGACCTTGTCAAGGTCCGTCTTCAGACAGCCGAGCGAGGTGTCTACTCTTCTGCCGTCGACGTCGTCCGCAAGAGTATCGCTCGTGATGGACTTCGGAGAGGTCTTTACGCCGGCGTGAGCGCCCCGCTTGTTGGCGTCACACCCATGTGTATGTTCCTCCTTAATCTCTCTCAAGAAGCCTAGATAGACGATCTCCGCATCTGGTGTCATACCCCATACTCAGTGAGCTGACTTTTTTTTTTCTTCTGTGTCCAGTCGCCGTCTCCTTCTGGGGTTACGACCTCGGCAAGCAGATCGTCCGAGGCGTCAGCGAGGTCCCCGCCGAGGGGCTCACCATTGCGCAAATCTCGGCCGCCGGTTTCCTCTCTGCCATCCCCATGACGGCCATCACGGCGCCTTTTGAGCGCGTCAAGGTCATCCTCCAGGTCCAGGGCCAGAAGCAACTTGCGCCCGGCGAGAAGCCAAAGTACAGCGGTGGTCTCGACGTTGTCAAGCAGTTGTACCGCGAGGGAGGCGTGCGCAGCGTCTTCCGTGGTAGCGCTGCCACCCTCGCTCGTGACGGTCCTGGTTCCGCCGCCTACTTTGCCGCGTATGAGTACATCAAGCGCAAGCTTACTCCCCTCGATCCTGATACCGGAAAGCCCAGCGGCCAGCTGAGTCTCACGGCCATCACATGCGCTGGTGCCGCTGCTGGTGTTGCCATGTGGATCCCCGTGTTCCCCGTCGACACAGTCAAGTCCCGCCTGCAGACGGCCGAGGGCAACGTCACTCTCGGCGGTGTCATCCGAGAGCTGTACGGAAAGGGAGGTTACAAGGCCTTCTTCCCCGGTTTTGGTCCTGCCCTGACCCGTGCCGTGCCCGCCAACGCAGCCACCTTCCTGGGTGTCGAGCTGGCTCACCAGGCCATGAACAAGTTCTTCAACTAGATATGGTGGTATAACAGAGAGAGACGAGTGGAGCATAGCGGAATGGAATGTTTAAAAAGTTTCTCAGGGTTGTTAGGTTTGTCACTATGGATACATTATACATGCATGGTTGGTTGGTCGGTGGACAAAGAGTTTATGATGGATGGATGGCGTTCCTTGCTGGGGGCTAGCATATATATGATTTTGACTGCGAGGGAGCATTTTCTACTTGAAACGTCTCAACACATAGCATACCCTTTTTTTTATTCTGCGTTCATGTATATCCATCCCCATAGATATGTGTCGGTGAGAGGGAGTAGCAGCAAAAGTCAAAACACCATAGACAAACTGTGAATTCAGTATCTCAAATCAAATATATTTGGGCAGTCTTTTTGTTTGTTCACCATTTCCCTCATAAACCCTGTTTCCCCGCTGCCATTCCTTGCCTACCTAGGTATTCATCCAGGTCCATGAGTGAAGCAAATCGTATCATCTTTCGCCAAAAAACCGACTCCCTCCCTAGTACAAATCAAATACAATAACCAACCAAAAAAACCCAAGACGCAAAGAAAACAACAAGTCGCATCCGTACTGGTAGTTAAGTCCCCCCGCCAGTCCCTAGGTATCAATCCCACTGCCATGTTCCGGCATTGCTGTCCCTCTTCTTGAGTGGAAATCCCTGCCGTTTCGCCGATGCAATGAATATCATGATATACAGACCTGTCTGCCGTCCAGTATTATAAATATAACGACCAACAGGAAGCAACGCGCGCTAAAAAATATCACAAGGCGAGAGGAGATGAAAGTATATCTGCTCTATTCCCCCAGGGGGAGGACGTCTGGATCATCCTGTATGAGCATAGATAGGGAGTGGGGTATCATGAGAGTTTGTAGCGCATATTCAAGCACGCTCTGTAGTCGTCCAGCGTCGTTTCGAAAGGCTCATATCACGGAATCGTTCAGCCTCGCCAGGAGGCCGGGGTAGGCCCCAGAGTCCACCAAGTCCGTCACCGAGCTGACCAATAGTCAGCTCCTCGGCAGGCTTGTCAAAGTCGTGGATAACGTCCGTCTTGATTCGAATAGGGGCCGACAATATAGGCCCTCGAGGCTTGCTCTTGGGGGTGGAGTCCCCGCTGGAAGGAAATGAAAAAGAACCCAGAGCAGGGAATGCTGGGGGTGGAAGAGGCGAAGAGAAGGATAGTGTGGGTGTCAACTCAAAGTTGAGAGTTGGTGGTGGGCTAGATTCCTCCACGGCCGACTCCAAGTTCGAAGGCTGTGCAGTATCCTGCTTGTTCTCGTGGGTTGCATCCTTGAAGCGACCAAAGTTGGGCAACACGGTGTCAAAGTCCTCCTTTTCAGACTCATCATCCCCGCCATCGTCCATTAGCCTGAGTGATGATGGTCCTGGTGACCACAAGCCAAACGAGGGGCCGCTCATGCCCGGCGAGTTGCTCCTCGGCCCGGCCCCGCCCGCTGCTAGAGCCGGGGTCCGTGTCGAGGGTCGCTGGGATCCCGAACTTCGGCGTATCGATGATCCAAGAGCTGCGCTGGCTGAGGTGCTGCGACTCCCATTTGGAATGATGGGGTCTGAGTAGACAAAGGAGCCAATGAGTGGTCCTGGTCCATCAGTGCTACTGATGCTCGGGGCACGCCCACGGTTGCTCGCAGAGATGGGAAACCCTTCGGCCGAGGTCGATCGAGAAGAGACCGGAGTTGATGTGGTTGATCGCAAGTGGTCGGTGCTTGCTGACATGCGAATATCGTAAACCTGATGAGGTGAGACGTGTGCCTCTCCGTCAGGGTTTTCGAGCTGGGACCTGGCCAGTAGAGCAGTGTAGTCTGCATCTTGTTTCCGCGTCGCCATAGTGATGGAGGCGATTCCAACGTCCATTAGGACTGGCTGGTGAGTGATAGCGCCGATCAGGGCATTACAGCCGGCGCCGTGCGACACGAGGATGACAACCGTCTCCACCTCCTCGTCCTCCTCGGCCGCCGCGTCACCGTCGACACCGTTCTGCATTCCGCCAGGTGACCGTGTGACCATCTCATCGGGCGTCTCAGTCGTAGAATACCAGTCCACCAGTTTCTTGAGGCCTTGTCGGAATCGCTTGTGCATAGCCGTCCACTCTTCTCCAAACTGACCACCATCACCAAAATTCAAGTTGGGTCTCATCGAGTCCCATTGATAATCAACCACTACACATTCATCCCGGGCATGTGCGATGAAGCCGTCGGGGATCTTTCCAGAACTCGAGATGGCATAGTTGGGCTTGGGGACATTATAACCCTTCTTTTCTAGCTGATTGGCGAGTTGCCCAGACAGCGCGGCTGCCATGGCTGAACCTGGGTTGGAGCCCATCTCGGGCGCAGATGATGATGTCGGCTGCATTGGATGAATCGAAGGGCTTGCGCTGGGTGAACCGCTCCATAGAGAGGCCGTTGAGCTCTTGTGAGTAATCGTATGGGAAATCGTGGGAGGAGAAACCAGCGTGCTGTAGTCCTCGCGCCTCAGCAGTTCGGCCTTTGCGCTGCCCATCATGAGCGCCGCACCAGGCGGCGGAGTAATCATTTCAAAGTATTCGGGGGAAAGCCATTCTCCAAGGAAAGAATCGAGGCGCAAGATGGTTGATCGAAAGTGCTTAGGGGGGGCAGCTGCTGAAACAAATATGTCGGAAGGGCGATGAGGCGAGTCTGGAGGAGTCTGGGCGAGACCAGAGCTGATTCCGACGGAAGTTTGAACGCATCGCAGGAAGGGCGAGCTGTGGATTACCACCTTGAAGCGTCTTTTCTTCTTTGTAGAGCCGCTGCCACATGCTTCATGTTCGATCTTGGCCTGTTCAAGAATACTTGAAATCTGGTTGCCGACCTGTCTTGACTGGAGCCAGCCACCGTATGTAAGAGGAGGATCGTAAGGAGTGGGAGAAGAGAGGTGCCATTTTTTGTCGGCGGCGTCGAGTCGGTTGCCGTGCCTAGAGTTGATGTTAGACCAAACGTACTGCGATGTGTGTCCTATGCTATGCGACGCGATTGCGACGATGCATCATGACGACAGGGGGGCCAACAGTGGGTGATTGAACATACCTGACGACGAAGATATAGGCCGGCGTGCGGCCCATGATGTAGGCGACAACAGCGACAAGCGCGTAGAGGCCTTAGAAGGGTAAATGAAGTGAAAGGTGTCAGCAGCAAGAAGACGCTTCTTGGAGGAGCAAAGGTTGGACAGAATATGGAAGGCCAGGGGGGACGATCAGTCAAATATCCCAAAGAAGGTACGTAGACGGGACGTAGCACAGAGGCTTGTACCTCGAGCTTGGGAGCGCCCGGTGGAGGGAGGGAGTGGGAGTGCGCAGGGCAAGGTGGAGGAGGGCGGAGGAGGGTGGAGGACGCCCACAGTTGGACCAGACCAGGCCAGGCAGGGAAAGTCGGTCGAAGCAGGTAAACTTGGAAGGTTTCCACTGGCGGCTTGGGACGGTTTGGCGCCTAGCACAGCCAGGCCTCACGCCTCGCCTCACGCTCACACGGGGTGCGGTAGACGAAGGTGTAGGCACTGATGAAGGCACGTCCAGAAGGCTTCCAGGCGGCGAGCGCGGTGCAGCTGGTGGCCGGGGAGGTCCCTAGAACCACTTTGGCGAGTCGCAGGGCAGAGACAGGGTCCCGTCCGGTCTGGTCTTAGGTGGACTTGGGGGGGAGCGGGCGCACGCCGTGGCACCCCGGACGAGATTTGATGGGAAAAGGAGTCGAGGTCGGATCGAGGCTTTGGTCTCTTTGGTGGAAATCAAGGCCGAGAGGCGGGGGAAGGAAGAAAGATGAGGAGAAGGAGGAGAGAAACAGGTGACGATGATGAAAGATCTCAAGCTCCTGTTTACGCTTCCAGGCTGTGGGAGGGGGGTAAGGTAAGTACAGCGAAGGTAAGGTTGTGTACTGCGTATTCCGGCGGGGTAGTTGGAGTATAAAGGAGTTAACCCTCATTCATCACATCGATGAACGCCCTCATCTCCTGCTAGTCAGCCTCAGGGAAAACAGGAAAATAAACAACCGAGGACGGCAGAAGGTTCAAGGACCAGGATCGGGACAAGCACAGGCAGAGCAGGGCAGGGTAGGGTGCGACTTGGACAAGGTATTGATCAACGAGGTCAGGTTAATAATATCCATGTACAACAGATGGCAAACGTGAAGTGATGCATGGAAACTACAATTGTGACCGGCCTCGGCCGTTTTGCATATTGAACGGTTTGAAAAAATTATACAAAAAAGGCCCGAGAGCCCATAGTAATAAGAGTCATGTCGTCTACAAACTCATTCTCGATAATACTGCCCTTCATGAATAACATGCGCGAGAAAACGTTTCTTGTGGACCATCTTAGGTCGAGTAAGATGGAACCAAGACCAAGGAAACCAAGGCAAGTCAGGCGTGTATGGTAAGGCGAAGCGAAGCGAGTCGATACCTTTGGGGGTCCAACTAGTACATGTCCCGTCTACTACTGTCCGAGATCTTGGGGGGTCGTGATCCATAACATGGTCAATTAGCCCCGGGTTTCAGTCCCCTTCTCGAGTATTCCTCCATTCTTCATGATGCCCTCGCATGCATCCGACTCCATCCATCCAACGTCGATGATGCTCACTGCGTGTGCGCAAGCCTCGATGCACCGTTGCAGTACCCAAGCCCGTCATTCTCCCACGTAGCACACCTCACAACCAACCTCACAGCTTCTCTTCAGCCAGCGAGTGTGCCCTCGTGGCCCTCTGCAGGATGCCATTGCTCGAACGGGCCGGCATCCAGCACAAACAAGAGATCCATGGGACGGGGATGGGATCCATTGGGGTCTTGGCCTAGCGGCTGCAATGCGACACGGCGGTGGAGTTGTCCCTGTGCAGTGGACCAGCGCCTAGCGACGCCATCCATCCAACTGAGTCGAGGAATTGGGATTTCATTCATGTGATTGTGCCCTTTTTCCGCCTCGTCTCCGGCATCTCATTCGCCGCGGCCACCTCGAATGCCCAGCTTCTTCCGCCCACCTGACGACTTCCGTCGGAGAATGGCTGAGAGCGTTTCCAAATGTGTAACGCTAAGAAGCCCCCTCAAGGCACCTCCTCTCTCATGCCTGCTGCTGATGTTGCTGCTGCTGATGATGCCTGGGGCTGGGGGCTGCTATTGTCTCGCACATGCAGCGAGATTTCTCACAGACGACGGCGCTATCCTTTACCATCGTGGTCACAGAAAAGAAAAAAAAAAGACCCTTCCATGGTGCCGGATTCTGCTTGGCCGATGCAAGTCGACACGAACTCGAGGTCGAAGTACCATCGTCATGGTGGAGTCAGTTACAGGGTCCTCTTTTTTTAATTCCCTCTTCCCTGCAGAAAACCGATCCCAGATGATCGTGCTGCATTTCTTTTCTTGTCCTCATGAGGCATGATTCCCATGACGACCTAGAGCAGTGAGAGGGGGACCGACCTACCAGAGGCCCACGGCCGGCATATCCGTGCCACTCACTTCACAGCCATGACTTGACTGGGGATAATCTTGACCTTTCCTGCACTGCCCTTGAGCATTATTTTTCTCTTGGCAATTATTAATTCCATACTGTCCCTGTCACAAGCTTAGAAAAGAACAGACCGAAATCGGCTTCTCTCCCGTCCCTCAGCGCAGTACCAGCACCGCCGCCTGCATCGGTCCATTTTGCACAACGGCGTTTTATTTTCGTATCTCACCTTGCCTCGCAGTGACACCAGAACTTTGAGAAAGGCATCGGGCCACGTGTGCCTGATACCATTCGGGCTTCCTCTGCACAAGGGAGGTCCATGAGCCATGTCAAAAAATCAGAGCATCTGTCATCAGTGAGCGAGCCGGCTGCCCCAACATCGCCATCCATCCCGGCCAGGAGTCGAACGATTCCAGATGTCCTCGCCAGACAACTACCACGCCAACAATTTTCGGTCCCCAACTACTGGTTACACCCCCAGCTCTAGAAACAGGGGAGATCTCGTCAACATCTTTACCCCTTGGCTCACCCCAAGATTTCTGTCTCGCGGCATTGCTGGGCAAGTGAGATGCTGGGACGCAGGACACATTCGTTAACCATCAGCTCACTCGAAGGAAACATCCCAATCGGGAAATTGTTAGTGTTGGAGTTTAATCCGTGTCAGCACCAGCGCCAGCGCCAGGGGTTGCTTTCATCGTCGGAACCTTGACTCCGAAACTCCGGGCCCAGCTTAGCTCTGGCACGGATGCAACTCCAACAGGTGTTCCCTTCGATTCGGTGACGTCCATCCAAAAGGGGATTAACGAACCTATCCCATGCTCAATCATCGTCACTCCCCAGATTTGTAAGCTTGAGAGAGCATCTCTCAGTGACTTCATTCCAGCAGTTCATATCAGAGCGGATATGCTGTTGGTCGCATCTGGGCTGTGATATTCGCTCTTTACCTGCTTTGTATTCTCTTCTCTTCGCATCATCACAGCTCGTCGCGACGCCTCCATTATGAACCTGTCCTTCCTTCGATTCCACGCCCTCGTGGCGGCGGCATTGTTCGCAACCACCATCCTCGCCGAGCATACCAGCAACTGGGCCGTTCTCGTCTGCACGTCGCGATTCTGGTTCAACTACCGCCACCTCGCCAATGTCCTCTCCATGTACCGAACCGTCAAGCGCCTCGGCATCCCCGACTCCCAGATCATCCTGATGCTCCCCGACGACATGGCTTGCAACCCCCGCAACGCCTTCCCCGGAACCGTCTACAGCAACTCTGATCGCGCCGTCGATCTCTATGGCGACAACATTGAGGTCGACTATCGTGGCTACGAGGTTACCGTCGAGAACTTTATTCGTCTGTTGACGGATCGCGTTGGCGCCGAGATGCCACGAAGCAAGCGCCTCCTCACTGACGATCGGAGCAATATTCTGGTGTACATGACTGGTCACGGCGGAAACGAATTCCTCAAATTTCAGGATGCAGAGGAGATTGGCGCGTTCGATCTGGCGGACGCCTTTGAGCAGATGTGGGAGAAGAAGAGGTGAGTCGTAATCTCCCTTTGCCATTGATCCAGTGCTGATCCTTTTCAGATACCATGAAATTCTCTTCATGATCGACACCTGCCAGGCCAACACCATGTATAGCAGGTTTTACTCTCCTAACATTATTGCTACCGGATCATCCGAGCTCGACCAATCCTCGTACTCGCATCACGCCGACAACGATGTTGGTGTGGCCGTTATTGATAGATATACCTACTACAACTTAGAATTCCTTGAGAACAACGTCAAGGACTTGAACAGCCAAAAGACCGTTGGCGAACTCTTTGACAGTTACGACTATGACAAGATTCACTCGCACGCTGGTATGCGCTACGACCTCTTCCCCGGCGGCGCCGAGAACGCTCGCAGCCGTTTGATCACCGACTTCTTCGGCAACATTCAAAACGTCGAAGTGGATAGTGCCGGAAACCTGACCCTTGAAGAGGACCTGCTGGCCCTGAGCAAGAAAATTGCTGTGTTGCGACAAAGGGAAGCAGAGCAAGCCAAAGAAGCTTCGCAGGAAGGGTCTGCCAGTGCGGCCGCCAGTGCTCCCACAGAGCCTGCAAAAAGGGTCCAAAAGGCCAAGGCCTTGACAGATGATAACTGGTGGACAAAGAAGGTGGTTGGCGCAACAGCTCTTGCGGGCTGCGCTCTCCTCTGGGGTCTGGGATCCTTCCTCGAGGGTTGAGGGCTAGGCTTGAGCGATTTTAATTTGCGAGACCATGGCATTTAAGATCACAGGCATGCTAGCAACAAGACTTGAAAGGGCTGGCGCAACGGGTGGATTGCCGACAAGCTCTGGATGTGGCTCAGTGAGACATGTCGAGAACAACAGCCGGAAGAACACGAGAGAATTGCGCTTGTGGCGATATTCTTGCTTTTGGGGGCACATACATCTCGATCATGAGCCAAGAGACTATGGCGAGATCGTTGCATACCCCGTTACTTGAGTCGAAAGTGAGACGACTTGGGCGCAGAACCTAGATGTACGCTTTTGAGGGTTGCGATTGTCTGTTTCATGACATATACTACATATAGTTTCATGTATGATTGAAATAAAGCTGATGAATAAAATCACTTAATGTTAGATACGTTTGGTTGGCAATGCCACTCTCCCAACCCGTTTGTCGTGAAGTCGGTTCGATGCCTTAGTCATCCACTTTTTGGTGTTGAACATTTCATCCATCTCCAGCTCAAGCTCCCTTGGATCTCAACTTGTTGCGCCTCGTCTTGCAATCTGCATTTTCAAGTTTACTTTTCAATACTTTCAATATTAGACATGTTTGAATGCTATTGTCGGTAACCAGTCATCACTCGACGCGGGTGAGCTCTGTTCATCAACATGGATAAATCCAAGGTGAGGAAAAACAACAACAGTCTCATGTGAATGTCATTTTGTTTTTTCAACAGTCAAATACAGGGCACAGCAATATCAGCCGCGCCTCATTCTTGCTCCAGAAACTCATCTTTGAAAAGTAATTGCTCGTTAACGAAACCCTGCAGACACGCCCCCTCAGAACCATCCATCTGAAATCACGTCCGCTTACATCACACGCCATCTCATGGTCCTGCGACGGCGAATTAGCAGTCGCGACAGATGACACCATCTACATCTTCATCCCCGAGTACCCGAGAGGCGGCGGCCCCGACGACGCGGGCGAGGATGAGGAGCTCCAGAGCCAGTTTTCACTGTCCTACCGCGCATCGGGGTTGATCCGCCCAGACCCAACCATCAACGCGCAGCTGTGCTCCTTCTCGGGCATCAGAGTGGCAGGACCGCCCGCAAATGACGAGAATTGGTTTCCTGGTGTGGGAAATGGCCTTGTGACGGGCTCGGGGGCTTCTATTTGTCAGATTGTTAGGTTGGAGTGGTCGCCGAATGGGCTAGGGTGTAATCTGCGGCCGATCCTGACGGCCTTGTCGACTAACGGGGGTGTGTATGCACTGGGGGAGCACATCGATATGCAATCGACCATGGTCGCTGGGATGCGAACCAGGAGCTTCAAGGCGTGGAAGACGCTTTGGGGGTTGGGGGCTCAGCTGCCGTTGCCAGATGCGAGCGTGGAGGATGGATTTCGGAACATGAATGAGCGGATTCAGTCATTCTCATGGGCGAAGGAGCTCGCTCCAGGCCAGGCGCTTATGGCATATTGCAACGATGCGGAAGAGGTGGCCATCATGAGCGTTCAGCTGTTTCCACGACCAAGGGAGGGAGAACCGTCCATTGACGAGACGATATGGGACATCCGTGAGGTTGGACGGTTTGATGGGAGAGGGAAACATACCAAAGAAGATGTGAGTTGCTCTGAGTGTGTCCTAGGAGAAAGTCTAACATGAATAGGCCATGGATATCACGGACCCAGACTATGTTCCTCATGGAAGCTCATTCTCCCTAGACTGGAGCCCCTGGTTCTTGGTTGACGGCAAGCGAATGGCAATCTTGGCGTATCTTGCAAAGAACTACGTCGGGTTCCGAAGAATCACTATTGTCGGCGACTGGGAAAGGGGTCAGACTCCACAGGTCGAGGTTGAGCAGACGGATATGACGTCCATTTGCATGTTTCTCTCTACAGACGCATATATCAAGTGGGAAGATCAGGTAAGGATATCTTCATTAAGGGTTACGTCTCCCTCGCTAACGCATGCAAGATTGTAACCACAATGGCCAGAGGCGTCATTGCTACGCCCTTTGATGTGAAACCGTTCCAGGTCTCGTTCGATGAGACCACAAAGGAAGCCACCGAGCCACACTACACATGGGAGTGCGCAACGACATATTCCAAGGAAGATGAACAGACCTCATTAAACCCAATATCTGGTGAATACTCTGGAACTGATTGACTAATGGTATGGCTAACGGTGCGTCTAGGACTCAAGATTCACGACCGAGATGCTTCAAACGTAGGCTCCGTACCCTATTACTCAATAGTCAGGCTGTCAGCAACGGGAAAGAACCAAGACTGGTTCCAGACCAACCTTCCTGACGCAGAAGCCTCGCTCCCGCAGTGGGCTGCAAAGATCAGAAAGCACACAACAAGACTCATCCCCAGGGCCATGGCGCTGGAAGGGTTGGACTCTGATTCGGACGACTCTGAATACGACATGATGGAGGAAGATGGCTCGCAGCTACAAGTACACGAGTCACGATATCGTATCTGGGGCATGGCTTCTTCACCTGGGGGTAGCGTGACGGCAGTACTCGTATCGCGGTACAGCACGCAACATCCAGAACGTCGGGCCCTCTGCAAGGTCATGTTCTCAAAAGATGAACAGGCACAAGAGAATTGTGTTATGCCATCTATGAGGCCTCTCACAACAGAGGGACAGGTTTGGGAGTGGATGTACGGAAACAGACCCGAGGTGGTCGGAACCACAGCCGAGAGCAAGATATCGCAGGAGCTGCACAACTCACCGCTTAGAGAGCAGTTTAGAGATGTCGCGTCAAGACAGCACTGTGTCTTTTGTGATGCGGGTCTGAAGATAGGAGGAGATGAAGCAAAGTGCCAGAACGGGCACATGTTTGGTATGTCACATCTCCTATGTCGGTTAATGGTTACCAACTAACACTTTAGTAGCTCGATGTGCCTCTACGGGACTGGCCATTATGGCACCGGATATCTCACGTATCTGCGCCGTGTGTGAATTGCGATGTCTGAAGGTGACGGAGCTGACAAGAATAGCAGAAGAGCATCTTGGGGCTGGAACGATGGTTGAATCATCAGGCGAGGTTTGCGGTGGATGTGGAGGAAAGTTTGTTGCCTAATTAGGTATACTATGGTTCAGAGATTCATGTATAAATACAAACGAGGAACTCTTTTCATCCAACACTAAAGATGTCTTTACAAGACTTGACCCCAGATGATAACGTCCCAAGATATCTACCTAACAAAGGGAGGGAAAGTTGGTTCGTGGGAACAAAGCTCCACCCCGTCTAATTGGTCCACCCCACCCTTAAAATAGAGAAAAAGATGTGAGACATGCGCGGCAGCAGAGCCAGTAACATTCTTCTGCCTGACCCACTAACACCCCTCAAAATCCAGTGAAAAGGATTAGGTTGCGCTTCCCCAGGCGCCACGGCGTCTACCCGTCAATGCAAATGTTCCCTGGGAGTTTAGGCTTTCCCTCCCATTTTCTTTCTCCCCAACAGCCTCACTTTTTTCCCTCTCTCCCTTAACCCTTGCATTTCAAAAACCATCAGTTTCTAGATACTAGCTATACATTATATCCTGCTGCAGTTTTCTTTCCCCCCGTTTCAGGTGGTGCCGCCGCCGCTGCTGGTGAAATTCTTTCGAGTGGTCGTCGGCAGCCCTACCTAGTTCTTGAAATATATATACAAAAATATGCCTGCTACACGCGCTGAGGCGGCTCAGGTGCCCAACAAGGACAAGTTTGAGAAGTGAGTCGACGCCACCTCCAGATCGTTGACATGAACCATCGCTGTAATGTTTCCTATCGCGCCTGAACCCGTTAACATGTTGTTCTAGGTCCATCTCTTCCAAACCTTTCGTCTTTGTCATTGGCGAAGAGCGCAAAGAGTTTCACATCCACAAGGAACTCATCGGCCAGCTATCGCCTGTTCTAAACGCTCTAGTCAATGGAAACATGAAGGAAGCCCGTGAGGGCCGCGTCGAGTGGCTTGACCTCGACGTCGACACTTTTGTCCGCTTCGCCAAGTTCGCCTACTCGGGTGACTACACCCCAGCGGAGCCAGAACTACTTGCCTCTGACGACGCTCTCGTGCTCATGCCAACCCCGGAGGAGCAGGATGGTAAGGCCTTGACTGGTGAGAGTAGCGAGGAGGAAGGGGAGGAGGAGTCACTTCAGGATGATGACTCTGTAGGTTCCAGTGGAGGCAGCAACGCGGGTGAACCTATAGAGTTGTCGTCTGACCTCGAAGACGACGACCCTGGTGATCCTGATCAAGACACGTCCGAATACTCTTCTCCCTCGGAAACTTCATCTACGCTGGACAGCGACAGAGCCAGATTCCTAAAGTGGCGACCCATCGATCTATCGATCGACGAGTACGGCGTCATGCATTCCCGCACCTCCCTACCATATTCCATTGAAAACTACATGATCGAGTGGGAAAAGTGCCTAAACTACAGACGCCTCAAGCAAAACATGCCATTACACAAGCGTCGGCGTTACGATACCGAACTGTTGTTGGGTCAGAGGCCCCCCGACCCCGTCAACAAAAAGTACCAGGCCATGCACATGTTTTTCGCTCCCATCCGACCCCCAAACCAAGGTTTCCCAATAACCAACTCGACCAACGAGAACCCTCACGAGTCATACCTGCCCGTCTTCCTCAGCCACGCACGATTATACATCCTTGCTGACAAGTACGGTATCGAACGACTCCGTCGACTAGCCCTGGGCCGTCTTCACCAGACTCTCATCCAATATGTCGTCCACAAGGCCAGGATCGCCGACCTAGTCACCCTAGCCCAGGAGATATTCGACAACACTATGGAGTTTGACAATGCACGCACTCTTATCGTCGACTACTTTGTCTGCTTCATCGAGGACATGCAAGAGAGCCCAGAGCTTCAAGAGGCCCTGATCCGAGGAGGCGAATTCCCTGCCATGTTGGTCAGCAAGATGGCATTTCGTCGTATGTGATTCAAGGATGGCGGTTAACAGAACGTCATGAGTTACGTATAGATACAACAATAGACTATGGAGGGGAAGGATGTTGGAAGGGAGCTGGAAGCGGGGCGTCGAGGTTACTGGCAGGTTGCCAAGTATTAGTTAGCACATTAAAAGGAACATTATCAATGGGTTGGTCATCTGTCAGAATCTTATGCCTTCTCAGAATCGAATGAGGAACACTTGGCTAAATATAATACCATGGAGACGAATCTATCATATGCTCTTACTACCACGTCTCCTATTCATATATCTTCACAGCTGATTTAGTTCATCATACAAGGGACAGTGACAAGTATTGGTCATTGAGAAATCTCTTCATTTCCTATCCTTTCATCTCAAGTCTTTACATGGATCCATCCTAGCTTCCGAGCTTCATTCAGCACAGCATCACACAGCACACATTCCTCGGCAAGCTCTCCTCCTCTCAACCTCCATCCAACGACCTGGAACCAGTCGCAGGATGAAGAAACGAAAATATGAAATACAAAAAAAGGCGCAAACATAGATAGACATTAGCGACTAGCGCAAAGCCCTGCAAGAGAGGACATTGTCTCGAGGCGAAAAGTCGTAACCTTGTATGCGCGTTTCCCTCCAGACTAACTATTCAGTCAAGGGACTTGGCCTCTCATCAGGTTGCCCCGACAAAAAGCGATAAATAACGTGCCACAATGCAACAGCGGGATACGACCGCCCGAGATATGTGAAGTGTATATGAACATGAAACAGAAAAAAAAGGGCTCAAAAGTGGCCACATAAGGAAAAAAGAAGTAGAGTGAGTGTCAAGAAGTTTCAAAAAAAGAGTTGTGTCGAAATCATCCCCCAAGTCATGCAGGATCGTGGGCAGACCGTAATGCCCTATCCTCTCCTTGGTATCGCATCGCAAAACGCCGGTCCTTTTATTCCTATTTTCGTCCAGAGCCTTCCAAAGTGGTGAGCTCCTCAACCAGATTTGAGTTGTCCAAATACTCAATACGCCTGGCCGGGCACGGGCTTCCTACTAACAGACCCGGTGGGAGGGCCTGCAGAAGGACCTGGGCGAGGTGATTGCGAAGGGTTCATGGGACTAGGGCCGGGAGGGCTGTTTCGTCGGTTCATTCCGTTGGGGCTTTGAGAACGACCACCGGCAGGTCCTGGTGACTGCGAGCGAGGGCCGGGGCTCATGGCTCGAGGAGGCCCCTGGCGAGGACCTGGGGACTGAGATCGAGGACCGGGGCTCATAGATCGGGGTCCAGGGCTCATCGGGCCAGCAGGACGACCGTGGGGTCCCATGTGAGGTCCCATGGGGGACTGAGGGCGGCTGCCGTTGGGTGTCATGGGACGACCAGCGGGTGAGGCAGGGCGACCTGGGCCAAAGTTGCCCTGGGGGGTCATGGGACGCTGTCCCTGAGGGTGGTTAGGTCCAGGTCCTCGGGGAGCGCCAACGGGCTTGACGGGAGGTCCGGGGCGAGGACCAGCTTGGTTGGGACGAGGCTTGACGGGACGAGTAGACAGACAAGTGCGCGGCACGACACCCTGACGAGATCGGTCAAGTCGGATGCAGAGCGCCTAGAAACTTGGTTAGTGGTTGATAGGAAACATGGTCATTGAAAATACTCACCCAGCCATCATCATACTCGTGGAGAAGTCGAACAAGATCACCAGCCTTCAGTTCCAGCTCATCATCAAGTGTGGGCTTGAAGTCAAGTTGTACACGGTGAACAGCTGAGTTGGCAGGACCTCCAGCAGCCGCAATAGCGGCGGCGCCGGCTGAGCCATCAGGAGTACCAGGAGTGGCAGAGGCAGTGCTGAACTCGGTACCGGCAGGGCTAGCAGGGATTGCGGCCAGAGGAGGGTTAGGACCGGGAGGAATAGTGAGATCAAGCTTCGGGGGGCCGTTGTTGCGCATCGACGTCTTACGAGCCAGCACGCCAGCAGCGGCTCCGGCAGCAGCAGCTCCAGCAGTGGCGCCAGCAGAAATAGGAGGTCCATGGGCAGTGAGGGGGTCGTTGACGGGCGATGAAGGCGATGGAGGAGAGACAGATCCAGCGGAGGTAGCAGCGACAGGGACAGCAGCAGCAGCAACAGGAGTAGAGTGCTCGGGAATCGGGCTAGGAACACCGCGGGAGTGGATGCTCTCCTCCTGAACAGGGGAAGGAACACGCTCAGCCTGGTGACCGAATGGGTTGGCGGGATCAGTGCTCTGAGCAGTTGAAGGACGCTCCCAGGGACTGCCTCCAGGGGTTCGAGGAGACAGAGGTCCGGCGGCGGCGGCGGAAGTAGAGGCAGGGACGGCAAGAGCCATAGCAGCGCCCTTGCTTGCGCGCTTCTGATTCTCGAGGCCGTTCCAGTTAGGGAGGAACTGAGTAACAGGTCGGAGGCTCACGCGGGGAGCCTTGGCATCAGTGCGGACAGAAGCGGTCTCGACGACATCAGGGACGTCAGGGGTGATGGAACGCATAGGACCAGTCATGCCACCTCCAATTGGGCCGTTCAGCTTCTCGTCGTCATTTTCCAGTCGCTGCATCTCAGCCTGCTTGCGACGCCTGTTGAAGATGAAAAAGACGAGCAGAGCAACTGCAAGAAGTCCACCCAAAACACCAAATGCAATACCAGCCTTGGCTCCAGCACTGCTACCGCTGGACGTGGAAGCTTCTGCCGTCGCGCTGGAAGTGGAAATAGTTGAGGATGCGCTGATGTCTTCAGCGGCGCCAATGGCGGCCGTTGCAGAGGCATCACCCGTAGCCTTGGCCAGGACAGATTCGACCGAGCTGTCCGTAGGCTCGCTAATAACGCTGGGAACAGATGAGTGGTCATCGCTAGTGGTGATAACTCGAGCCCTTGTGGCCCTGGTCGTTGTGGCCTTCTCGGTCGCGGTCTCGTCCTCATCCTTGCTCTTGTTACGGGTCTTTGCCTCTTCCTTTGCTGATTCCGAAGCTGCCTTCTCTTTGGCTTCCTCCTGTGCCTTCTTCTTCGCCGCGGCTTCTTCAGCCGCCTTCTCCTTGGCCGCTTCCTCTTGAGCCTTCTTCTTCGCTGCAGCCTCTTCCGCGGCCTTTTCCTTGGCAGCTTCTTGCTGCTCCTTCTTTTTCTCGGCAGCCTCCTCTTCGTCCTCCTCGTCTTCGTCCCTGTCGGCTTCCTTGTTGGCGTTGTGGGTAGTCGCAGGTACCTTGTTTTGGACCTTGGTCGTCTCAGCTTCCTTGCCGACCGTCTTATAGCCACCAACCGCGCCTTCAAAAGTGGGCTCCAGGGTCTTGAAGACCGTCTTGATGACCTCTGTCAAATATTAGTAAATCTACATTGCTAAAATCAAGCCGCTCCACAAGATGGAAATTCATTCCCAAATTCCGTTGTGTCGGCGCAATAAACAGAGGTGAGACTCACGTGGTTCCCTCTTCTCTACATGGCGCTTCTTGGTATCGGCGGATCCTTGAATCTCATGAGCGATGTTGCCGAATCCGAATAGGCCATCGGCCCTGCGATGCACGCGCGCGTGCCGGACATGCATTTTGGCAAAAGTAACGAGTAGTCGCGAAAGGTTGAAGCAAGTTTAGAGGGTGAAATTCGTCGGTGATCGATTAACGCGGTGTTCGCAGCGGTGATACGATATATCGTCCTTGGGTGGTGACCAAATCGCGGGGCTGGTTGCTCAGACGACTGGAATGGAGGGCGATACAATCGAGGGCGGGAACAAAGAATGTATTCGCAGGGGACTATCGGAGCCGGAGTCGGATTGTTCGGGAGGCGGCGGCGATGTCTCAGATGCAAACAAAGGATGTTGTAAAGGAAGGTAAATGGGGGGACGCAAGTTTCAAGTGCAACGGAGCGCAAATGGTTATGGTTGGACCAGGTGCCAAACGAGAGTGTTGTTTAAAAAATAGAGGTGATCCGGTCGGTTTGTGAATGATGTTTGGCTCGGCCGGGTCAGGGACTGCACACGGCAGCAGTCGTTCTTTGCAAAAACGCGCCAGGCAGTGGGAGAGGAAACGAATGGACGAACTGAACTAGACACGGGAGCAACGACAAAAAAGCGAAGCGACCGTGAAAAGCAACAAGTTCTAGAAAGTGGATTTTGAGGGAGTGAAAAAGGGTAGAAGGGAGAAAGTGAGGGTGGTGGTGAGAGAGAGAGGGAGGAGGAGACGAAGGGAATGAGTGGGAGTGGGAGTGGGGGAGGAGCCAACATGCGGTCTTGCCGAGGGCACCCAACAGTAGGTACCTAGAGCAGTCCGTCAGTCGCTGGATCGATTAAACCCAGTGAAGCGAACCCCCGGACAGTAAATTGGATCGATCACTTTGATAGGGCGAAACGAGCCCAGAAAGGGTTAAACGTGCAAGTTTAGCAGAGGATAGATGGAACCGGGACCAGCTGCAGGGCAGTGCCAGGCTGGTACCAGCAAGGTACTTGTTTGGCGCCGTTGGACAGGGCAGCAGGGTTTCTTGGTGAATGTTTCATCTGTGACCAGCTTGTAAGTACCTGGCGGTACCGTCTCTGTCTGTGATGTGACGCTGCCAGGCGACAAGACAACAAGCAAGACTGGGCAGCGCTTGGAGGATGTGCTACCATCCAACGGATGACTCGACCTAGGGGGGGAGCTGCAAGATGCTGCTGGCGTGCATAAAAGTGCACAGCAGAGATCAGGTGCATTAGAGACACGAAGAAGAATGTTCTAATTTTACTAGTACTGCACACCATCTCTCTCGTGTGTGTGTGTGTGTGCATGTGTTACCATGGAAGTGACGGACGTTTGCCGTGTCCTCGTACAAGACTTCCATGACAGCTCGGGAGAGAAATGAGCCAAGGGCTTCCTCCCATTCCCACTTGCCGCATCCATCGGATGCTGCAGATGATGATCAGCAGAGTCTTTTGCCGACAAAGAATCGAGCGATTGGAACCATCCTCCAATGTGCAAGGGCCCCGCGCGCGGCGGCAAGGCCAAGGTTGTGATGAGGTCCCAGTCGGACTGGGGGTTTAAAGTCAGGGGTGGCTTGGGGTGCCATACCCCACTGACGCCAGCCGCCAGGGACCAAGGCGCCGCTATTGGTTGAGGTCACCCCACTGCATCTTGCTAGCCAGGAACCGTTGGCTGCGCCGGCCAATCCAGGGAATGTCGGGGCGCCGGGCCTTTTGAGCTCCAGCTCCTCTTGCTGAGGGAGGTGCAAATTCAGTGGCTGTCGGTGGCTTCAAATGGTCCAACGGGCTCTGAAGCGTGGCGCGAGGGTCTCATCACCTGGACAAGCTGGCCTGAACCCTGGCCCTCTCTCTCTCTCTCTCTCTCTTCATTAAATTATCCCATGCACGCTTTATTAGACTTGTCCCCTTTTCCCCTTGTCCAGCCTCTCCCACCTTGTCGGATGTCTGTCTTTCTCGGCCTGAGAATATTCGCATCCATCCATGATCGACCTCAAGCTTACCTCTTTCAGCTGGTGATGCTTTGACTGGCGCCTTTCATCTCCTGTCACCTTCCCAAGGATCGCAGTTGCACGGATCCATATTTGAGCCGACGGGACGAATTTCCATCTGATGCAGAATGATGGAGTCTATTCTCCCCTACATGATGCCCACACAAACACCAACAACAACAACAACAACAACTCTCAACAAACAAAACTCTCTCTACCTCAAACTCAGTCTCTTTAAACTTGTTGGTTCCGTGCTACCCATCCTAGTCTCGCAGCTCTCGTCATCATCATCATCATCTTGACAGGTCCCGCTCCGCCCACTGCTGAGAGTCCTCCTCCTCATCTCGCAATCCTTTTGGCTCAAGAACAAATCCTAGGAGTTAATGAGCCCGGCAGAAATGGCCTCATTCTCAATTCAGCCGCACTCTAGAACCTCCCCCCCAACACCGTCATCTCTTTGTCTGCCTCCCCCCAAAGCGTTCGGCCTTTACCTGGAAGACATAAACCGCTTCTTTTTTCCTTGCGCCACCCTTCTCCGCTAGCTGGGATCCTCTCCAAGTTTGAAACAGGAATCCCAGTCTGTGCATCTGCCGATCCTCCCCTCTGCGTAGCGTCATCCACCCGGTTGCCCATGTCCGAGATGAGCTATTCGTGCCTGCAATGCGAGGCCTGGTCAGTTAAGTTTGTAAGTAGTAGTTGTGCTGTGCTGTGCTACTCCTTATTCGCATGTCCTGCGAACGCCAAGTTCTGCATAACTCTGGCGCAAGGCAACGGCAAAAGCAAAAGTAAGAACAGAGGTGTGGTACCAATTTTAGCTCAACACCAACAAATTACGGGCTGCTCGTATGTACGACTAGCAGAGGCAATTTACCAGCTGAGCATTGCTCACGATGTGACTCTTCCTCAACCTCGATCTTGAGTTGCACCTCGGGTCTGTTGGGTCAACATTGTTGTTTCATACTGAACCTTGGTCGTGTTGGTTGATGTGTAAACAAACGTCAGTCCTGCCTCACAGATCACGGTCATGGTTATGGCCTGTTTCTTCACTCGAGCTTCCTTCCCCAGCCTCCAGCTCCAAACGCCGGTGTTTCGTCCTCGGCTGGGGCAAGGCATTCTCAGAGAGCCTACCTGCTGCACAAGGATCCTACTTCTATCAATGTGTCACGGGCCATTGCATCACGAAATTTCACATGGCCTCAGTCTGGATCCCAAAGCCTCATCTCGGATCTGTTTCTGATTCTAATGACTTGCTTTAATCCCCTCGTCACGTTGCCGGCTGCCTCAAAGACATCGGATCAAAGGCTATTTGCTTGTCTCATGCCAGAGAGAACATTGACCCTTTTTTTTCCCAACCAACTCCGAGCCAAAAACGTCACAAGGACGGATCAGGGACCGGAAACAATGAGGCCAAGACACTGCCATGAGACATTGCGTTCCTTTCACCGAGACCTTCCAGCTGTCTCAATGCCACACCCAGGATTCCGGTCTTGGACGTAAACGCCGTCCATGACATCACAAGAGTTTAGATGTGTAAAAACCAGCCTCGAGAGTTGTCCCCCATATGGCACAGAAATTTCAAAGACCGTGCTATACCCGTCGCACAGCTCAGTATCTCAGATGGGCTTATTATCGTTAGTTCTTGTAACAAACCACTTCATCCAGCGGAGTTGCTTGATAATCAGGCGCCTATCTACACCGTAAAGTGTCGAAAACGTCCAGTTACGAATCGTCTAATCACGTTTATATGCATTTTACGCGTTTTTCCACCAAGAAAGTCCGTCGATCACTACTCCGTACGGACTAAGGCCAATTGATTTCTCAGAAAGGTCCGTATCCGGTCTCCACACGGCGCCGGGCCCCTCTAAAGATCTCGGTCTTCGGAGCCGTCGCTGTTCCGACCTCAACGGCGATTGGCTCATTCAAGCGCAACCTCTCTAAAAGTTGCCGACGCACAGTAGCGCAAGAGTATATATCAAGCTCCAATGTCCATGACGTTGACCTCATAGCATCTCATTTGCATCATCATTGCAAGAACATATCTCAATCATGGCGGAATCTAACAAGGGCGGATCCAAGGAATTCATCCAGCGCGATGTTAAAAAGCCCAGCCCGGCTGGCACAATCACCTTCCTTGGCCTTCGAGGCCTTGATCCGGTGCTCCAGTACAGCCTCCTCGCCGGCGGGGGCGCTGCCCTCCTTAGCAACCTCGGAATCTCATCCATCTCTCCCGACGCCGTCGTCCACACTGGTATCCAGGCCATAGACGCCCTCGGCCTCCCGCTCTCACATCTCATCATCCTTGCCATGGCAGTTGGCTCTGCCGCCAGGCAGGGATACGGGCTCGTCAAGCTGTCAGAGATATACTTCCCTCCTACGGCTGCCATAGCTGTCAGCGTGTACAACAGCTTTGTCAACTCAGTTAACACGCTGCTCTTCGTCGCCGCCGCTACTAGCTCTACCAAGGCGCCCGTCTTTCCCGGGACCAGCATTCCATATCCGCTCGTTATTGGGCCAGCCCTTTACACCGTCGGTATTGCCCTCGAGGTTGTGTCTGAGTATCAACGCAAGGTGTTCAAGGATGACCCGGCCAACAAGGGCAAGGTGATGCGATCGGGACTGTGGAACTGGGCGAGACACATCAACTATGGCGGATATACCCTCTGGCGCGGTGCTTACAGTTTTGCGTCGAGTGGACCGGTTGCTGGACTTGTGATGGCTGGCGGACAGGCGTGGGACTTTGTCACCAGAGCTGTGCCATCTTTGAACAGGTACTGTGGTGAGAGATATGGTGAGCAGTGGGAGAGCTTCAAGAGGGATGTGAAGTGGACCATCCTGCCAGGAATCTACTGAGCTGTTCGCCGGAGATGAGGGAAGAATGGACGCAGGATTCATCACATGAGTGATTGACAAAACATGTAACAAAAGGTATTCAGATGGCTTATATGTACTCGACCCAACTTGTAGTATCTATTTCATACATCTTGTATCCAACAAGCATCAACTCATAGGTAATTCATACAAACCAGGCAGACGCTCGCTATGCCGAGTCAGCGCTCCGGGTATAATGCATATGTCAACAAACCAATTCCACCTTTTACATCGAATCCTCCATCTGTCGACTCCTCGTCTTGTTCCAGTTCTCCTGCTCCTGCTTGCCGCCCTGGCTCTCGAGGCCCATGCCCCTCTCCACCCACTCCTTGCTCTCCATGTGTCGCAGTCTACTCAACGCTCTGGCAAAGGCAAAGGCTTCTTCTGATCCGGCAAAGAGATTCGAGTCCTTGAGGTTGTCCACGTTGTGTTCCAGATCATTCTTGGCGGCTTCCGCGGCCTGGTCGTGTTTCAAGCCCTGCTTCATAAGGCTCTCGGCGATTTCGTCCCGAGACACAAAGAGCTCTGTGAGGGGCTTCTCGGTAGTTAGGACAAGCTTGGCATTGCCCTCATATACGACATCGATGAACGTGATGAATCGACGGGCAAGATCACGTTGCTGATGATTCATTCCAGGAATGTCAGTGACGATAAAAGCCTCGTAGGCGCGGACCAATTCTAGGTAATCGGCTGCTGACTTTGGTTGTCGAATGAGCTCGTCAAAGGTGAACCAGGCTGCCCGCCCACTAACTCGGGGAACATAGATCTCTCGGCCCCAGACCTTCTGGATTTCTGGTCGAGGCTCAGGTTGCTCAGGGTCGCCAAGGAATCGGAACCACTTCTCTGCGTGGGCATGAGCGTGGCTGTCGAGAGATGTGTGATACACATCGGAAGGTGGTCGAGGGATCTTTCGGTAATCTGTTGGGGAATCGAGGTTGATGACATGTAGGCGGTTCTTAAGGAGATCGATGGCGGGGATGAAGGACTCTCGCTGGACACCATTCTTGTACAACTCATCGGGGTGTCTGTTGGACGTTGTCACCAGCACTACGCCGTGGGACATGAGGGATTCCAGCAGTCTACCAGGTGTTAGTATGAGCTGACATATACATGAATTAGGATGCTTGCCTTCGCAGAATCATGGCATCTGCCACATCTGTGCACTGAAACTCGTCAAAGCAAAGCACATTGCCCTGTTGAGCAATCTCGGCCGTGATATATGGCACAGCGTCAATGTCGTTACCATGCTCCATCTTGATGCGGTGCAACCTCTTGTGCACATCTTGCATGAAATTGTTAAAGTGGATGCGGGTTTTCGTTTTCACAGATCCGGGCAGAGTCTCATAAAAGAGGTCCATCAACATGGTCTTGCCGCATCCGACATCGCCGTACAGATACAGGCCTCGTGGCAGGTTGTTGGGGATGTCGCCAATTGCGGGCTTGCTTGGGCCCTTGCTGAAGAGCGACGAGAATACGGACTTCTTGGGTGTAGGCTTGAGAGATTCGATGCTCGGGTGCTTGACGGGCGGGGCGTTATAATTGCGCAATTCACCATGGAGATTCTGAAGATTCTGAATAATGCCTTTCACTCGGTCAGCCAATGCCTCGCAGCTGTCCCGTGAGAGTCCTCACCTCTTTGATGCTCGTCGTTTCGCAACTTGCCCACTTCCACCCGCCTATCGTACTCTGGAATTGGACCTCCGTCGTGGACAATGGGGTCCGCGTCGACAACTGTAGCCATTGACCGAGATCGATTGGGACAAGACGTCGACAAGCTGGCGCCCTGGATCGCAAGTTCAGGCCGTTGCGTGCGGCAATATGGCAGCGACCTCAACGCATGTGGCGCCGCGCTCGTCCGAAGGGCCCTCGCATACCGTCCGCCATCCGCCAACGGCCGGGAAAGCCGTAGTTGGCGGAGAGAGGCACTACACCTCGCACCACCGCGCATGATATTCGATTTCGTGTCAGTTGAATGGGATTGGAGTCGCTGGTAGCCGGTCTCTCGCGCGCATTACGGAGGAGGGGTCGGGATATGAAGGATGCAAGCCATGGAGAAAGCCCGCGAATTCGGTGTTGAGGCGATGACGATGTGGGCCGGGTTTAAAAGTGATTCCCGGCAATGTTGTTCCTAGACAGGATCCGAATAGTCCCGCCCGCAGTTTAAGCGCCCCAGTCTATTGTGCCGAGGTCCACTAACGGGCGTTGTCGCTTATCAATCTGGGGATAATCAGTTCGGACCTACCCTGGAGGAATATTCGAGATGATCACAAGCTCCTGATACAGCCCATAAGCAATGGTCATGTGTCCGGGCTAACTTTCACATGGTAAATGTTATTTATCCGCCATCGGTGTCACTGCTACCTAGGAGTTTGATTTCCGAGTGATTTGGTGATGATGCAGTGTTGAGGCTTCTGCAAGGGTAAGCGCATCTAACCGGCATACTTCCCAGCTACATCGGCGGATATGCCGACAAGCAGACAGGGAGGCGGCATCATATGACATTGCAAGTTTTACCGAGACAAGTGAAGGAAGACAAACTGAAAGTTTAGCACAACACCGACATTATTTTCCGAATTGCAGGTCACCACCTAGTTCATGTGTGCATATTCGGTGCCAATTATATAAATCATATCGCACGAGTTAGCATGGAGCTATGCGCATCTGTTCCTAACATCCATCCATGGATACAGTCGACTATGGCACATATATCATCAACTTGGGACAACATTAAGTTAAAGTATTCCAAATTCATTTATATACGCGTTTCACGACGATTAAGTGCCATTCAAGTACAAGGGCAAATGGCCCAGTTGTCAGTGTATTATCTACAGGATCGTGGGCATTACGATTATAGACCCAGCTAAATTATTTCCCACTGTGTCCTATCCGGCCTCGTGGGCATATCATTAATTTCATATCGCATTCTTGAACCTTTTAAAACCACCGCTTAAGCCATGATAAGGGCAAGGCCGACAGCAAACACACCGGCCAGAGGGGCGCCAAGGGCACCAGCGGCATTGTCCTCGTCATCGCCATCATTGCTCTCCGAGGAGTCCTTGTCGTCGCTGTCGTTGCTGTCGCTGTCGTCGGAGTCGGCATCATCCGCATCGACCAGCTTGCCGCCAACGACGGTCCTGCCAGGGCTCACGCCCGAGCTGAGCTTAGCGGCCTCCTTCTTGTATTCGTCCAGGGTCTTGTTCTCGCTGGGGTTGATGATGCCGACCATGCCATTAGGGCACTCCTTACCCTGAGAGGAGTAGAAGGGTAGGGGCTCAGTATCATTGACGGTGACTCGGAAGACCTTGTCCTAGTGGGAATTAGCTGAGTTGCACTTGGAAAATAGCATTGCAATTAACATACAGCAGTACCGTCATCAGTGGGAACGAAACCAGAGAAGAAACCAGTGCCGACATCGAGAGGAGAGCAAGGGTAGCGGTAGTCGCCAGCAACGACACTGTGGTTCTTGGGCTCGAAGTGGAATTCGATAATATCACCCTTCTCAGCCTTGACCTCGTCGGGGTCGAACTTGTTGTCGCTGGTGGCGGTGACCTTGATGGTCTCGGCGCTGGCGAGGCAGGCCAGCGCAGCCGAAGTGAAGATGGTCTTGAAAGAAGGCATGATGAGAGTCGAAGGTATGTATCTTGGCTAGAATATGTCAAAGCGATGCGAATATGGATGAGGCTTCGGGAGGAGTTGACAGCAGACGCGCAGAGACGGGAAGTTTATTAAATGACAGGCAGATAGCAGCCACTGACGGGGGAAACTACGAGGTCAAATACAAGAAAGTGCATTGGTCAAGTGATAGTCACAGTTGCTCGGCAGCCCCCTAATAAGGCTGTTTTTTTCTTCTTCTTCTTGCATGGGGTTGGCTGGCAGTCATGCCGTGGGCTGATCTGAACCAGACGCAATGACGCAGTGAAACACGAGCCGAGATGCATGGACAGCGCTGCAGTGCCCAACGCAGATGCCAAGAGTGCTCCGCTGGGGCATTATACAGGGAATTTTTATAGGAGGATGCTCGAGGCTGACAGACGTAGGAAAGGAGGATTCGCTCGGTTATTTGACTTGGGTAAAATATCCTGGTTCAAGTTTTGTTTAGTTAGTCCCCAGCAACGTGGAACCGGGGCAACCAAGGATGGATCCACTCAAGGCCAAGTTTTGAACGTCACCCAAATGAACTGATAATGTACCCATCTATCAATATCTCCTATAACGGCGCGTTAGTTGCTACCCGAGCCAAGTCTCGGCGAAACAATAGTCTTGAATCCCCGGGAAGAAGAAAGAAAGAAAAACTTCTGTCTCGGGATTTTTTTTTACCACCGAGAATCAACTGCCAACATTGTGGGGAGCGGCTGAGACCAGGCGAGATGAGCTGATGGAGACAAAGGGGACGGGGCGCTCAACCCTGTCGCTGATCCAACGGCTAACATTAGTTCATGCGACCGGCTGGATTGTTCGTTCATTCATTGTACATGGTACATAGCATAGTAGTGCACATTGCACACTGCACATTCCGAACAACTCGTTGTCGTTTTGCGACGTTACAGAGCCAACTTCCAAGCACGCCAGGTGTACACTCGAGCCGGCCCGAAGAATGTCATCAAGATGAGTCGCAAGTCCCACCGCTATTCCCGCAATGGAATAAACACCATTCTCTTTTTGAAGCAGCGGTGGGAATATCATGACTTGATCCATGAACTTTTTGTTCGCCGAATCGTTCGCTCCCACTTCCCGGTGTAAGAGCCGGTTCGTATTCAAAGCCGGTCTCCGAGGGAGATCCACTTTTCCGGCAGGTGGGCACCGGTACTCCGTCCCCCTTCCCGGGCCGACAATACCTCGGGTCCTTGATTTCCCCGGTAAGCATCCACAACCCGAAAGAGGGAAACACATGAAAAAAAAAAGCCCGTGAACCAGCAAAAAAGGCCCGTTCGCCGCGGATCCCTCGGCCGAGTCGCCAGACTACGTTTTGGAAGCGGGGGGGAATTTGGAACTCTGAGGCACTAGGGAGACGACGGCGCCGTTCATTGCCAAGGCCCGTAAATCAGACGCGGGTTCCTTTTTGAGCCGCACTTTAAAAATGGGCGATTCCACGTAGCCCTGACGTAAATATTCCATCACCGGGGAATTGAGGAGTTGCAGCCGAGCTCAAGACTGAGTTTGCTGCTGGGAGTTTCAAAGACTTTTCAAGATGAGGGGGGGAATCATGAAGGGCTTCATGAGAAGGACACATCTTGGATATAACATGTCACTTTTTTCTGGTCGCCGTTAATCTCAATGTCTCCACGAGCTACCGCGAACTAGGACCGGCGCGGCTTCAACCAGGTACGTTTTGGCAAATCAAAGAAGCCAAGAGTGAAGTCGCAATGTTCCGGTAGCGCCTCGGACCGACTCCGGTCCTCCCCGCGGGCAACAACACCAGTAGCAAATATTGTGATGCGCAGATTCGGTCGACGGAATAGGGAAACCTAAACGCCTAGAAGAAAGAAAAAGGTGAGGCGAGCTGGTATGCACATCATCTATTGCGTGCGGCAACAATCTGCATCACTTGACGATCTGTTTGTGACTGGTCTCGCCTCGTTATCAATGTCTTACCTTGGGCAATTTCCCGAGTAGTGGCTTTCTGAAACTTGAGCACTTTGGACTTCAGGGACATTGTCTGAGGCGGTGCTTGGCTTTCTACTTTTGCATCCACACTTGCTAAATGTCTGTTGGTTGGAATTTCAAAGTCGTCTTGGCTTAGAAAGTCCCGTACTGAAGGGAGAACAACCGGTTGGTGGACGAGAGAACACCCCTGTTGAGGAGCCGCGACTTACAACCACAATGAATCGAACAAAGAAGACACCCGTTGACTCAACGTAAGAATGGCTGAACAAACATGACCATACTCTCTATGACTTGTCATGTAAGTGGCATTGGTTTGTTCAGAGGTCTCCCTTGTCAGAAACAGTACAACCCATCAGTCAATAACCACAACTTATCATAAAACAACGACCCAGTTGCATCCACTCTGAAACCAACATTTGGAAAATCTCCTAACAAATTCAACAGACAAGTAAAACATAAGAATAACTTACAACAAATGGCGAAAGAACGCACCCGACAGACCCGTAAAGGGTATCTACGGATTCGAGTATCGGATAAGAGTCCGGCTCCCCCATCGACGCAACCACATCAAACAGTAGGTTCTAGCTCATGGCTCAGATCTAAGGTCTTGCCGGCGTTTTCATCATGGTTTCAACCCCACCGGATCTATAACTCAAAGGAATCATTTTTCCCGTTCCCCAAAATCACGTTTCTTATTGATCAACCTCCAAAGTTGGAGTGTCAGATATGCCGTCAGGCTCACTGCGAGATCAAGTCGGATACAGAACCAGTTGACGAGACAACCTTTAGCATCATGCCGTGCGGGCACGCAGCATGCTCACGGTGTCTCGACAAGTGGTTACAGAGACACGAGAGTTGTCCCTTTTGCCGGAGTTGCTTAAAATATCCGGGCTGCGGGCACAGCATTCCGGCGAGGCTATTGACAAAGGAGGGTTTGCATCTATTGCCACAAACACTCCCGGACCGGGGCTGGATCCCGCATCTCTGCGCGCAGTGCCTCCGCGAAAGCTTATTGAGTCAGGCGGAGGTGAGGTTCCGGCAGGCCACGCAAGAGTTTCGAGAGGCAAGACGACGCTTCCACGAGACTGGGGCGGCGGCCGATCAGGATGTGCTGCTAGCGAAGCGGGAAGAGTTCGAGACGGTGCTGCGGGACGAAGTTTACCAAAGGCAGTTGAGCACGTGGTTGACAAGCTGGTAAGGTTTACTAACTGCAGACCGACTCTCAAGGAGGGTGGGATCGCGATGGCCTCTGCGCCGAATTGCCATGAATACGGTATCATGCATGCCCATCATCAGTCAAAGTATTTGATACTTGCCTCTTCAAAGATGGCTGTCAACCTGTCAATCCGCTCGAGTCAAGGAGCCCCCAGGTAAGCAAAAGGTCAAGAGGCCTGAGCGAGGCGGGACACGACGTTGCACAGCTGCCACATGCTTTTTTCCGATTCCCATCGGCCATGCCTATCGACCCGCAGAACCACGTTTTTCATCGTCATCCTGAGTCGTGCAACTGACGTGTAGGCTGCGTCCTCTGCGCGTATTGGTCTTGAAAAACCTCCGACAAACCATGCTCACCTGTGGTCGACGGCCCGACAGTTCAGCTCGTTCGGGTTCTGGTGGTGGGCGATCTGCGGCGCATGAGCCTGAGTCGCCCGGCGCCACATCCAGACCCTCGGAGTGTTGATGACCTGGCTATGGGAGCTCTGATTGGACACAGCCCCTCGGCGTCTCGACGCCTCTGTGCTGGGCCTTCTGACTTGAGGGGGCGAAAAAACGGATGTTTGACGGAATGTGGAAGTAAACGGACCTGCAGGCAAGGGATGGATGGTTTGTACGGTCTGTAAGTGAAAGAAAGGAGGAGACAGGAGAGGAGAAGAGAGGGAGGAGTGGCCGATAGTGGATGCCGGGGGAAAGAGGCGCAGTGACCCACCTTTAACGGCAGCTCCGCGGCCGGGGAAAGCCCGGGCAGGAGCGGGCAATAGCGGGTCATGTAAATCCACCACGTCTGCTTTATCATGATGACCGACGTATTTTTTTTTCTGCCTCCCAGGTTGTTTTGGTGAATGGACGTCGCCGACTGGCTCCCGGGGTGATTGCTGCCAAGACGTTACATGCTCCCAGATCCTCGGGATCAGGGGGGATGCGAAGATGGCCAGAGATCTCGGGCATTCCTTGTATCATGCTCCTTATTTCGTTGGTGGGTGTGATAACTGACAACGTCCAAGCAGCATCACCAACACCAACAACATCTTGGAGGCGGTCGACAAGCCCGACGCCCCGGCTCCCATCACCATGGCCCCGGGAGCCAGTCTTAACGCGTAGTTTATTCTCTGTGGAGCAATTGGCTGGGTCGTGCATAGCACAACGCACCTGAATAATCTGACGTCGCCGCCCGCAGCCTGCTTCGATATGGAGTTGATGAGAGATGAAGGAGTGGAAAATACCGGGTCAAATGCCGGCGCCGTAATCCACCGCCGGGACTTGAGGAAAATCGTCCGACCACACCATTCCCTGTCTTACGTAGTGAAGAC
Organism: Fusarium ambrosium; assembly: GCA_003947045.1. Lineage (NCBI taxonomy): Eukaryota > Fungi > Ascomycota > Sordariomycetes > Hypocreales > Nectriaceae > Fusarium > Fusarium ambrosium. Next base: position 87,839 of record NIZV01000071.1, read on the forward strand.
GTCGATAGGACAGTCGAGCATTCACCAGTCTCACTTCTTTCGCCCTAGGACAAGCCTCGAAGAGACCCTGACCTCGTGGCCCCTCCTCCATGATATCCCATCTTGTCGATTGCCGCTCAGCTAGCGGGACGAGTTGGGCAGCTCGTGACACTGATTGCCGCCCGCAGCCCGTGCCGGCGGTTTAGCTAATTACAGTAGCCTCTCTTGACCGAAGGCGTTTCAGTAGCTCGTAGCCTCTTTGCAATAGTACAGTAGCAGAGATCCAACAAAATTCATTAACTAGTTTCCCCCCCTGGTGGTTATTGCGACAACTGGGCTTACAACCTCAGAGGGGCTGCTGCACCCAATCCAATGGTAGGGTTGTGGCTGCTGGCCCCCTAATAAGGTCAAGTAAGAGTAAGACTCCCGTCGTGTCGGAAAGGCTCCCACCCCCAACGGCCGGCAAATGCCGTGTGGGGGCCGCCCATCGAATTGTCTGGATTCAGCCCCAAAACAAGCCCCCCAGACCTGTTGTCCCAAACCCTTGGGAAGGTGCGTTCCAGGTGCACTTTCCGCCAAGATCGAGATTTCAGGTCCAGCCTGGGAACGTCGACAAAGACTGCAGGCACGCATCTCAGGCAAGGCAGGCACGCGTCTGCGCCTGCGTCTGCCATGATCGTCTAGGCGTCTGCCCAACCTCTCGATCGGTGCCTTGCTAGAGCAGCTGTAAAACACAACCTGGAACCTGCAGAAACAAGGGAGTCAACAGGTCACTTTTCACATTTCAACAAAACAAAAAAAGCTCGCCTTCACCTTGAGCTCGCTGCATTCCTCTTGCGGTCTACACCTTGCACCCTAGTAGTGACTGCTCAACTGCTTTCTTCTCTGAATCATGGGCACAACTCCACGTGCGTTACATTGCGTCCTTGTCCGCCTCGATGGCCTCTGCAACATTGACTGTTCGGTTGGTCCAGGCTCGGGCCTGTCTCGCCTTGCTCTGTCCCCTTCGTCTTTGCTGATCCCGGCGTTCTCGATGCTGCACTGAATCGTTGGATGCTAAGCACTCGCTCTCTCCGTATGGATCATGGTCATGGGTTACCTCCTCAACAATCACCCGAGCCCAGTCCAGGACCTCCCGCTCAGGCTCAGGCGTCGTCAAGGAGTTGATCAATCAAATCGAGCTCCTGCACAACGCAGCATTGGGCTGAGGTCTTGGGTCTTGGGTCTTGGGCCATCACCAAACCGAATTACCGGGCGCCAGAGCTCTTGTCGTCGGATTTCATATTCGTTCCCCTGGCTGCGGGCGGCCGTGCATTCGTTAGCGGCATCACCGGCCTCTCGTCTTGATTTCCCTCAAAAAGTTCATCGACATATTCCCCAAAAGAAACAGACGGCGTCCGGCAAGGCACCCTAGCAAAGCTTAGCCTTCGTCCGGTAGCGTGGGGAATGGTGTCACCAGGGTCCTAGCTCGCAGCCAAAGGGATGCCTGTCTCGAGACCAAATCTCTCTACAAGATGCCGGCCGCTATGGCCGAATGACGAGAGGCGTTTGCCGTCGAGCCAGGGAAGACGCTGCTGCTGCAGTCCACTCAACTCGTCCAAGTTGCTTCCTCTGACCCTGCCCGCTGTTGCGCCCGCCGCGCGATTCAAGGAGCGGCGACAAGAGTCTTGCAGCTCGGTGTGTTTGGGAGGGCTTCTGACTTTCAAACCTTGAAGTCTCCCAATGACCCTACCCCAAGGATTCGCGGTTATGAGAGCGTGGCTCAGCCATGATCTTCACCTAGCACACCCTGTCTGACTTACACCACCACCTCTACCGCCACAAGGGAAGGGGCGAAACGGCTCACGCCAGCCCGTCTGGTTCTGCAGCGAGGTCCAAGAGAGAGGGTGTGAGGTGCGAAACCCTCTGTGCGGTGCGCATCCCGGCCAGAGAGCGCCGACTGAGAGGAAGCGAATAATGTCGTCGCCGCTGGTGGGCTCTGTCCGACCACACGCCGAGGCCCGTTGAATCATTATTTGCACCGCCGGCTCGCAGTGCAGGACCTGCACCGGGCCTCGTTGCTCCCTGGCACCGGGCCTCCGTCATTTCAGCTCCATCTCCGCTTCGCGTAAACTCAAAAAACTACCCAGCCACGTTGTGCCCAATTATGCCAGGCCTTCTCGCTGGCTGGCAACACGAAGCAGCTTTCCAGCTCGAGTTGTCGGTTACAGTACATACTGTACATACAGCTTGGCTGGGCACAGCTGCTCCGGGTCTCGAAAAAAACGTGGTTTCATAGCTTTCCATACACACTGCTGCACACACACATCTACTAATCCAACCATCAGCCTTGCTGTACACTACCAACCCTGACCTCCATCCTGTCTCTATATAGACACCTGCCACACCCCCTGGCTTGCATGCACGCCCTTACCACGCAATCGCAACGCAACTTCGTTCGCCTCCTTCAAAGGCAAGGAGATATTGGACAAGCTAAACTGGCAACAGCTGCGGCACTCGTGCCGAGAGTGGCTTGCCTCGATTTCGTCCATGACGGGCGCCATGAGTTGGTGGCGCTGGTCTCCGTCGTGCTGGGCCCTCGGCCTCTAGACCTGGGCAGCGTCGCTGCGCTGGGATGCGCTGCTTCAACAGCTAGCTACGCCGTTTTCTTTGCAGCATGCACCAGGGTTCTACCGTACAGTAGGTACCGTATGCTGTCTAGCCCGCGAATCTGCTCTTAGTGTAGCCCTGCAGGCCTTTGGACGCAACGGGCTGCCACTTGCACCGATGGTCTCGCATCCCCGCCGACTCGGTCGTGGTGGTCCCAATAGGGCTGCCCCGTCCGTTCGATGGGGTTCTCCGGGTTAGGACGGGCCCTGGATTCCTGCAGAAGTATTCGATACTTATAGACCCCGGCGGCTCCTTTGCCATCTTCAAAGTGGTTGTCGCTTGCTGTGGCTGCCTTCGATTGTTGTGGCGGCCCTCCCTCTCAGCTTCGTGAGCTTATCGTTTTGGCTCATTGTACAGTAAAAAATCCCGGCACTTATATGTCACTCCTCACGCCCCATTCCCCCTTTCGATAAAAGGAAAGGCGTCATCTACCGGGCCTGTCTGCTTTTCGTCTGAACTCGTTCCAGCTTCATCATCCAGCTCCAGCTCCAGCTCCCTCAGCTCCAGCTTCATCGACCCTGTTCAGGGTTGGCCGGCCACCACCACCTTTGCGCTCCCCAAGCCATTGCTCCGAGAATCGCAACCTGACCTAGATGCCCTCCATCCGTCGCGAAACTTCTATTACTTGTTCTGTCAAGTCACAAGACGGCTAAATGTCAACGCCGGCAGTATGTGGCCCGCCCTAGCCCAAACCTCAACCTTTCCCCTCGACCCTTGTTCCTAATCTTAGCATTTTCCTCTCCATAGCAAAAGGCCAATCTTGCCCGGATAAGAGACAACCAAAGGAGGTCGCGGGCACGCAGAAGAGAGTATCTCCAGGAGCTTGAGCAACGACTTCGAGTCTACGAGCTCCAGGGCGTCGAGGCGTCCTCTGAAGTTCAGCAGGCCGCCAGGAGGGTGGCTGAGGAGAACCGTCAGCTTCGCGGCCTCCTCAACCGACACGGCATCACCGATGATTACATATCTAGTTACTTGCACACCGGCGGCGCGGCAGCCCAGACCGACCCGACGCCAATCCCCCACTTCACCTCGAGTAACCCTGGCGACGCAGTTCAGTCTCTTCAACACGTTATAGCGCCCAGGAGACCTGCTCCCCTCGATCCCGGCGTTTCCTATGTTGTGCCGCCGCAGGAGAGTCGCGAAACCTCCATTGCTAGCGTCTCGACGAGCAGCTCCTCCCTGTGGGAGCCAGGGCAAGCCATCCAACCCGGTCCAGCATACGGCCGGCCTCTCCCTTCCAACGTTCCCACCCCAATAGGACGGCATTCGATATCGTCCCAGATGCACCCACAGCAATACGCCGCGCAGGTGTTTCCCGGCACTCAAGTACCGCGTACTGAAACCTACCACCCAGTTGCTGCACCTGGATCCTTGCTAGAAGATCCAAGGCGGCATAGTTATTCTGTGGCTCCTATGCCTGGGGATGCCTCATCAACTTTGGGCTACAGCATCCCCATGAACCCTTTTCACAGCCCTGTTGGACCGGACACTGGGCCTTCGGGACCGTGTTGACTGAATTAGGGGCCTTCAAGGAGCTTGAGTCTGGCCTAGAAATCTACGGCTCGAAACTTGCTTAAGGTCCATACCAAGGGCGTTCAGTAACTCCTCCCACCTCGGACAGGCGGCCCGAGGTGGGAGGGGAGTTGTGCTAATCTCTGTAGAATAACTCGATCGATGCGGGTTCTCATCTCGATGACACCTCCGGCTGGTATCGATGGTTCTAGGAGAAAGGCATTACGGACGATCTACGAGACAGAAGATGTTTGGCTGATTGGCGCTCAATCTAAAACTGGCTTTATCGGCAACTACTTCCCGAATTTCGACGACAATACTCCATGGGAACGACGAACAACTGGTCCGGGGAGGGTCTCTGAGCGTTACTGATCAACCTGGCCATGTTCCATTTGCAGACATGAGCGCCAAAGTACAAATAACTTTTTGCGCAATACCCCGGAGAACAAACCAACGCGGCCAGAGATGAAAGGAGTTAAATCCCTTGTTCCGGTAGATACAAAGCGCAAAGAATATGCACCAAGGACCCCTTGTGTGTTGTTCAGGATTGGATTTTGACCATGCGAAATCTGGAAACAAAGGGATGTCAGTTCTGATTTGCCATTGCTGAGTATTTGTTCAAGAGGTTCGCGAGATGGGTTTGAGAATCGCAAACTTCAAGCATTTGCCATTTCAACTACCACTTGAGCGCAGCCTACAACAATGGCCAGAAAGATGCCTCGATTTAGCAACGGGCGAAAGAGATCAACGAGGATTGAGAATCTCCGAAAGGTCGCATCGAAATCACCTGCCCCTGAGCGGAGGCATGAGCAAGCACCCATACTACTCAGCGAAAGTCCATCGAACAACACCGAACAGCCCCGGGATATACTACCACCACGAGTTTATAACGCCCCCAACCCTGCCAAGCGCAAATATTCTCCAGAAACATCGAATCTTTCCCCCGCGGCCAAACGACAAAAGCTTGACGAGAGAAGCATAGTCAAGCGCCGACACAGCATACCTCTGACCGCGCCAGGTACTGGTCTTCCGCAGATCAAGCTCACGCTTGCCACTCCCCCGTCGACACCAACGTCCCCGAGACCAAAGACTCCGCCCAGGCAGGATCGATCTTGGCTGCACCCGAAGTGGCGCCGCAGGAGAAGAAGTGCGCCCTTGTTTGGTGTGTTTGGCGCTTCTCCGGAGGTAGAGGCAAAGACTCGGAGAGAGAAGACAGTGTGAGAAGTCTCACATCGAGTGTCGCTGGGTTCGAGCACTATGCTTACATCGCATGAGGTGGATGGAGGAGAGATGGAGCGGGCGCAGTTGGGACCAGCGGGATCCAGCACATTGCCAAGCCCCGGACCGTTGCTTCGACGAGTGCGGAGGCAGATATTCAAGGTGGGAGGTGAGACGCTTTCGCTGGCAACTAAGGGGCACGAGACTGACAGTTGTGGAAAGCCGCAGCCCAGACAAGATGCCAGAGAACACTCTGCCACAACTACAAAGGGTGGCACTATGGACGTCAGCATGCTGGAACCCAACCAAGGCGGGAAAGACTGGAGTGGTCACAAAAGTCAGATACACTCACAGGCTGCCTCTGATTCGGTGCGGAATACCATGTCTACTACAAGCACAGAAGCCTCTAGCATGGTCGAGGATGACGCAGGAGACCTACTTGCCTGCAAATACTCGAGGATGGCTCCCTTCGCATCTCCGTCTATGCTGCCCAACGATGCTGAGTTTAGCATTGCCGAGGTTGAGAAGGCAGTTGATGTCCTCACCACCATATCAAACCTTTGCGACACCATCTCCGGACAGCCCAGGGCGGAGACACGAGCCAAGTTGTATGACAAGCTTGGTGAGCTACCCTTTCTTTTGACCCGTAAGGGCCGGGACGAGCGGCCAAAGATGGCAGCAAGTTTCCGGGAGTTGGTATACCGCCATCCTAATTCTGTGAGGTGGGGTCCGATTGAGAGCTTTGACAAGTTGCGCGATGATATCATGGAAATGTCACTGTTTCGGGTGCGTTCTAAGGCATCACCCAAGCAGAGACACCAGGGCGTATTTGAAGTATGAGACAACTCGGCGTGAGTTGGGCACACCTGGTTAGGTTAGGCAGAGAGAAGGAGAGAGACTGCATGGATGGATGGATTGCATTGATGAGCATTTGGATGGCGTACAGCGATACCCCCCATTTTACTCAGGTAGTAAAAAGATGAACAAAATCTTGCATTTCACGAAACTCCGTTCCCATCCGTGACCCAAGACCTGGTACAGCAACTAACGTAGTAATCCGTGATACAAAGCCCGCCATGCGTCTGAAAGAAGAAAGTACAGTAGAACAAGGCATCCATCGAAATGTTGTAACAAAGAAGAAATTGGATATCTGACAATCAAAGGAAGTAGTCTGCCACTGGCTTCTTGGCCGGCATGCCCCTAGAATCCTGCGGCGCGGCCTGAAAGACACGGTAGCGCCTTGCAGGGCCCTCCCTAGGCGGTATGCTGCCCTCGACCATGACACCGCCATCACTGCGGCCGACATCGCCGTTGCTGCGGGCAAACAGTCCCATGCCAGAATTGTCCTCGGTCAGCTCCAGAACGGCAGCGACGTTTCCGCACCTGTAGCAGTAGTTGGGGGCCGACCAGACGGTGACGATACTTGCGTCAAACATCTCCTTGAACCCCTCCATGACGAGCTGATGGGCGCGGGCGATGAGACTGAGATCGTTGCGGTGGTTGAAGACTTTGACGATGTCGGCGCCGAATAGGAAGCCTGCTCCTCGCGGGGAGAGACCCCAACCATCGATCTCATCAGGATCCGACCAAAGGATGTCGCACATGGCACCTTCATGAGGTACCTCCTGCTTCCGATCTATTAGGCGGATCTTGTCGACAGTGTCCACCAAGGGACTCAGGCCACCGTGAACACACAGAACGGCGCCAGCCAAGTTTCCAACAGAACCGCCGCTGGAGCCTGAGGCGCCTGAACCTGGAGGACCCGTCTTGTCCATCGTCGTACCCCCTGGGCTTTGCACTTGCTCCTGTGAGCTCTCTCCAGGCTTGCGCCTCGGGAACCTGCTCATGACGGAGCCATTCTGGTCACAAACTTCGATTTCGGTTTCCTCGTCGACAGGTTCGCCAGGTGACAGGGTGTTTGACGCGCCTAGCACCAGCGCGCCAAGAGCAAGGTAGTCGAATACATCACAACAATACCGCCAAACATTTGCGCTGCCATACTTTCTTATGCATTCGTCGTAAAAACCGTACACGGTGGTGATCTGTCGGGACTCGTGATTGCCGCGGATGAGCGTCATTCTGTCAGGATATCGGACCTTGAGACATAATAGAAGTAGAAAGGACTCTAGTGAGTAGAAACCACGGTCGACAAAGTCGCCTGCGCGAAGAAAACATGGTCAGAGATGCGGCTCGCAGCGAGAACGGAGGGTGCTCGGCCTACCCATGAAGAGGTAGTTTGTGTCTGGGACGTCGCCTCCCACTCTAAACAGCTCCATCAAGTCGTGGAATTGGCCATGAATATCACCACATATCTGGATCTGGGCATCAGCCATCGTTCCGAGCATCACAAGCCTCGGACGGAGGTGGCGCATACCGTTACCGGCGCCATCACGGTGGTGACGTTTCCTTCCTCGATGAGAAGCTCCCGCGCCTTGTGGCAGATCTCGCGGACCTGGGCTTCTGGGATCGGTCGACATGAGCGCAACTGCGCGATCGCCCTGAGGTCGGCGTTAGCTGGGCGGAATCCAAAGCATGATCGGCGGGGAGGTCGTGGTGAGCCTCACTTGTCGAGGTCGCTCATGATTGCAAGGGTGGGTGTGGGCGTGCGATTTGCGCGCCGGTGATAGATGCTAGGTCGTGTCGGTACGTATGCTCATAACATGTCGTGGAGAGAGGGAGCAACGTTTGGCGATCTCGCGCAAGATAAATAACGGCGCGGGGAAGCAAGAAAAGCCGGTCGCGTGTGTTGGAGATGGAAATTGGGGAAATGGCCCTGGGCCTGGTCGGTCTTCGCGATTGATTCGCGCTGGCGGGTGATGCCGTGAATGGGAGGTGGAGCCGAAATAGGTTGTTAGGTTGGATCTTCCATCTTGTGCCCCGCCACACGGGGGCGCAAAAAGTCGAAGAAATCGGATTTATATAGCGCCGCTCCCGAAAGGAATCCTCACAGCCGGTAGCCAATGGGAACCCCACGATATCTCAGGCTTGGGTGAGCAGCTTCGCGATTTCTCGACACCACCACAAATCCCTCGACTCCGCCGACTCGCCGACCCGGTCACTACGTGTCGGGAGGACGATGCTACCGTCGCCTTGTGAGTTCAATGGCACTCGGAGCTCGCAAAAACCCACGCTGACGATCAATTGAGACCACTAGAGACCCTCACCCAAACCTCTCCTTTGGATCCGGGAATCATGCCACCCGTTCTTCACCCCAAATCGCGGATGACGTCGTCGCTCTTCGCAACGACCGTCGCCGCATGCTTTCTCGTCGTCACGATGCCGCATCTACTCCCCTGCCCAGTACCACGGGCCCGATTCGCCGACGGAGAAATCATGGTTGACGAGAACGGCCGGCGGATGCGATGGAAGAAGAAGGACAGCACCCCCAAGGTCGAGGACGGCATTGTCCAGTTCAACGATATGTCGGTCGAGGATGTCCAGCAAGGGAAGGACCGAGTACGGAGGGAGTGCCCTGTGCCGAAGCCTGGAGGCATGCTTGGCGAGTGGTTGGGTTTCCATAAGAGCGAGATCGAGACCAGAGCTGGCCGGTGATGGACGGACCATATTATCGACCTGACCCGAACAATTTCGACCGAGAATACGATTGAGACCTCCTATGGCCGTTGGATACCGCTACCTATACCCCCGAAAAGCCGCAATTCATCGTTCAGACCGGCGTCACTCGATCGTACCATATTCTCTCGACACTCGGAGGAGAACTCGACCACCCTCATGCTGGGTGCCACGTTGCAGAAGACTCTGGAGGGTCACGGATGCATTTTTGAAAGAGGAGTGCAAGTTTCTGAATAGCAGTGGTTCACAATGATGGTGCGGGAGATTCCCTTACGGCCTCGTATGGCCAATTTCTTCAGGCCCTAGAGGCCAACGTTGCTGTAAATCACAAGCCGAATGTATAGTTAGCTGTGCCTATGAAATGAAAAAAAGAAATGACAAAGAGGGAATATTCTTCAGTCCAATTAGAATTGCCCGCAATTCGTGTCACAATGGCACTGAGACTGAGTCACTTTGTCAATCCGGATACACGGAACGGTGGAGTCGTGCAACCAAGTTTTGTGCCAAGAGGAAAATGTTTCGATGGGGTCATTTTGGCCAAGCTTTCATTGGACGGTTCCTCGCCCACGTTGACTTTCAATACATGCGAGTTGAGTTCCTGCGAGATTTATTAAAACAGAATCCGGCTGGATATGAAAGCAGACCGAGTTGTTACGGATTGATATCCTATGTTTCGAGACCTAGACTAGGACTTATACAAGCTGCTGCTTTTGATAGTTGTCTCTCTGCTATGAAGTATATGGCATGCATGGCTAAATGAACTTTGCAAACAGAGAGTGAATTCGTGTCAATATCCAGGTTATATTGATGGTATTTGTGAAACCATTTTGTCGAATAAGCAAAGCACATAATATGCCCCGTGCATTAACTCCATCTTTAACATTCTTTATACTTGAACAGGCCAGCTTTCCAGCAGCGATAAATCAAATGGTGGGGCTGAGATCCATTGGATGCAACATGGAAGGACTGTAATCTCGAAGGAAAAGAAATACGCGTACTTGAAACCGTGTAACATACTGCGAGCATCAGATAAAGGGATATGGATGCTAAGACAGATGAAATCCCTCGCAGATTCTTGTGGAGCCCGTAGGACCACCAGTCGCGTGATGTCGTTAGACGCTCCTCCGTCGTGTCAGACGCTGTTACAGCCGCAGCAGGGAGGCAGCCCACATGCCACTCTGCGTCTGGGCATGTAGGCAGGGCGATAGGCTGACCGCGTCAAGAAATGGCTTTTTTTTGAAATGCATTCTGCGCTGTGGTGTAGCACGGATGCCAGGTAGGGAGACTCTTCCCCGCGGTACGTACGTAGCACAAACAATGGATTCTTGAAAATTCTTGATCGAGGAGCGCCTCGATGATCTCATTCCGCCTGATAGAAACCGGCCGAGGCACTCTTCAACGGATGCGGCATCTCTCTAGCCCTTGGCGATGACGATGGACTTTAGCGCTTTAAGCTTAGGCGGTGGAGGCCCCGTGAGGTCCCCGGGCCAAGATGCCCGACCCCCTGACCCAATGGCCTGTGGTCTTCTCACCCGCTGAACGCCAGTGGGTGACGGCCCGCACAGACCATCTACAGGAGCCCGCCCACCCGCGTGTCCTAGCTGAAGGTGTCCACCTTCGAAGCGCCGCCACAGAAACGGTGCCCGCGGACCACAGGCAGGTTTATTGGAGCTGAATCTCCCGTCTCATATCGTTGAGCTCAAACCGTTGATGGTCGATTTTCTCCGCAACTCCAAAAAAAAAAAAGAGCCCTCCTCCCCCCCGTGCTACACACACAGAGAGAGAGAGGCTCAGACCCGGTGCTCTCGATCGCTTCAACAATCCATCGCGTTCGCCGGCTTTGCCGCGATCCAAGCAGTCGATTGCCATGCCCCTTTGGCCTGAGTGCGTCCTGCGATCGCCCTCGCCGGCTCCAATATCCGGCTGAACCACTTCTCGATCGTGCCCAACAGACGAAGCCCTCCCAAAGGCCATGACGTCCCCCTCTCCCCCGCGAACTGGCACACTCCACGACTCGCCCCGTACGCATGATTCTGGCCGGACTCTGAGCAGCTCTCTCGACAGTAGAACTCCTCGTCTGCGTCCTCCCCGCTCCCTTCCACGTAAGCGGCCCCTTTCGCGCGCACACGATCAACCCAAACCGTGTCATCCCGCGTGACCTTTGAGCCCAAGCTGAACTTGACAATAGCCTGGATCGATTCGTACGAAGAGAAACACGGTTCCGTGAGCGACGACCAACTACGACTTCTTCATCCTCCTCTGCGCGCCGTTCAACCTCAGCACAACTCATCTCCGAGTGACCCACAACGACGAGTATCGAAGGATGGCTTCATAGATCCGGATGACCCCCTCGTGGGCCAAGGCCAGGGAACGAGGGGGAAAATTCCTCACATACTGCGCTATGGGCGCGCGTCGATGCGCGGTAGGAAATGGGACCACCTCAGGTCGGCAGAGCCCGTCATTGTCGCTGGTTACAAACCCGCTATGACAGCGCAGCCGAGCATGGCATGGCAGGATTTTGTGCACTCGTCGGCCTGGGGCCGCATGCCCAACGAGGAGTCCAAGGTCGTCGACATGGAAGCTTTTAGGGGTCTACAACCGAACTTTAACGACCCGGCACGGCAGCCTTATAACGCCCTGGAAGCTCGGATATCGCGGAAGAAGAGGACATTGGGTCCATATAAACGGTTATGGTATTTAGCTACACGGCATTCTCTTGCTCCACTAATGTTTCGACTGACCGTCATGGTCACCTCTATTATTGCCCTTGCGATAGCGGCACGGATTCACAAACTCGAAGATGTCGACAGTTCAGGCACCGCCGAGGAGACGCAATCTGTTGTCGCTGTTGCGGTGGACTGTGTGGCTATCCCTTACATTGGCTACATGATTTGGGACGAGTACACGGGAAAGCCCTTGGGTCTGCGGTCTGTTGTATCCAAGATCTCGTTGATCTTGCTAGACCTCTTTTTCATCATCTTCAAGTCGGCGAGCACGGCGCTTGCATTCGAGAGTCTTGTCTACCACAACTTGACAGACGCCGCGGTGCGGAACCTGTCCAAGGCTCTGGCAGCATTCATGCTGATAGGGTTGATGGCTTGGACCATGAACTTTGCAGTAAACATATTTCGGACGGTTGAGCGTCTCGGCGGAGGAGAAGACGACGGCGCACATGGTTAGGAAAGGTCTAGGAGTGCCTATTTGTTTTTGGAATACCCCCTTCTGCAGGGAATGTTTTTTGTGTTGGCTCCTGGGAATCTGTTATCGCACGTCTGAAGTGAAGACGTGCATAGCGTTCATTGTACTATCTTACATACTACACTATATCTCTTAGCGTCACGGAATAAAAGTCGTAAATACTATTTATAATAAGATGACTGGTTGAAGTACAGATATGCTTGTGTTGTGTGGTGATATGGGGAGGTAGTTGTAGTTTAGTCTGAGCTATTGTTGAGCTGCTTACTGTATTGTAGTCTTGGTTGCCTATTGAGGCTTCCAGGATCGTTGCCTTGCACAGTAACACACCTGCTTGACCTAAAAAATGAACTCCTTTTTGAGCACTGCAAGCTTGGACCCGATTCATCTGCAAGATTGGTTTTTGTTAGACTATGAATTAAAGCGCCTTTATTATCGATTGATATGAATGGTTCCAAAATCAATGGAGATAATGAGCTCCTGTGGCGCAGGCGGCTAAGATTGATGTTCAGAAGGCAGCCGCCCCCAGGCGCCAGCTCCAGGGGACCCTGTCATCGAGCCGTCCCAGCCTCAGCCTAGGGCGGTAAGTCACGGCAGAACCCGAAGCTAAACCATTTTCAGCCGCCCCGGTCCCGCTCTGCCTGCCTGTTGGCCTTGCCTCAGCCAACACATGGATGAGACCAGCTGCGGTCTGACTGCCTGATCTCTTTCTCCGTCTGTCTACCTGCCTTGGCCTCCACTACCTACTTTACCTCCATTTCTCGACACTAACTTTCGGCATCATTCTGACCTTTTTCTTTTCTTTTATGACTCAACCGGTCTGAGGTCTCACCTGTCCGTCTATTTCTAGTTCTGTTGTCGACGAAAGCCTCCCCTCTCTCCCTCCCTCCATTCATCCCAAGGCGCCCGTTCTCGACCTCACCTCGCAGTGTCGTCCGAGTAGCTCGACTCAGCCTTGACGAACTGACCGACAAGCCCACGAACGTCTGCACCGCCCTCACCACCCACCCTGGGTCTTTTGCGCCTCGGACACAGCTCTGAGACTCTTGCTCCGTGAAGCATCTCGACCCCAGCGCGACTCTGACGACATCGCGTCGGACCCCTCGATTCTGACCCCGCCTCCTCCAACACCTCCGTTAAGCCGCCATCCCCATCTGCCCGTCAGCGCATGATGGCTGCAAAGATGGCTACACCGACCCAGATGCCCCCCATACCCAACAGGGAGGACATTGGGGCGACGTGAGTTGCCCTACCGTGCGCACCTGGAGTCTGGAAGCTGAAGCTGATCTTGATCTTGATAGATGGACCTACCTCCAGGCAGGCATTTCTCGCGTCATGAACGATCTCGAGCAAGGTATCGATATGCAGATGTATATGGGTGTCTACACGTGCGTCACGCTCCGCGATTGCTTCCACCTTATCGAGGGCTATGCTAACGCTACGCAGTGCTGTCCACAACTTCTGCACATCACAAAAGGCGGTTGGTATGAACGGTCCGGCCATGCAATCGAACCATAGAGGAGGTAACAAGCCTACGAATTTAAACTCACTGGGACCCAAATGCTGACAGTTTTTCTTAGCTCATCTGCTCGGTGAGGAGCTGTACAACAAACTGATCGATTACTTGAAGCAGCACCTCGAGGGTCTCGTGAACCAAAGCAAGGCACACACCGACGAGGCACTTCTCACATTCTATATCAAGGAATGGGGTCGCTACACCGTTGCCGCCAAGTATATCCATCATCTTTTCCGCTATCTGAACCGCCACTGGGTTAAGAGAGAGATTGACGAGGGCAAGAAGAACATCTACGATGTCTACACACTACACTTGGTACAATGGAGAAGGGTTCTGTTCGAACAAGTTAGTTCCAAGGTTATGGATGCAGTCCTGAAGCTTGTCGAGAAGCAACGAAACGGCGAGACCATTGAGCACGGCCAGATCAAGCAAGTCGTGGATTCGTTCGTGTCTTTGGGACTTGACGAGGCCGACCCCTCAAAGTCGACACTCGATGTCTACCGATTCCACTTTGAGCGTCCATTCCTGAACGCCACTAAGGAATTCTATCTGGCCGAGTCGAAGCAATTTGTGTCAGAAAACAGTATCGTGGAGTACATGAAGAAGGCCGAGACTCGCCTGGACGAAGAAGAGGAGCGTGTGCGTATGTACCTGCATCAGGACATTGCAATCCCTCTCAAGAAGACCTGCAATCAAGCTCTGATTGCCGATCACTCAACCCTACTCCGCGACGAGTTCCAAGTCCTCCTGGATAACGACCGGGAGGAGGATATGGCGAGAATGTATGGTCTCCTTTCTCGAATCCCCGACGGTTTGGATCCACTGCGCTCTAAGTTCGAGACGCACGTGAGGAAAGCTGGCCTGGCGGCTGTGCAAAAGATGCAGTCTTCCGAGGGTGATAAGCTGGAGCCCAAGGTTTACGTCGATGCTCTACTAGAGATCCACACACAGTATCAAGGGTTGGTGAAGAGGGCCTTTACAGATGAGCCAGAATTCACACGGTCCCTTGATAATGCTTGCAGGGAGTTTGTGAACAGGAACGAAGTTTGCAAGGCAGGCTCCAACAAGTCTCCTGAACTGCTCGCCAAGTACACGGATGTGCTACTTCGAAAGAGCAGCACTAGTATTGAGGAGGCTGAGTTGGAGCGCACCTTGGGTCAGATCATGACCGTGTTCAAGTACATCGAGGACAAGGATGTCTTCCAAAAGTTCTACTCCCGAATGCTCGCACGTCGTCTAGTGCACAGCAACTCGTCTTCGGACGACGCCGAGACGAGCATGATCAGCAAGCTCAAGGAGGCCTGTGGTTTCGAGTACACCAACAAGCTCCAGCGCATGTTCCAGGACATGCAGATTTCCAAGGACTTGAACAAGGAGTTCAGAGATCACCTCGAGGGTGTTGAGTACACCAAGTCGGTCGATTCGGCCTTTTCCATCCTAGGAACAGGTTTCTGGCCGTTGACCGCCCCTAGCACTGACTTTACACCACCTCCTGAGATCGCGGCTGAGATCGAGCGCTTCATCCGCTTCTACAAGCACAAGCACGACGGTCGCAAGCTCACATGGCTGTGGCACCTCTGCAAGGGTGAGATTAAGGCTGGTTACTGCAAGGCTAGCAAGACACCGTACACGTTCCAGGTGTCGATTTACCAGATGGCTATTCTCCTTCTCTTCAATGAGAAGGATAACTACAGCTATGAGGACATGCTCAGCGCAACCCAACTCAGCAGCGAAGTGCTGGACCAGGCACTTGCTGTTATCCTCAAGGCCAAGGTGCTCATCATGTCTGGTCCTACGGGCGAGAAGCCGAAGCCGGGCAAGACGTTCCGTCTTAACTACGACTTCAAGAGCAAGAAGATCCGAGTAAACCTGAACTTGGGTGGAATCAAGGAGGCTAAGCAGGAGGAGGCTGAGACCAACAAGACAATTGAGGAAGACCGAAAGCTTGTTCTCCAGGTATGTATCTCTCTATCACCCTTTTCTCTTGTAACAGGCTTGTGCTAACGTATTCACAGTCGGCCATTGTCCGAATCATGAAGGCACGAAAGAAGATGAAGCACACCCAGCTCGTCAGCGAGACTATCAACCAAATCCGATCTCGCTTTGTGCCTAAGGTCAGTGATATCAAGAAGTGCATTGAGATTCTTCTTGATAAGGAGTATCTGGAGCGTCTGGACGACGACGAGCTTGGATACCTGGCTTAACGTCTCGTCCATGAGCAAGATTATGCTGTGGCCAAGGCATTAGACCCACTCGACTCGCCCATATCACGTCCTTTTCACGCTCATCTTAGTATTACTCCCTAGAGGCACGAGTGATTGCCCGGGTATATCGGTGGTCATGAAGGACTACTTACTTCTCTTTTTATCTGTTTTTCTTGTTTCCTTGAGCGGCTGGCAATGGTCATGATGGGACAGCGGTGATGAGGACGGGTTAAACAACTAGATAGTCGGCATGAGATATGCACGCGCAAACAATGGGATACAGCCTCTTTTCCCCTTGACTCATCCATATCTACCTATACATGGGATGGATGTTTTGCTCTGCAGCACTTTTGTTCTTTATCATTTTGAGTTTTTTCATGATATGACTATTGGGGGGGTTAAACTCGGGTTGGAAGGAAAGGGGGGGATTCATGGTGATCTGGGAGTGTGTGTGGCAGGCAAATGTTGCGAGCAAAAAAAGGACGGACGGACGGATGGATGACTTGCCAATGATACAGGCAGGGAAAAAAAAAAGAACAGGGCAATGTTTCAAGAGTAGACTCTTTCTGAAGACGGTTTCTTGAGGCGTCTTGTGACATTGATATTGCGTGAATTGACTCGGATGAATTACGCCAGTCTCGTCGTCCCCATCCCAGTTCGTCCAATATATAGTACGCTAACTAACACGGCTGACCTATCCTATCTAGCTATATCATGAACATTTCCTTCTTACAATTGGCTCTTCATCATCTTTTTCATCTTGTTTCAAACATGTTGTGGTCAATCCTTGGTCGTAATCCCATTCTCGCCGGGAAGGGGCTTCAAGTCGGAGGTCCTGTCCCTTGAACCCCTGACACCCTCCGTCTGGAAGCCGTCCTCATCCTTGTCCGGCACTGGCGGACCCGGTAGAGGCTTGGACACTGCTGCTGTGCTAGGCCGGCCGGGCGAGTCGCTCACTCCGGAGAGGATGCTCTCGCTAAAGCTCGCACCTGTACCCGGTCGCCCTGTAGCATCATCCGAGCTACCCCCTCGCGAAACGGGTGCGCTTATCATCTGATAGTCCTTCTCGATGGGACTGCCCGACCTCGACGAGTCGGTAGGCTTGGAGTTCGTCTTGCGTCCCCAGCCACCGCCCCAGCCGCTGGTCCGGCGCTTCTCACCTGCCCACGCCGCCCAGCTACCGATGTAGGCGCCTGCCCTAGCGCCAGCCGACTGAACCGTCTGCTGGGCTTTTGACACGTCGTATCCAGCAGGGGGTGCGGAAGGTGTGCTATCGCCCGGGGGTGATGCTGTGCGAGCTTCCTCTGCCCGGCGACGCTGGGCTTCACGGAGGGCCTCCATGTCCGAGTACAGCTTGTTGAGGACGAATGAAGCCTTTTCACGACCGGCGGCAAAGTTGCGACCGAGGACCTCACGGCCCTGAGCGAAGCGTTCATCGAGGTGCAGCTCCTTGACCTGCTCAGCGATGCGGCGCTGGACGTCCTCAATGTTGAGCCCTCCAGCGCAAGGATGGCGAGGGTCAACAATGTCAAAGAGGTGAGAATCGGTGTTTGCGTTCCACATGCGATAGTTCTCAGTTCGCTTCCACGCCTCGACCCAGTCGTTGCCAAAGTCCAAGATGGGATCTCCCTCAACCTCTGGGAGAATGGCGCGTGGGTTGTTGGGGTTCGCGGTGAGATAGTTGTGATACTTGACCGATGAGATGAGGGCGAGGATGTACTCTTCAAACTGAAGTCTGATGAACTCCTCACTGCCCACGTACTTCATAGTCTTGGGCCTGCTAGGGTTGGCCTCGTCCCACGTCTCGTTGATCTCGTGAGTCAGGTAGTCTATCCACCTCCTGTCGGCGGCTGTTAAAGTCAGGGCGCTCCTGAGGGATTGTGAGTTGATGATGACTGAGTCCTCATCCAGATTGATGAGAATATCGCTATAGCGGTCCTTTTGTTGAAGGAGAAGCGAGTTGGTGCTCCCAACGATATACGACTTGGTGCCAAAGTCGGCAAGAATATCGAGTTGTTGCAGAGGCGTATAAGGGCCGAACAAGCTCCCCTAGTCATGATGTTAGACACTCTTTCTCACGAAATCAAGCTAGTTCCCAAGTGAAAGCGGACCTTTCCAAAGATTTGTAGGGGGAGACCCATGTAGCACAAAAGAGAGTTGCGATCACTAGTGCGCAAGCTGGTGGGCTTGGTGAGGCTCTTCTCATAATTGTTTAGTTCTGGGTCTGCGCTGTCCTGGAGGTTGCGGATGAGGCCGGGTATCAAGGACAAAAGAGAAAATTGCATCATGCACAACCGATCACACTTCGAGCCAAAGAAGAGCATCTAGACCATTGTCAGTTTTTACTTTGATCGACACTCGAAAAGGGGAGACAGTCGCACCTTGGGCTGGAGGAGACAGCACTTGAGCAGAACTAGCGTTTGCCATTTGAACTCGTGGATCAGCTCCCGGAGACTCATGCCCAGGTACTGGTCCCGGTCAACGTGGTCGTTGAGCAGACCCCTCGACTTCTCGTCGGCCAGGCTCTCCTGGAAGCGGCGGAGAATCTCGACGTCGGTGAACTCGCGCTGGGCGAACCAGGCCTGGGTGACGATGCTCAGGCGCTCGCGGAGCATGCCAAAGAACTGGGGGCTGTCGGCGATGACCACGACGGCCTTTTGCACCGTGGACCGGGTCACGTCGGCGGGACGGTTGATGAGCTGGGACGAGTCGAGCTGGCGGGTGCACGAGATGCCGAATAGCGACGTGGCTGGCTTCGTCTCCGTCTCTGGGCGAAGCAGTGTAAAGTATGAAAAGTCCTCCTCGGATCTATGACGTCTCAGCAACCCTGTTCTGATCTTCTTGTCAACAAGACATTAGCGACTCACGCGTGCGCGCCATCGCTCAGGGCCATGAACGGCAACAAGGTCCAGTTGTAGTCGACGGCTGGATCACTCCCCTCATCGGCGCCGAACCATGCCTCCACCTCGGGTCCCCTAGCATGATGAAATCCTACAACGGTGACGAGCGGGACAAAGTCGGACTTTGCGGGTGAAGCGGGCGACGAGGGGATGATGGGCGACAGGACGGGCTTGAGGTCATCGTTGGAATCGGGGGGCCCGAGGCTGATGGCGAGAGACGGGGACTGGGACTCGTCGGAGCTCATGGTAGCTCTGGGGGTCTGCTTGGTTTGGGGGTGCGTGGTAGGTATTATTCCGGCCTTGGGCGGCGCTACAGGTCGTCCATGTATCTATCTATATGCGCCTAGCAGACAGACGTGCCGCCGTGCTGGGCGAAGAACGGGGCGCGCGTGTCGATGACGGTGGAGATCTCGTTGGCGTGATAAAGGGGTGGTTTGCGCGGCCGATGGGATGTATTAGAGATGACAGGGGATCGAGGTAGCTGGATTGGACGTCAAGACGCCCGAATCATCAACAGCTCGTGGTATAATTTCGAATATCGGCGTTTCAATCCGGTCCTCGTATCGTCGCTACGATGTTGAAGCTGTCGATTGCGCTCGATGAGGCGGTCAGGGTCTCTCTCTCCCTTGGAACAAATCAAAGACCAAGCAAAGGTCCCAGCGGGCGAGTCGCGCGCGAAAGGGTCAAGTCGTACAGATGTTTGATGTTTGTTTATTCTGAGCGGTAGATGGGGCGAGAGTTTATCAGATGATGGGATAAAAAAGGTTAAGGAAAGAAAGGATGAAAAAAGTCAAAGACCCGAGACAACTCAAAAAGTTTGCATCATTGACGTCTTTCTTTCTTAGGTCGAGGGGAGATGGGACGGGAGAGAGGAGGGGGCCCCTGTACCTTGGTCGGGTGTGGCTTTGGTGGGATAAATGGTGCGCGTCCAGGTACCTACCTCTACCTCTACACTCTAACGTTAGGTAGTACCTAGGTACTGTAGCTTCTGAGGTGGCCTCCACTGGAAATTGCATACAAATTGGATCGACTTTCATTTCATCCCTGACAACAAATTCAAGGCGGATCAGCTTCTATCCAATCCATTGGAGTTCAGCCTTGAGTTCAGCAAATCAGATTCTGTCCTTGGCCTCCACTGTAGACTCTTTGGGTAATTGTCTGACGGACGGATCCCAGTAGCATTTCATCCATCATTTTCATGCCAATATCAATCAATCACCGTCTCCCCGACACCAATTGTATACCTACATCCCGCCTTACATCTCTCTCACATGCAGAATAAACAAACAAGCAGCCAAGTATCCGTAGCTACTTGACACTTGCGCCCTGCTGTGCTGTACTGTGCTGTGCCATGCTAGGCTAGACTGCTCTATTGTCACTCGACTCGCCATGGTTGCATCGCATGTAAGCCGACGTGTCTTGCATTGCATCGCCTACCTAGCCTCAGACTTGTCCCCAAGAACTTACCGCATCCATGGTCACGCGCCAAAGACGCAACGCAACGCAGCGCCTTTTTGTCATCGTGGCCGTGAACAGCAGCAAAGACAACAAAGAGAGGCGTCACCATCACGTAACTCGTCCAGTCCAGTCCAGTCCAGTCTTGGCTGATTGATTGATTGCTCCCACGCCGAATACATATCTCAATGCCATGTAACATGAGATCCGAGCCCATGGGCTGTAACTTGAGGCCCTGGATGCAAGTCAACAAGCCTTCAAACTTTAGTGTATGCAATACCGCCCATAGTTCGCGATATAGGATCTAGTTATGTATCCATCCATGCCAGTAAGATATCAGTCACAACGTGCCCTTTTCCTTCAGTTGCTGATAGACTGCATCAGTGATCAAACAGCGCTCCAACGGAAGCAACTGGCTTGCTCGCCCTAGATCGAGGAGAAGCTAGGCCATTCCTACATCGACCAATCACCCAGCTCCAAACACTCTGTGCATGAGCCAGTGACGAGATTGGCTGCGCTTCGGCCAAACATCCAACTTGGGACGACGACCACGACAAGGCAAGGCTATCCTTCAACCGCCCAAAGTCTATCTCCAAAGCTGCCGATCATGTCAAACCGATCCGGTCCAGATCACCCAAACTCTGGCTCCAAACTAACTAACCGAGGCTCGCGGCCAGCACTACTTCTTCGTGACATGACCTGGTCTAGCAACCTTGCTTGGATCTCAATCATGAGAGTCATCGTCACTGGTGGCGGCTCCAGGTAAAATGACAATGAGGCTCTGCTTTCAACGGATAATCAAGGCATGCCAACAATCGCAATAGGTTTGGCGTCATGTCGCTGCCTCGTGGTCTCGGCCCGTCCTCTCCCGTCTCTCACCCATCCCATCCCATCCCATCCCATATCCAGCGACACATCCAGAACCAACCTTAAAAGCAGTGGCCAGACCATGGTCAAGGCTGACGAGTGGTTGATAGAGACCATGTCCAAAATCAGCCTTGTCATCAGTGTAACAGCCCAAGACGCAGATCCTTCTAGTTTAGACAGCACATCTCGATTGACTCAGGACTAGACCAAAGCAGCCGCATCTTGACAAGGCACGCCATCGTAACACTATCTCCATCCCGCGAGGTAAACTGAAACATGGTCGTCTAGAACACATCCTTCGTGTAACTCAGGCATGTCGTTGGCGCCCCGTGCTGGTAAATGCAAAACGGTCCTCCTGAGACAGGCACGGCAGGAAATGGCCTCTTGGGCCGACCAACGCCACTGGGGACACGGTCCAAAGACGAGGAATGCATCCCACGATAGACCAGAATCTCGGGTAAACTCGCCAAGCCAAACGAGCAGGTTCAGCACGTCTCTGTGAGACATGTGCCTGGGAGTGAGTGCTCCCCTGAATCAGAACGCCAAGGTCCCTCGAAGCTAAACGAACGCCATTCTTCGGGCTGATGATCATCGGTGTATTCCATTTCTTTATTCCTGTGCTCTCAGGCTGCCATAATCCTCAAGAACGAAGACGACATCAGCACAGGTCGTTACGCCGGATGTATGCCCGGTCGTCAAGGTTGTGTGAGCAGCACAACCAGGTTGCCAAACCACGCATGATTGGCTCTCCAAACTCCTACCTGAATGAGACGTCGTTACGGTCTGGAAGCAAGCTCAAAAGCAAAACCAAACCGAGGGTCGTGGCTGAGACAGCCATCACCCACAACACCAGGAATCGAAAGTCCCTTGAACACCCCATTCACTTCTAAAGGCTTCATAGCTGCGTAGAGTCTGCTTGCGGCCGCGTTTTCTCAAAACCAGAGAGCCCGAGTGCTCTTGGTCGAAAGACCGGATGCGGTTATATCATCCGTACCTGGTTCATCAACCTGTCTCTGTAGAGTACCTACTCTGTATCCGGAGGTACAAAGAAACGAGCGATGGACGCTAAATTGAGCTCAGGGAGATTGAACCGAGCTAGTAATTGTGATAAAATAGACGCTGGGCTGGCAGGAGAAAGAAGCAATGGCAGCTGGAGTCCCTAATCGAGATCAAAGAAGCAACTTTAC
The DNA here is from genome assembly GCA_003947045.1 of Fusarium ambrosium. NCBI lineage: Eukaryota > Fungi > Ascomycota > Sordariomycetes > Hypocreales > Nectriaceae > Fusarium > Fusarium ambrosium. Next base: position 110,094 of record NIZV01000071.1, read on the forward strand.
CAACAAACGAAACTGAGCTGTCTCTTTCTGGGATGCAGACGAGAACGGCGTGTGGCTGCAGCTGTGGGGTTGACATGTCGGTCATTGCTGCGCTTTGGGCATAGTTTCGATGCAGAACCAGGTCGTCAGGAGCAGCATCGCCCAATCGTCGGCGATGTTCGGAAACAATTCTATCTTTAATAAGGCAGTTAAAGAGATGCCATTCTCAAACAGATTGCTAGTTGACAGGACATCAGTCTAGGGAGCAAGTGTGCAATATGCTGTAGACGGATAAAAGGGGGATGAGGGTCTAAGACTCACCAGTTTATTTCGAACCAAAGGCTTCCCTTCAAGAGTTTTATCAGAAATATCAATCGACAGGCGTCAGTCTTGTCTGTGAACGTCGTGCTGAGGACCAAGGATTAATTGGCCGTCACTCCAGCTTGCCTGTACCACAAAGCGCACTCGATTGGTCCCGAAGGTCTTCATTTCCTCCTCGACCCGTTGATGCATCATCCCAACAACACCAAGACCCTATAAAAAGAAAAGATTAAGGGGAAAATACCTGCCAGAAACCCTGAGCTTGCGCGCCACTCCACATCCTCAAAACAACCGCCGACAGACGCAGCCATGGCGGCACCATGGGTCCGGCAGTAACACATTCGTTGCCGCGCTCGAAACATCGAATTGTGAACAGCTATGTGGCTCAATTTGCTTTTGCGGTCACAGAAATGGTGCGGCGCTCCTTGCCATCCTGGTTGAAAGTAATCTCGCACTAGCAAGTCGATCCAATCACTAGGGAGGTCTTTAAGAACGGGGTAAAGATAGGGGTTGCTGATTTGCGGATGCTGGAATTGCACGTCAAAGAAGAGAACGATCCCGTCTTGCAACATCTCCCCATGGATAACCCGTGCTTCAGCCCCAGGTCGTGGAATACACTCTTCAATGGAAGCCAGCTCGAAACTCGGTGACGATGGCATCCTTGTCATTAGCCCCTGTTGTTAGCAAGACAGGGGCAGAAACGAGCACGTCGAAGGACAAGCTGCACCCTTTGACGATCTTTCTGGAGGAGCTCAGGGGGATAGTCAATACCAGGGGCAGCTATTTGTCAACCCTCGGGGTTAGTTTGTACAAGCCCAAGAATAACTTGATCATCACCACCTTCCGTAGTATGCCAGTGAATGACAACAACAGAAAGCTGCCTCACCTGCCTATCCACCGAGCTTCGGCTCTCCATGTGCATATTGACACAGACTTGGAGGCTGTGTCGTCCAATCAAAGACGGCAACCCGTCCGCTTTGCCAAGCCATTGTACAACGGTGCGCCGTGCATGTCGAGCCTTGCCATGCCTGGGAGGTGGAAGCCTGGTTGATCGGTGAAGGAGATGGTAAGGGTTTGAGGAACTGGCCGGGCGTTTCTGCAGGCAGAATCAAATGCAGCATAGCATGAGAAGCAGAAGGCAAATCGAAGAAGGACAGGGGATGCCAGGAGGGCGGGCAGCGAGGAATTCCCATCCGAACACCCCACTCCAAACCCCTCGGATCCCCCAACCCCCTGGAGAGAGACGGTGCCACCAGCAGCGTAAGCCTGTCTTGAGCTTGGGGTTAACAGAGGCTCTTGTCCGTTCGCAAACGCTCAAGAATTATTCTCCCAACTCGGCCCTTCTGACTTGTATTTTCAAAAGACTGGCAGATCCCTTTTGATACAGGTGCGGTTGCTGGCCGATTGCTATCGGCTTCGAATGGAATGCGGATAAATCGCCTCAACCTTCGTTAGCCTAATCGAGTCTTCTCGCTACGGGCAGCGCCCTCAGCGAGGAGCCCTTGGGCAGTCGTTAAAGCAGCAGTACGGGGAATGGGACCTACCGGGGGGCGTCGGCTGAACGAAAAACTGAGGGGGCTTGAGGGGCTGAGAGGGCTGCCATGTGCGGGCGGCGCACTCTCTCTCCACCAGACCCGTCATTCCATCTTGACCTCGAGCAGTACGCGCTCCAGATTCATCGTGGGTCTGTCTGCTTGCATGTCAACTGCCTGTCGGGTGTTTGTTTGGTCACGCCTGGCGAGATATTCACTCCCCCACGTCTTCTCTCGCCTCCATCAAAACAAGCCCACTGCCGTGCTGTTTTCTTCGCCCGCTTCTTCGCGGCAACATGCTAGACAGGGCTGCTTCCCACGCAGCAAGTCTGCAGCAGAGCCTGGCAGCCCCTTTGCTAAGCGCGCGTGGTGAGTTGAGACATCGGTCGACAGGAGATGTGTTTTTGAAGGGGTCAATCAATGCGCGTGAAAGCTACAAGGCGTTCTAGCAGCGAAGAGCAGGGGACTGTCCCGGTTTAGGAAACCGATCAGTGAGAAACTGAAAGGAAGGTCGGTACCAGGCGCAGCCTCCAGGACAGATGGCGCCCATCAGGAACGGTCTTGGGCTTGCCATGTATGTAGGTTCGTCGCGGGTGAGCAAAGGCCAAGAGGTTCAAAGGCAAGGGTCCAGACTCTCTCTTGTGAATGATCAGCACTTTTGACCACCACAAGAGAAATTCGAGAGGCCAAAGCTGGCACCACCAGCTGTTAGCCATCTCCGGGTGCGAAGCGCAACATGGTCTGACCTGGTCTCGTTTCCTTATTAGGATTGATAGAGTCGTACCAGGCTGATAGGCTTGCAGTTTGATGAGATCCCAGCCTTCAACCGGCTCGATTAGCATCCAATGTCTGTGTGAAATACCTACAGATAGATACCTTCTAATGGGGCCCTGCAGATGGAATAATCATTTGAGGAATGGTGTTCTGGAATCGCCATCATGAACACTACCGGCGGGACGGATCAAGACGTCGTGGCTTCATCAAAGCATGGATGATGGATTGGAAAGCCCAACCACGACGGGCACGTCTTCAACGCCCAAGGCACAAAAGCCCAAGGCGGGCCTAGGCTGCCGGCCAGCCGGTACGATTCCGTCGATTCTTTGGCCATCAACTGATATTCTGACCGGGCCGGAAGAGTCCATCGTCGCAGCCGAGTCTTGACGGCGGCTAAACCCATTAGTCGGTGCTGCTCTGGTCCGTATGCGCCGCGTCTCCATCTGCCGAGACGCCGGAGTTGCTTCTTACCCGTGGGTTTGGTATGAAAGAACGGAGTACGGATACAGACAGTATTGCTCCAGCGTTAATGAATGGTGATGTGCCCATGGATGTTATGTTATTTGATTCTGGCAGGTCGGCCTCCCCCATGCTCCCTCCAGTTGATCCCTGTCCTCCTGCTGTAGCGTTGTAAGCCCGGTGCCCAAGAACAGCAGGTACTACCTGTACCCTCGCAGTCGCAACCTCCCGTCCCGGGCTCCTGCTTGAGCTCCAGGCTTGCTGTGCGGGAAAGGGAAAGTACCTGAGGTAGGTACCAACCTTATACTTTCCCACCTCACCTCATCTCACTTCAACATCTACTTTGCCGTCCCCCAGCGTTGACCGTCATCTCCTCCTCATCTCCATACGCGCTGGCCATTCCCCAGGTACATCATTTCTGTACGTTTGAGGACAAGGGGAGATACTACTCCTCATCATCGCTTCCAATTCCGCTTTCGCTTGCACTTGCGCGACCCAGACTACGTTCATCTTGACTCGAAAGACTCGACGAGACATCCACGAACGGTCGTCCTTTCAGCCAACGATATCCATCAAGACCGCCTCCTTGATTCGCACCCCTCGTTTTGGTACTAGCAGTTGACTCTGCGGACCCCCCTTGGACCCGGTCACAGCCAGCTCCATCGAGCTCGACCCCCCCAAGCCCAAGCCTCAAGCCTCCCCAAAAAAGGCTCCCTTCAAATTCTCCTCGTCCACCCGCTCTCACTCGTTCGTCGCGCCCACACCCCTGCTCTCACTCATACTCCACTGCCAGCTCGTCCTCACCAATTGGTGGCGCTCCGCCAACTGTGTCTCGTCATCGTCGAGGTGCCCTGGTGCCTTTGTACCTTTTTAGTTTCGCCCGCTCGCCCTGCCTCGAGCTCCCCAGCACCGTGCCGTAGCGGGTTACGGCCATCCATCTGGAGCGACAAGGTCTATCCATCCATCTCTTCTTCTCGCCTGCCCACCGCCAAACATTCCCCTTCCAGCCTCGACGTCGCTCCGGCACTTCACATCCTGCATCTGTCAACTTCCTTCAACATCGCGGATTGTTCGTCTGCCATCCTTCCGACAATACTTCCTCCGAAAGCTTCAAGCCTCAAACTTGCATTACCTCGGCCGCCACAACCGACCTTCCCATCCGCCCTTGCCGCTCCCGATTGCCTCATCTTGATACCGAGAAACCCATCCACGACCACCTGCTTCTCAGGGATATCCACATCAGTCGACGCCGTTAGCTTTCCTGCAGACTACTGCGAACGTCATGCGCTTCTGAACGTCGTATCGCGCGCACCCGAATTGATCCCGATCTCGATTCCACCATCCACCTCGCGTGAGAGAGCCGACTGTCGCTCGCGTCGCAATTTGGCAAAATGGGCGCCTGCATGAGCTCGAGTAATGAGGAGGCGGAGCAGAAAAAGAAGAGTCAGGCCATCGACAAGATCCTCGAAGAAGATTCTAAGCGACTACGGAAAGAGTGCAAGATCTTGCTACTAGGTAAGGGTGTTCACGGCAGCTCGTACAGCGCTTCCCAAGGTGCATCGTACTGATCAAGCCATAGGTTCTGGCGAAAGTGGGAAGTCAACTATCGTCAAGCAGATGAAGATTATTCACCTCAAGGGCTATTCAGAAGATGAGCTGTACAACTATCGACCCACTGTCTTCAAAAATCTCGTCGAGTGCGCAAAGGCCGTTATTATGGCCATGCAACAATTCGAGATCGAACCCCAAAACGAGGAGAACAAGGCACACGCCGAATTTCTGATGGAGTATCAAGCAGAATCGGGCCCTCAAGCACAGATCGACCCGAAAGTTGGCGCTGCAGTACAGTCGTTATGGAATGATCCGGCCAAAGAACTCCTCATGGAACATCAGACAGAGTTCTATCTCATGGACTCGGCTGAATAGTAGGCCATAACCGTTTTGCCTTGGTACAGCCAGATACTGATTTTGTTCTGTCCAGTTTCTTCCAGGAGGCGATGCGAATAGTGGGATCCGACTATCTTCCGAACGAGATGGATGTCCTCCGAGCGCGAACGAAGACGACAGGTATCTACGAAACAAGATTCCAGATGGGCCAGCTGAGTATCCAGTGAGTTTTGTACTTGGCGTGAGCACCAAGTCCGTGTATTGACTAGTATACAGCATGTTTGATGTGGGTGGTCAACGCAGCGAGAGGAAGAAATGGATACATTGCTTCGAGAATGTAACATCAATCATCTTCTGTGTGGCATTGAGCGAATACGACCAAGTATTGCTCGAGGAAAGCAGCCAGGTGAGCTACAGCAAGGCACGAGTTCCCGGCTCTTTGCACTAACGTCAAAGTAGAACCGAATGATGGAGAGTCTCTTACTGTTCGACTCGGTAGTGAATTCGCGGTGGTTTATGCGAACCAGTATCATCCTGTTCCTCAACAAGGTGGATATCTTCAAGCAAAAACTGAGCAGGTCTCCCCTGGGAAACTATTTCCCAGACTACTCAGGTGGCAATGATGTCAACAAAGCAGCCAAGTATTTGCTCTGGCGCTTCAACCAGGTCAACAGAGCACATTTAAATCTGTATCCTCAGTAAGTGGCTCGCGGGAAATGCAGAGGGGATTGAGGCTCTAACATCATATTAGCTTGACACAAGCAACAGATACGTCAAACATCCGGCTCGTCTTTGCAGCAGTCAAGGAGACTATCTTGAATAATGCACTTAAGGATTCGGGCATTCTCTGATTGCGAAGCGCTGCGCATTTTGATTTTCGACCATGATGTTAGGACACGGAACTGTGGGCTGGCGTCGAGAGCATTAACCGGAGTTTGGGGACATGGGAGGGAGGACGACTTCGACTTTACACGATCATTGTTTTATTCCTTTTCGACACAGCGTTTCCTCGTTTTGGACGCTCACCTCTGATCAATATCACTCACTCACGATCGAGTTCATTTCTCTATAATGCCGAGAGCGCGGCAACGATGGCCCGAGTGCTCGAGACGCAAGCGAACCCAATACGACAGATGTCAACCAAGGCTTCCTGGACACAGACGCGCTCAGCACGAGGACAATTTCTTTGTTGGATTATATTTCTCGCCCCTACTCTTGCCCTTGTTTTGTGGGCCAATAGACCTTGCGAGAAGTCAAGATTATGGGCTCTGGATCTGTTCACCCAGGCATGGAGCTCTGTACGAAATGGGAGGGATGGTTATGAACAGCGCCTGAATGGCAGCGTGGAGCTGCTGGTTGTCGGTATCTGGTTACGTCGTCTTGGGGCCAGGAAGGGGTACAAAGCGGAGACATCACCCTGGCCACATTCCTGTGGCTTCTGTCGGGTTTTCAGAGTGAGATGGAGCAGGCGCATGGTTTCCAGGGAGAGTGGTGTTTACGGTGCTGGACGGGAACGTGTGCAGGGAAGCAGGTCAAGGTTGGCATGCTAATGGATTGCTTCATTTTGCGCAGAGTACATAGCCCTCGGTCCAAACGAGACGAATTGATGATATTGGGGGTGTGCGTCCGTCCACATTGGCCAAGCATGTGTTGTTTGTCTGGGAGAAGGCAATCAGGGGCAGGTGAAAGAGGATCTTTGTTGGTGACGCAATGAGGCTGGTTATTGAGTAGGACAATAGGTTGATTACCTGGAAACGGACGGAGGTGGCTTGCCCAGAGATGGACGGATGATGGTATATCGGCTGAACAAAGTGGCGGACTGGATAAAGATGGATTCTTACCCTTTCTCTTTTCCCAGCCTACAGCATCGAATGGGCAATTGGGGCAGAACACGTCCAATCACCTCATTGTAGAATCGAGCGATCTCTATTCCCAAAGCGACAGAAGTTTCAGAGTGGCTAAGCCCGACCAACTGAAGGTTTACATGCAATAGGGTTTTGGCCAGGAACAAGAGCCAAGCAGTAAGACCTTTGAAGTTGCACTTAGAGGAAGAGGGGAGAAAGGCTTGGCGGATGGGGAGTGGCTGGGAGCTTTGACCTCTGAATATGAACGGGTCGATCGAGTGAGCAAGTCAAGTCGGTCAGTAGGACATTAGTTAGTAAGAAGATGGCGCTGCGAGAGATGGATGCCGTGGCCCATGTGATGGAGGCTTGGAGGTCAGAGGTGGATTAGCCAACGGGGATTGGGCAATACAGGACCCTCCACATCGAGGCAGTTTCAAGAGAGGCCGACAATAAAGAAGCGGGATGAGGGAGGCGGCAGCTTGCATGAATACAATGGAGCTTGGTTTGGCAGCTCCCAACGGGGCTGCGTCAGGCCACAGCAACTCGACATCCATTTGGTGCCGATCTTGGTTGGTGCTACATGCAGCATGTTGGAAGACACCCAGGTGTATGGAGTAGAGTATGCGAGACGGGACGGTAGGGGGGCAGAACGTTTTGCGCATCCGTTGCCATCCATATCTTGTTGTCCTGCCCCAACGGCTGGGCCTGCTTGGTGAGTTGAGAGGCCGAGCCCGGCAATGTTGGTAAACCGTCTCGGGCGTTACCCGTTGACAACCTCTGTCGGAACGCAAATAGCCACTGGGGGACGGGTACATCAGAGACATTCTAGATCTTAGGATTTGTTATGAGGCGTTCGTGTGTACGTACCACAATCTTCAAAACGGTTGCTCCATGCTCCCACAGCATCAGCAGCAGCAGCAGCATGTACGCAGTACGTACAGTATGTAGGCGACATGTAGGCTGATAGCGCAAATGTCTGGCGGTGGGATTGGGCTCGATTTGCCAGAAAAGGTCCGCCGCATGGATGGCAGACTCCGGACGCCACGGCCCCGCAGTCCGTGGTGTAAGAGGGGGCCGCTAAGGCGAGCTTCCCTCGTGTGCTTGCTGGAGGGGGCCGATTGGGATGGAGCTCTGCTGCAACTGCAAGCTGCTGGCTGGGATAATGGGGTCCGAGATACGGTCTGGATTCACAGCCAGGACGACCATGGCTGGCATGAGGAGGGGCAGATGAGCAGCCATGAGCGCCGGCCCGTGAGAGAGCAGAGGTGTGAAACGGTCAACTCGCAAGGAATGCGGTGGTGCTCATCGGCCATTGCGGAGGCTCCGAACGCTTTCTCTCAAGGTCAACCAGGTGCATGGTTGGAGGGGCAATGGTGAGGTTCCAGTCTTGTCGTTGCGTGGGTGTGGGCGTCTGCGGGGGACAGCATCCTCTTCCAAGGTTTCATGCTGCAGCATCTCCCGTTCACTAGGGCAGGGTGTCGGATGCGCTGCGCTGCGATGCGATGCGATGCTATGCTATGCTGCACTCGCAAGCTTGTGATAATGGCGGCTGATTTGGAGGAGCGAAAGGTGTGTGCTTCGACAATGTCGTCATGCCACCGACTGCTGCTGCGGGGGAGGTATCATGGCTCTCACCAGCTGAGCACCACGGGCGACGGTTGCTGAAGACACCGCAGGTATGCGCTCGCCGTCGTCGGGGTAGGTCAGAGGGCGGCAGGACATTAGCGGGCAACCCGACGCAAAAATAGACGAGACGAGACCCGGGGAAGGGCTAGGAATTGATGCTATTGGTATTAGACCGAGGGGGTGGCCAAGAGGGGCAGCTAGACCAGCAGCTGTTGATGTAGTGAGGTCGGTATGGAGGTATGGAGATGGAGGGGAGGTTGTCATGATGGAGGAGAAGCTCCTTCCCACATCCATCCATTGCTCACGCTACTACTTCATCCCTCCCTCCTCCCACGACTCGCAGTTTTTCCTCTCCTCAACTCTGGTCGTCATCCTCTTCGACTTCCTTTGATCCTGTCCTTTGAGCATCAATTTTTTTCTTCCATTGACACATAACCCACCTATCCGCCACCTCTTTTCGAATTCTCTCTCGCTCCCCCCTTGTCATCTTTGCTCCATCTCTTTTGTCGACTCCACCGAGCTTCCCTGCTCCCCAAGCTTCTTCGGATCCGCCCAGCTCTAAGAAGCTTGTCGGCCGCTCGCTTCCTCCGACGGCTTCATCCGCTTCAGCTTTCTGTGTTCGGCGGGCTTGAGCGAGAATTGTGCCATTGTCTGCCTCTACCGGACCATTCGGACGTCCTCCTCCCTCATTGCTCCCCGAATCCCTATATATCTCTAGATTCTCACCCTCCACCACGAGCAGGGCACGCAACGAGCTACTGCGACTTTACCTTGCACCTCCGACCCCGCTCCCCCACCCCAAGCTGTGGTGCGTCTCGTCTCGCCTGGCCAGTCGCCTTATCTGACGTACTCGTTCTGTGGCATCAGTAAACCTTGAGGTAGGTGATCTGATCTGATGTTCGCTTTTCACAGAGACAAGGGACCTGCGAGTGGCCATTACTTAACTCGAGCCGCGGGCTTGCCCCGAAGCCACCAACTCTTGTTCTTCTTCTCTTCTCAATTCCTCCCTCCTTAACCACTTGAGCGTCAGTTTGACTAACAAGCGAGTGAAATCCGCAAAGGTTAGCAACAATGGCGTCTGAACAGCAGCGATTGCCCACCCGTGAGAGGCGCCCCTCCATGGGTGCCCCCATCGTCGACATCCAGGGTGCCGTTGGCCCCGCAGGCATCTCTCGTCCCAAGCACACCCGAACCGCGACTGGGTTTGGCCCTGGAGAGATCAAGAGCTTTGAAGGTATTTCTTTTATCTCTATTTCATAAATTCGACATTTTTCATGTGCTTTGGTGCCATTGTGCCGTGTCAATGGCTCTTGCTACTCTCTATCGCGAGCATTTTGTTCCCTCAGCCTGTACGGTTTAGGCTCTCGCTTACACTTTCTGAATAGCTTCGATTCCCGAACCCCAGCGCGAGGCATGGAAGCGCAACCAGTCGAGTGGATTCACTGGCAAAGAGGGCTTCGAGAAGGAGGTTGTCCGACATGTCGAGACTACCCTTGCCCGTTCCATGTTCAACTGCGATGAACATGCTGCCTACTCTGCCACCAGTCTGGCTTTCCGTGACCGCCTGATTCTTGATTGGAACAGAACTCAGCAGCGTCAGACATACCGCGATTCCAAGCGTGTCTACTACTTCAGTCTTGAGTTCCTCATGGGCCGCGCCCTGGACAACGCCATGCTGAACGTGGGCCAAAAGGACACTGCCAAGGGTGAGAAGGGACAGGTTCAATTTCATGACTGCCTGCTGACAAGAACATGTAGCCGGTCTCGCCGATCTTGGCTTCCGAATTGAGGACATCATCAGCCAGGAAAACGACGCTGCGCTGGGCAACGGTGGCCTCGGCCGACTTGCCGCTTGTTTCCTTGACAGCCTGGCTTCTCTTAACTACCCTGCCTGGGGCTACGGTCTTCGATATCGATATGGAATTTTCAAGCAGGAAATCATCGACGGATACCAAGTCGAGGTGCCTGACTACTGGCTCGACTTTAACCCCTGGGAGTTCCCTCGACATGACGTGACTGTCGATGTAAGTACATGGGATGAAATGAAGCAACTATTGCTAACCTAGACCAGATCCAATTCTTCGGCAACGTCCGAAAGACCACCGATGAGGATGGCAAGACCCTCTCCATCTGGGAGGGTGGTGAGATTGTCCAGGCCGTCGCCTACGATGTCCCCATCCCCGGCTATGATACGCCCACCACCAACAACCTGAGACTTTGGTCAAGCAAGGCCTCGGGCGGAGAGTTTGACTTCCAAAAGTTCAATAACGGCGACTACGAAAGCTCAGTCGCGGATCAGCAGCGTGCTGAGACTATCAGCGCTGTCCTGTACCCCAATGACAACCTCGAGCGAGGAAAGGAACTTCGCTTGAAGCAACAGTACTTCTGGGTTGCCGCCTCCCTGTACGACATTGTTCGCCGCTTCAAGAAGGCCAAGCGCCCCTGGAGGGAGTTCCCTGACCAGGTGGCCATCCAGCTCAATGACACCCACCCTACACTAGCCATTGTTGAGTTGCAGCGAATTCTCATCGATATCGAACATCTCGAGTGGGATCTCGCCTGGGAGATTGTGACCAACACTGTAAGTCCCAATTTTATATGAGCTGGATTATCGTAGTCTAACAATTCTCTAGTTCGGCTACACCAACCACACTGTTCTTCCCGAGGCTCTCGAGAAGTGGCCCGTCGGTCTGCTCCAGCACCTTCTGCCAAGGCACTTGCAGATTATCTACGACATCAACCTCTTCTTCCTTCAGAAGGTCGAGAAGGCCTTCCCCAACGACCGAGACATCCTTCGACGTGTGTCCATCATCGAGGAGTCCCAGCCTAAGATGGTTCGGATGGCGTACCTCGCCATTGTCGGATCTCACAAGGTCAACGGTGTCGCTGAGTTGCACTCGGACCTCATCAAGACCACCATCTTCAAGGACTTTGTCGAGATCTACGGCCCCGACAAGTTCACCAATGTGACCAACGGTATCACTCCTCGCCGCTGGCTCCACCAGGCCAACCCTCGTCTCTCCGAGCTCATCGCGTCCAAGTGTGGTGGCAACGGCTTCCTCAAGGACCTGACGACTCTCAACCGGCTCGAGCAGTATGCCGAGGATAAGGAATTCCGCAAGGAGTGGTCCGAGATCAAGTACGCCAACAAGGTTCGACTTGCTAAGCTCATTAAGAGCGCCACTGGCGTTACTGTGAACCCATCGTCGCTTTTCGACGTGCAAGTCAAGCGAATCCATGAGTACAAACGCCAACAGCTCAACATCTTTGGTGTCATTCATCGTTATCTCACTCTGAAGGCTATGTCTCCTGAGGAGCGAAAGAAGGTTGTCCCTCGTGTCTCCATCTTTGGAGGCAAGGCTGCTCCTGGTTACTGGATGGCGAAGCAGATTATTCATCTAGTCAACGCCGTCGGAACCGTGGTGAACAATGACAGTGACATTGGCGACCTCCTTAAGGTCATCTTCTTGCCCGACTACAACGTGAGCAAGGCCGAGATTATCACTCCGGCCTCGGACCTGAGCGAGCACATTTCCACCGCTGGCACTGAGTAAGTTATCATGGAGTATACGGTCCACATCATCAAGAGACAGCCGGCTAACGGGTCATATAGGGCTTCGGGTACCAGCAACATGAAGTTTGTCCTCAACGGTGGTCTAATTATCGGTACCTGCGACGGTGCCAACGTGAGTAAACCATGAGCATTTTCATGCAGTAGACTAATTTTGATATAGATCGAAATCACTCGCGAGATTGGAGAGAACAACATCTTCCTGTTCGGCAACCTCGCGGAGGATGTCGAGGACCTTCGTCACGCCCACCAGTATGGCTCGCACACCATAGACCCTGACCTGGAGAAAGTATTCGCCGAGATCCAGAAGGGCACCTTTGGCTCAGTCCACGACTTTAGTGCTCTGATCGCGGCTGTGCGTGACCATGGTGATTACTACCTGGTGTCGGATGACTTCCACAGTTACAACGAGACGCACCACCTTGTTGATGAGGCGTACAAGAACCAAGAAGAGTGGATCAAGAAGTCGATCATTTCTGTTGCCCGCATGGGCTTCTTCAGCAGTGACCGTTGCATTGACGAGTATGCCGAGGGCATCTGGAACGTGGAGCCTTTGGTTGTCCATGACTAGATCATGATCATGATAAAGAGGTAGATTAGGTTGGGGGACAGGGATAAACTCGCAACCGGCGTAGGTTAGAGCTGGCAGGTTGGAAGAGAGGGATACAGGCAGATTGATGGAGGGTGATTGGTTCATCAGAAGTAGTTCATGACGGACAGGCTTTCCTTTTGATAATGAAATGAATATAACACTTGTGCATTGGCAGAGTGTATTTACTGCTCCTATAATTTGTGCTGGCCCCGTAGCAAAATTATTTGCGTTCTTGATTTATAAATTAGATTAATAAGTGTGTGAGTGCTAGAAATGCCATGCTGGTGGTGGAGATGGGTGAGTATTGGTAGTTTGGTCTGCCAAGCACAACTACTGCAATTCGCGGTAGTGGCCAGACATAGCTTGTGGCAACGAACATCCACTTAGATAGACATCTCAGAAAGAAATGATTGGCAGGCTTTGGGGGAGGACCATGCAGCTTTAGAATTACTGTACGTTGTGGAGTTAAGGGGTCACGCGTCAAAGAGGGAGAGGTTCTACTATGTAGAGAGGCCTAGAGTACCAGCATCTCGGGTGAATACCCACCAATTAGCTTTTATTCTGTGTAGATCAGGTTCGAAGCGAGAGGAACCAGGCGGCTATTGATATGTGGTTCATTCTAACGCTGGTTAGACCTGGGGGGGTCTTGGTAGAGGGAGATGGGTTGTCTGTAGCCTAGGCAAGACCCTTAGCCATGGGCTGAGGATGTCAGTGGGATGGTCTCGTTGAGCTAGAAACGCCCCGAGAACGGTCGCAAGGTCTCATGTACGTACTGTGGGCAGTGGACCAGACATTGCTCGGTACCGACGAGCTGGATCGCTCGGCAAGGCCGCTCCCTCAGCCTGTTGGCCCTGGAAGGATCCCAAGATGGGGCATCAGACGCGCCGATGGGCGAGGATTTTAAGCACTACACTGTCGATCAAATGGTCTCGAACGGAGGGGCTGGGTCGATCCGCGATGCGTGATGGGTAGGGGGCATCTTTGCTGGGTTAGGGGAAAGGCGAAGATGGATTCCCGAGATGGGGAGGTGGATGGACGGGACGAGGTTCAGGATCGACAGGGCAAGATCAGGAGGCTAGGGATGGACAGCGATGATCCTGGGCTGGAGAAAGGCGTCTTGTATTGTAATTTCTTTATATGTAGCCTAGACAACGGGGGAGTTGTATGTGAGTGTTTCTACAGCTACGTGGTTGAGGCGTGCAAGTCAGAAATGATCAACATTTTGACCACATTATTTAATATCTACAGAACTAACGACACGAACAAAGCCATGGAGAGCGTTGACTATCTCATTCCTCACTCAAGACCTGGTTGCCTTGAGGATACATGACAATCGAAGCCAGGTGTTGTTGACGTTGGCAATGGATCCATTCCCAACCCTCATCAAGCTTGATCCAGTGGGACCCAGAAAGGACAGGGGACTTCAAGGCAAAAAATTTGTGGCTTATGCATATGACGTCGGTGCCGACAGTTTTTCTGGGATCTTGAATAAGTAATTGCAGCGTCGCAGCGCGTGATGAGGAGCCGGGAATGGATACATGTACTGTAACCAGGTAGCGGGATGGCATTAGGACGTGGACGCTAGAAAGGCAGAAGACGTCGATTGGGGAGAGAGGCAAGCAAGCACCTGCCTTGAGGAGGGTTAAACGGCGGGGGGTTCAAGTTAAAACCCCACCGTATGGAGGTTTGGGTTGGTTTCTCGGGCCCTGTTCGATCCGCGCCTTGATTTCACGATGAGCGGGAGAGGTCTTGCGACAGGGTGAATCGAAAGTGAAAGTACCTCTCCAGCCGAGCTTGGCGGGAGAGGTACAAGACGACCATCCAAAGGCGGCTCTGGCGATGGGTCCTGGCCCGTTGGAAAAGAAAAAAAGGAAAAAAAAAAGGGGGGGTCTAAGCGCTGCAGGAGGAAGTGTGCTGTCAAGCTAGCCCCCCCGGGTGACAGGGGTAGAAGGTCGGAGTGACGTCACAGACGCCATGTGAAGCAACGCGCAAAGGAAAGAAATGCAGGTTTTCTGGGACGCGGGAGAAAAACGATTATGATGAGTTGAAGCTGTAATTGTGCGATAAGTTTCGGGAGAGGGGGAGAGGGGGGGCATGAATCATGTGCTTGCAGTCCCCCATCCCCCATCCATGCGGGCAGGGCAATCAATGCCATGGCCATGCATTCATGTCTTTTGGAGGTCGGTCTGGTCTGGTGTGGATTCCATCATGGCAGCCATTCATGGCGACCATGGGAGAGGAACGTGATACAGTAGGTACATGGAAGAAGCCAGTAACGTTGGAAGCTGTTACCGGTACAGTAGATGGCCTCATCTCATCGAAACTACTACGTATGTATGCCGCAGAGATTCACTCTCACCGACTCATCTCATCAGTTATCATAGAAATCCATCAGATATCAACAACTGCACCAAACACCTTCAACCAAGACATCCCCATCACCAGGAGAGACTTGCATAAAGGGTTTAGTACCAAGGACCCTGGTTTCGTCACAGAGTTCAACCAAAGGAAAAAAAAAAAAAAGATAGACGCCATCTCTCATCTCAGCTTTCTCATGTTTGAATCTCCATCTCCACGTAGATCTCGATCCCCTCACTCCCCGTAGCGCAAGGGTCCCCGTCCCCGATTCTGCCCACAGAAAAAGAGACGGAAGAAGAAAAACAAGGGAATAACAAGTACCTATCAAACAGACCCTCGCTCTAAAGAAGAAAAGCAATCAAGCCTCCCCGGAGCTGTTGTACCTCCCCCCCTCCTCTTCCCCCACCTTGGCTGGCTGGCGGGACACACAGAGAGGTTGTGCAGAAACCGGCGTTGCGCGCATCCACGTCGTCTGTGGATGGCTTGGTACGGAACACTACTAATATATACCCTCCTTCCCAGATGGTAAACTTGATTTCCTCTTGACTTTGCCCATTTTCTCCCTCCTCTTCCCTACTTCAACCTCCATCTACCTACCTCGGATCCCATTCCTCCTCTTCCTCGGCGTCCCGTGATTCCTGCCTACCTACCTAGACCAAAAACTTAAAAAACCTCCCTCCAAACGGCACTTCCATCCAACAGCCAGCGATCGACATTTGGCCGACACTCGAAGAGGAGCCCAACTTGACTCGAAGACGCGACTCGATCCTTGCCCATTCGCCCGTTGTCCTCCTCCCTTGCGCTCTTCACCGCATCGTATACCCGCCCTCCTGTTGATTCGGGTTATTGCGCCGACAGCAAGGTAAGCCTACCTCTTTGCCAGAGACATCCCATCCATTGCTCCCTCCCCGGAGGCCACTCTCGGGTGGTCCAGTCCATCATCATGTCTAGAATATTCCCCACGCACGGCGCTGCGTGCGTCCTGCTCCCGCCGCCACTGCGGGAGAGGGCAGAGCGCGCGCGGGCTCAGTCCAGTCTAGCCAGCCAGCCAGCGGCAAAGTGAGCGAGCATTTGGGGGGCACGATGGCGTCAAAGGGCAGGCCAATTGACCCCACTGCTGGCGCTTGCTGGCATTATCGCTCAGACGATGGCGGCCGAAGTGCAGGAATACCTAGAGAGTCGGGTCTCTGCAGTTTTCTGCGGTCATCCATGGCCTTCATCTCGTCCCAAGGCGGAAGGGAGGCAAAAGCCCAGCGCAGTAAACTGCAGTTGGTTCAGTGGCCATTCATGCCCTGGCTGTTTGGAGTGGTCGGGTTGCCCCTCACCAAGGCGGGCAGTCACAAGCCATTAGACAGGACCACATGGAGACACTTCCGATTCAGTGTTGCTGCTTTAGTGCCCTTCTGTCGTGAATTTCGAGTGGCGACGCTACATTCTTAATATGGGTATTGGCTAACAAGAGGGTTTTTACCATTGACAGACGTCGTTTTTTTCGCTGCCTACCTCTACAGCCTGAATTTCCTGGGGGATATTGGCTGCCCGCATCGCATCGCATAGCATACCCCGCCTACCGCACCGCCTACCTACGACATAACAACCAAAAAGGCAAGACAAGACAAGACAAGGGAAAAGACGGGAAACGACATATCAAAACACGGACAAAAACATCGATCGATCCCATCTCGGCACTGTCGATATAAACCCGCTCGGTAACAAGGGGGGAAAAGAGAAACAACAAGAGAAAACACACACACGAGTACAACAGTCTTGCTTGGCTCTCTTGTTGTCCAGTGGGAATCGTCCCCGCCCCGATCGCTTCCTGGCAGTCTTTTGTGGCCGTCCATCGCTCGATACTCGCTCGCTCCATCGACACCATCGAAACCTGGATCGCTTTTTTTTTTTTCACTGTCTCCCCTAACACACCCCCGGTCAAATCATCCATCGCCTTGTGCTCGATCGTCGATTTCCCATTCACCTGACCCATTATCGGTCCATCCCATCCCACATCCATACCCGTGCCAGCCCATCCAATCCAGCAACTAGATTACTACTTTGCTCCCCCAACTTCTTACGCCAGTCCCTACAGCGCAGTACAATACAGTACAGTCAGTCAGTACCCGGCCAAGTCCAGTCCAGCCCAGCTCAACAATCTGCAACTGCCACCTGCTTCGGCCATCCCCGCCCCCGATACTCCAAACCATCGCGTCTTAGCATTTTCCTTGTCTCGCCGCTAGGAAACTCGCATCTTGCAACTTACTCTCAAACCCTCCCCGCTCCGGACAGACCTTCACCATGGCCGAGTTCGTCCGCGCCCAGATCTTTGGCACCACATTCGAGATCACCTCGAGGTAAGAGAGAGAGAGTGTGTGTGTGATGCTTGCGACCGCTTTACTGACTTTCTTGGTGTGCAGGTACTCGGATCTCCAGCCAGTTGGCATGGGAGCTTTTGGCCTCGTCTGGTGCGTTTCTTCCGACCAACCTCACCCTTGCCCTCGTTCCCGAGCGAGCCTTCCAATCCATGACAATAACTGACCCGACGTGCCCTCGACAGCTCCGCCCGAGATCAGCTTACCAGCCAAAATGTCGCCGTCAAGAAGATCATGAAGCCCTTCAGCACTCCAGTGCTCGCCAAGCGCACATACCGTGAGCTCAAGCTGCTCAAGCACCTCAAGCACGAAAACGTGAGCGACCACCCGCCCACCCCGCCAGAGCTCAGCTCCCCTCCCTGGCTTGGCCTGGCCCCTCCCCACATGCCTCATCTCAAGCTCATGATCGAGTTGGGTCAATTGCCAGCTTCACCATGCTAATATCGATTCGCTCATCAGGTCATCTCACTCAGCGATATCTTCATTTCCCCTCTCGAGGACATGTACGTTTGCCCGACAGTTACCGTCACCGACGCTGCCCCTCCCCCCACTCTGCTCCCCGCTGAGCTGGACTCGAGCTGACATGACGATGCTGCAGCTATTTCGTCACAGAGCTTCTCGGCACTGATCTTCACCGATTATTGACCTCGCGACCCCTCGAGAAGCAGTTTATCCAGTACTTTCTCTACCAGATTATGGTATGTCTACAAAACCCCCTAGACATTAGCACCATTGCGGAAAATACTAACCACCCTCCCACAGCGAGGCCTCAAGTACGTGCATTCGGCCGGCGTCGTCCACCGCGATCTCAAGCCCAGCAACATCCTCGTCAACGAGAACTGCGATCTCAAGATTTGCGACTTTGGCCTCGCCCGAATCCAGGACCCTCAGATGACGGGTTACGTTTCCACCCGATACTACCGAGCCCCCGAGATCATGCTCACCTGGCAAAAATACGACATCGAGGTTGATATCTGGAGTGCCGGATGCATCTTTGCTGAGATGCTCGAGGGCAAGCCTCTGTTCCCCGGCAAGGATCACGTCAACCAGTTCTCCATCATCACCGAGCTCCTGGGCACTCCCCCCGACGATGTTATCAACACCATTGCTAGCGAGAACGTGAGTTGTCTTTGCCCTCTGTCGGGCCGAGGCCGGCTATGGAATGGGACAGTGGAATTAACTTTGAGGGATTAGACTCTACGATTCGTCAAATCTCTGCCCAAGCGCGAGCGACAGCCTCTCCGAAACAAGTTCAAGAACGCCGATGATTCAGGTACGTCATCTTTAGCTGGAAGTCCACTGTTCTCTCATACTAACATGTCGTAGCCATCGATCTCCTTGAGCGCATGCTTGTCTTCGATCCCAAGAAGCGGATAACGGCCACCGAGGCCCTCGCCCACGATTACCTTGCTCCCTACCACGACCCCACCGATGAGCCCGTGGCCGAGGAGAAGTTTGACTGGAGCTTCAACGATGCTGACCTGCCCGTTGATACATGGAAGATCATGATGTGAGTCCGAGTGAAGTCGTCTTTCTATGTAGTCCAAGTACTAATATGGCATGCTCAGGTACTCGGAGATACTCGACTACCATAACGTGGAAGCCGGGGTCACCAACATGGAGGAGCAGCAGCAGCAGTTCAACGGACAATAGACGAGACATTGTTAATAAGGAGGAATGAAGATGCTACGAGTGCAGTGCAGTACAGTGCATGCAAATACATTGGAGGAGGAGCAGACCATGTCGCAATGCCGATGATACCACGAAATTCAACAAGGACGCCCATAAACCCACACTACCTACCTACCTCTATCTACACTCGCATCCCGTGCTTACATGAAAAACCAAGAACAAGAGGGAGCAGGAAAAAAAAATCCATTATCAAGAATACGTTGGGGGAAGGGGACTTTTTTTATCTGACTTTTGAGAAAACCAAAACATGCGAGGCACACAAGCAAAGAGACACACAAACACAAACACACAAACGCACGTATGGCGTTGGGGAGACTTTGGGAATCGGCGGGAGGTTTGGGCAAAGGGGGGTCTTTTTTTTTTTAACTTGGGTTTTTTTCTCACCTGTCTTTGTTTTTTTTTTCTCGTCTGGTTTTTTCCCCGCAACATATATGAAGTTTATCTCGAATTGTTTGAGACACAGCGGGACATGAAAAATATACGACGCATGTGGTTTTTTCCTGTTTTTTTGAGTAGGCACTTTTTTTTTGGTTTTGTTGCTTTGCTTTGCTTGATGCCTTTTAAGTATAGACATTTTTGTGAATGACATCCATTGCTAAATGGTTTTTAAAACCAAGACTCGACGAAATCGAGTATCACGGTTGATATTTTTATAGAATGGTAAGAAATCATGATAGATGGTTTTAAACTTCCATTTGGATGTCTCGTAAGGGTTGTCACAAGGTTCCGGTGCATATGTATGCATATATGTGTTCAAGATGCCAATGAACGAGGCAAATTTGTATCGATTCTCGAGCCATCATGTCTATCTCACGAGCTGACCACCATATTTTACTCTTCTATATGCTTCTCATGCAGTTTTATCCAATAACGACCCTCCATCGTCTACTTGTGTATCAACATTTAAGCATCTAGCAGTACTCGCAAATCCTCCATCTCGCCACTGTGATATACCATGTCGTAAAACTGACCTCGAGAATTGTACAGGTCTCGAGGAGAACCGCATCTAAACAAACTTCATTAGTATGCCTTCATTATCCGAGTGGTATGGATACAATAGTGAAACCAGAACTTACTCAAGTACACGCCCAGCACTCATGACAACAACAGTGTCATAGTCAATAATAGTACGCAGGCGATGGGCAATAGTCACCAGCGTACGATCTCCGCCAGCAGCCTCCAGCTCCCTTCGCAGAACACTCTGTATACCCCTGTCCGTCTCGTAGTCCATGCTGGCTGTCGCTTCATCTAGCAGCATCAGCTTGCTCTGACGAATGAGTGCCCGGCACAGCGACAGGACCTGTCGTTGGCCATGAGAGAAATTCTCGCCCTTGGCATCCACGATGGTTCCGAGTGTCACAGCGCTATGATCCTCATCATCGGCATTTTCCTCGTTGTCGCTGTCGTCTGAGGCATGCGGAGAAAAGGAGGCGATTCCCTTGCAGTTGTCGAGAGCCTTGTCCAGGACCTCCTTAGGAACTTGACCACCTGGGTCGAGATTGGACTCGACGGTTCCATTGAACAGGACAGCTTCTTGTGGAATGATGGTCAGACTCTCGCGAAGGCGATGTCGAGGGATCTTGGTGATATCAACCCCGTCATACAGAATCTCTCCAGAGACGACATGTGTAAAGCGCAGTAGCGATAGGACCAGCTAGAAGCATCATGGTCAGTGTTACTGAAAATGAGTTGAGGAAGAACACCCGATGCTCACCGTGCTCTTGCCCGACCCTGTTCGTCCCACCACGGCCACGCGTTCACCGGCCTTAAACTTGAGGTTTACGTCGGTGAGAATATCAGGCCCATTCGGATCGTACCGAATGGTCACGTTTCGAAACTCGATTTCGCCAGATCGAGGCCAGTCCTCGGGTATCACATGGGTCGGGTCATCCGTGTACTCGCCCTCATCAGGGTAGGTCTTGTCATCCTTCTCCTCGGGTTCCAGCTTGACATACTCCTTGACTCGGTGGAACTAGGCCTTAGGTTAGCAGCCGTAAGTTTGATGACTGCAAAAATACTCACACTCTGCATCTCTACCTCTAGATCGTTCATGGCTCGGACCAGCAACAGGATAGTCTGGCTAAGTCCGTTGGCATTAGTGAGTGAGAAACCAACCAGGCCCGCAGCGACAACTCCAGCTTGAGATACAGCAATGATACCAGCCGACAGACTCACAAGCGCCGTGACAAAGTCCACACGCACGGCAACCCAGCGGTTAGCATTGAAGCTAGCCTCAGAAGACGCTGACCAAGCCCGTAGCTTTGCAGCCAGCTCCTCTCGGAAGGTTGACGGCATGCCCGCCCTAGCACGGATGACAGGGAGTCCAGCGAGGGTATCAGCAAACTGTGAAAACACTGGTGACTGTGCTGAAGAGGTAAGACGCTTGATGACAACGGCCGTGCGGGTGTACATCTCTCCGATGAGAATACCAAACAGACAGGTAAAGAGTGCCGGGACCATAAAAATAGGCATGATGCTGCTCACGGCACCGATGCGGAATAGCATCAGAAGGATCGTGTCAATCATGAGTCGCAACATGGTACAAATAGTCCCATCGATCGAGGCCATGTCGCTTGAGAAACGATTGGTGATACGCCCGATCGGAATATGCTTAAACCACGATAGAGAGACTCGCATGATAGCGCGGATGAAGTCGTTGTGTAAGCGTCTAGCTGCGCGCCAGGCTCCCCACTCAAACATGATAATGGCCAAGCAGTAGGTGCCGATCTCGAGAAAAGTGAGGGCAGCAAAAATGCCCATGTAGTAAGCTATGTCGATGTGTGCCTGGTGGTCATATGCCTCGACCCAAACGGAAAGCCACAGAGTGCTGGCAAAGGTGAAGATGTTGGTACCCAGAAGAAGACCAAGACACATGATAACAAACAGGGGGTGTCCAAAGTAACTCATGTACTGCAAAACTGTGGCCAAGTCAGCATAGTCTAGCAACAAGCGAACTGTGCATACAAGTCATGCGGCCAACTTTTCCAGATGCCTTCATTTCCTGGCTAACAATATCCTTCATCGTCTTGTGCCCTGAGACCTTGTTCGCATCGTTCAGAGAGTCACCGTTAGACTGGATCGCGGGTTCGGTCTCGTCAGGGGCCTCATTGTCTTCGGGATCTCCTCCCAAGACTTGAGCAATGGCGATAGGTTTGCGAACAACCCCAATCTGGGCCTCGGCGGAGCTAATCTGCCCCTTTTCCATCGACACAGAAAAGTCGGCTTGCTCAGAAATCCAAGGCAGGTTAGTCACCAACACTGTCGTCCTCCCACTCAGAAGGTCACTACAAAAGCAATACTTCCAGACACCTGCAGCTGTCTTGGCATCCAGAGCGGCAAAGATGTCATCGAGTAGCAAGAGAGGCGCCTTGGAGTACAGTGCTCTCGCGAGGGCAACTCGAGCCTTCTGACCTCCTGAGAGAGAAGTACCATTCTCACCTACCGTTGTCATGTCCCTGGCGGGTAGTTCTTTGAAGTCTTCCCAGAGGCAGCATGCTTCAATGACACGCTTGTACCTTGCTTCCTCCATGGGACTACCGAAGAGGACGTTTGCCTGGATAGTATCGTTCTGCAGCCAAGCAGACTGGGATGCAAAGGCCACGTCCTCAGGTCTTGTCAAGGAGCCGCTCTCGAGATAAGTCTCACCCAGAATAGACAACAAGAGTGTTGTCTTTCCACTTCCACTTGGACCACCAACAACGTTTAGGCCTCCTTGGGCGAAATCGAGTGTGATGTTGTTCAAGGTGAACGTAGCCTTCTTGGTCTTCCGGAAGGATGCTCCCCGGATCTGCAGCGGACCTACAGGATAGTGAACAATGGGAACTGTGCTCTCAAAGTACTTGTCCAGCCGCTTCACCGACACAAGAGCGCTCGCAAAGTTTCTGCCAAAGGCACTAGCCTGCATGATATTTCTGCGAACGTTCTTGACAAGAAAGATGGTTGTGAAAGCAGTGGCAGCATCGAGACGACGCTTCTCGATGCCCACATGGAGCCCAAACATGACGAGCAGAGACAGGTATGGAAAGATCTGCATGACTTGGTTCAGCAAAGCTTGGAGCATAGAGGTCCTCCAGAGCTCTTTCTGTTCTGCAGCTCGAGCTTCAATGATCTTGTCCGTAATGGGATTTTCCCATGCAAAATACTTGATGGCACGGAGAGAAGCAAGATACTCTGTCACAAGGGACATGCGTGAATCTTGGGCCTTTCTAACCCGACGCTGTGAGAAGAACATCTTTCTTCCCAGCCAGACAGAAAGGGGAGTCGCCAGGAATAGAATGACTGTCCCAACGAGGGACGCCCAGCCAAGCATTCTGTACATGCCAACAAGAGAAATTATGGTACCGGCAGGGACGCCGACAGTAGCTTGGATAATATCCCGTGACCTGTAAATAGCGTCGATGTCAGAAGCCATCAAGTTTGCCAGTCGTCCTGCCGATGTGCTCTTGGCGCTCTTCTGGCCCTGGCTCTTGTGGTGGCCTGGCTTCACGCCCCCTGACTGCAGCTCAAAGGGGTCTTCCTCCATCTCCATCGACTCGAGCGCAGTGAAGTACAACTCCTGAGTAAAAGCAGATTTGATGCGAACCACGAGTCTAGTGGATGTGAAGATGTATTGCTGGAAGCAAACAGAGCGAGCCAAGGGGCCGAGAAACATGAGAAGTAGCCAGAGCCAGGGTTTGTAGATGGCACCGTTTGGGTTAGCAAGGTACTCGAGGAGTTTAAACATGGCGTAGGCGGCCACAGTCTCTACCGTGTATGCAGACCCGACCCAAGCAGACATGAGTAGCAGCTCACTTCTCTGGAAGCGGATTACCGTGCGCAGTGTCTTTTTCGAGATGGCCCTGGCCTCCTGGACTCGGCGCAGGAGGTACATGGGCTCATCATACCAAGCAATCTTGGGGATGTCAGCCATATCGAGTTTGCGCTTGGTACCCTTCCATATGACGGGTGTTAGCCAGTCGTAGGAACAGTAGTAGGTGAACCAACTGCAGGCCTCTTCAGGGGCAGGCTCATCCTGGTTGTAGCCGGGGATGTTGAGGTCAACCGGCAAAGGCGTCCATTCTCGCGGCGTGGTAATAGCTATGGCAAATGCCACGGTGAGGGCCGCGATGGCTCCGGAAACACTGGCATCGCGGAGGCATTGCGTACCAGTCTGGATACAGGGGAGGGTGTAACCGACGAGAAGGATAAACAGCATGGCTGTGAGCACCAGGTTGACTTGGTGCAGAGCCACGTGTCGCCATTGTAGGTGGTTGAAAAGACGCAGGAGCCCCAGAACGAAAGCATATGCAACCACTACAATATCTGACCAGTGTATGTGACCTTGTATGAAGGCAACTGTTATGAGGACAGTGGCGGCGAGCCTTGCAGCTTGAGACGCAAGCTCATACGGCCACCGAATTTTGGCGGCTTTTAAACGTTGAGCAGAGAAATTGCTTCGGATTTGAGTAATTCGAACCAAAAGCCGTGTCAAGGATACAAAGAGCAACACAGCCTGAGGAGCTCCAGATTGGGCAAGCCGTGAGACATCAGCGATCCATGGTACTTGAGTCAATGACAGTGTGCTTTGATAGACGCTGGGGACAAGGCTTAGCATGGCTTTTCTTTCAACAGGGGTGTTTCTATCATAAATACCTTGTCAGGTAAGTAGGCTGTGGTGGAGGCAGAAATGATTGATTCCCTTGGTAAGGAGAGAATTCAAATCCGCCGAACCGGTGGATCAGGACATCCATCATGGCCGCGTAGACATGAGAGAAACCCCGCTGAAGCGTGAGATGATGCTACAGCAAGAGAGAGAAAGCAGGAGAGAGAGCGGAAGCAACGAATTGTCAACGCAGACGATTGAAAAGCAGCTGAGTCACCAATTGACTCCCGTCTTCAACCCACCGTCACACCAAAAAAAAAAGATTGTGAATGAAGAGAGGTTGAAATCAAGTCCGCCCTGGGAAGAAAACTGCAAGCACGTTATCAATCCATGTCCCCTTCCAGTTCTCATGAACACTGGCTGGGGGCGGCCCCGGGCGCGGAAAGAGCAGGTGGGGCCCCCTGTCGAGGCCGACCATCGGGACTTCAGAGGCTCTAGCGCTAGAGCTTGGGTGGGCTCTCCAGGGCCTCCCAGTGGACCGTCGCCCTGACGCCCGATCCACTACAGCAGGGACCCGCCGCCAAAAGACACAGCCCGCATCCACCAGAGTACGGGGGGGGCACGGCACGACAACGGTCAAGACGTCGGTCGTTTGCCTCGTTGTTTGACCGCCTCGTCTTGCTTGCTGACCGGTTTCGGTGAGGACTCATAGTTGCCTTAATGGCTTAGACCGAGGCGTCACGGTGAGGAAGTTTTCTCTTTTCTCTGTTGTCTCAATTCCGCGATGAGAAAAGAGTTCTTTCGTGGGGGTGGAGCTGTGTCAAGGCGGTGGTCACCCTCTCCAACGACCGGTTTATCTCCAGGGTAGCCAGATTGGTTCGATATGGCATCATCTATCAATTGTGTTGGATTTGGTTTTACGTGCCTCGCCTGGTTGTATGATTGGATAATGACTTTTTTCCGGGAGATCGTTTCGGGACGTAGAACCGGTTACTGTAGCCGGGCGTCTAATAGCTCGTTTTCGTGTATCTCATTGTAAAAAAAACTGCAACAATTCGTGCACTTTGACGGGTTGGGATAATGTTGCTGGTCATCCTCGGAATGTTGCCATAATCATGTACGAAGTAATACCTAGGCGGAGAGAATCCACACGATGAAAGTAACGTATTTGTCAAATTATCAAATATTATTAACAACAAAGATAGTTATTTGATTGTAAATAAACCACTTGCCCCTGCCTGCAAACTGCCGATAACACGCGGCTAGGCACTGTCAAGCACCTGCCCCGAACAAACGCAACGCAACGCAACGCAACGACCCGCTCGCAATCAACATGACAAAAACGAAACAAAACCAATCTAAAAATACCACAAACCACAGCTGTCACCTGCCAATTTCAACCATCTAAACAACACCCAATCACTCCCCCAAACCCAGTCAATATAAACTCAACTTACAACTCACTCAACATAGCCAATCAACAAGGATTTTCGGGTGTGCTGGCGCAATGGTAGCGCGTAGTCCTCCTAAGACTAAGGCTCAGGGTTCGAGTCCCTGGTATACCGTGAGAAATTCATTTTTGGGGGTTTGGTGATCTTTTTTGGTGGTGGTGATGTTTGGTTTGGTGTTTTGTTTTTTTTGCTCCTTCTTCATGTTGTTGAGCGGGAAGGTGCTGCCCCCACAGCCTTGTAAAGCTGGTACCCGCCTGCTCTTTCCTCATGGCATGCAACTTTCCCATTTGCTGAATTTCCTCTTTTGATGCCCTCACTCTTGCATTACACGATTGGCATCATCTCTGGCTCTATGCACCCTTACTTTATCAGTGGCAAGTTGTTGTACACAGGCAGTAGTCTGTATACATTATACCCAGTCTCTCATTCCTAGGTCTTGATATATCCATTACTTGGCTCATGCCCTAAACACACAGCCGTCGCATAGTCTCCATCATGGCTAATCGACACTAGAGCGCTTGCATCTTCTGCCTGCCCTTCGCCGCTGCGTATGCGCGCCACCGGTGGCCCACTTCCCAACCTCTCTCCCTCCACCTGGCGCCTCTCAATCATCACGTCGTGAAACGTTAGGCGTCGATATGGATGTGCCTTGATGGCAGCCTCCTTTGCTGCGAACCTGATGCAATATTCAAGTCAGCGGCATTGCGAATCTCTATTGATGTTATGGAGGGGTTGGACAGCATTTACCTTCCTGCGATAAAGGCAGCACACTTCCATAGTTCAGGATCTCTGGCGGCAATGCTTTCATGGTTTTGATCATCCCCGACTGACGCCTTGTCTTCACCTCTCTGGCCTGCTTTCAATACACCATTGTTCACCGGCGCCCGTGTGAGGATGTCGAGGCGAGCATCCTTCTTTGCTAGCTCCTCAGGAGAAAGGATCCTGTTGACGAAGCGTGAAGCGCGAGGACCTGAAAGGATTCGGTAGATGCGCGATATTTGGCAAATATCGGTCCCAATATTCAAAGGAAAGGGAAATGCCCTCAGGGGCTTCATTTGCAGCCGTCGACCGTCGTCGTGCTATGGTGTATCGGGAGAGGCAATCCAGAATCTTTGACGTGCAGTCTCGATCCAAGCCCGCCGAGCTTCTTTACCGCACCTGGACTAGCTCATGACGGCAACTTATCGATTCGCGGCCGTCCCCACAGTTACGTCACTCTCAGCATGTCATGTTCGTCACCGGAGTAAAAGTTCCTGAATCTTGGTGACACCGCGTGAGTTTGTCTGTCGGGATCCTTCAATTACTAGCTAATTACCAAGGTGATCGAGCGCCTGCAATGAACGTGAAAATAATTAACAACGTTTCGGCAAACATACAACGCCATGCCTTCCTAACTCCACGTCCGATAGGCTGTCGAATTGCGAGTGACGGGAGGTCAAGAGATGCAATACAAATCATGACCACGAACCAAACCTGACAATACCGTGCTGATCGAGAATAATGCTGGGTATCTAGAGACAAGTCACCGCTCTCTTGATTCTACCAGGCGCTTAGTTCTCGGCAAGGAGAGGAGCGCGCTCTTGGTCAGCAGGCGCAGATCGCCAGCTAATCTCTCTGCCAGTCCAGGCGGGGACTGCGACGATGATAGTTGCGATGAAGAGAAGAGCCATGATGACGAAAGCGAAGATCCACTGGAAAGCAATGACCTTGTCAAGGAATTGTGAAACGCCAATGGCCGCGGATAGAACACTGAGCGAGAATCCCATGGTGTAATCCTGCATCTGGTTAGTACATCACAGAACCAGGCGGAGAAGTTACAAACCTTGTAGATGATGATGAAGAACAATCCATAGGCGAGAATGGCCCAGATGAAGATGTTTCCGAAGATGCGGGGCACCAGATGGTGGGGGTGAGGAATCATGAGAGCGCCATTCCAGTAGATGGCGACAAAGGTCCAAGCCAGAGGTCCAGAAGCAACTGGGGTGTGGATGAATCGAGGATAGGTGTTGTGGCGGAAATAGAGCGAAGAAAGGTTAATAAAGTTGAGAATCAAAATGACTTCGGCCCAGTGGAAGTGAGATCGGACAAAGAGCATGACAAAGGCGAAGTGGAAGAGGTTATTGAAGATGAAGTGGCTCCCAACGCTGGCGGCAGCATGAACAATGTCCGAGTTGCTCGAGAAGAGGTGGCCGATGTAACCAGCCTGGAGGAAGAAGAGAAAAATCCTGGAGGAAAGGTCAGCGCTTCAAACAAACAGGCCATGGAGAAGCGTACCAGTAGATGGAGGTGATGGTCGAGTTCAGACTGAAAGCGGTCGGGTACATGTGATTCTGTTCCCAGATCGTTCTGTTCCTCGTGTGGCCATCTTCGGGACGGCGGACAGTGTAGTAAACGGAGACGACGACGGACAGGATCCAGGTGAGGAGAGTCAGGATCTTGTACGTGAGGATAGCTCCGTTTGAGTGAGACTCCCTCTTGCTGAAGGGGTTGACTAGAAGGCATGGTCAGCGGTATAGCTCCCGAGTTGAGGATCGAAGAGCTGAGGGAGGCGCCTCGGATTGTCTGGAACGTACGCTGCTGCCAGTTCGCCATGGTGACAGATGATAGAGTCGACCCTGGCTATGGAAGACGCCGAGAATAGTCGAGAATAAAATCGATTCGAGTCAAGATGGCTGCTAAGGCAGGCTAGGGACGCAGTTCAAAGTGTGTGGGTGTGCGTCAAAGAACTGGTGACGTGTGGAAGAGGGAGAGGTTTCTCAAGAGCGGCAGAGGGAGAAGAAAGCATTTAAACAGCTGGGAATAGGTAGGCAAGCGGCCGAGTAGTTTATGCGGGGAAGCAGCCCAGATGATGGAGGGGAAGGACCGAGCAAGCAACCATCGACGATGCCCATGCCCGGGCATGCCATGTCACACCACGCGCCATGGAAGCTACTCTACCGTACCTTGGCTTGCCTCGAATAAACCAAGGCACTGTAACAGCTTGGAAAGGCTGGTTCCATCGGGAAGTGTTTACTCACAAAGGTACCTACCTAAACTACCTAGGTATGTAGCTCGACAGGGACAGGTACGTCGAAGTCGGTATAAGCGCAGGATTGGGGATGGTCAGCGCATGACCGCCGCATCGCCTCTCGACGGCAGATCTCCAACCGCGCATCCTAAGAGCAACACCTGCATCACCAACCATGCCATGCCCTGCCAGGCCAGATGACCTGCTCGGGAGGGCGCTAGGGGACGGGCCTGTCTTGCGGGGTGCCGGATCAGTCGAAAGGACTACCGGAAAATAAAACGAGGTCGTGCTTTGATTGGTTTCTGGGTGTTAAACCTTGGGATCAAGGTGGTGGCCAGGCTGGATTCCGGAAGTGCTGGTGTGGAGTTGGTGTGCGGGCAAGGCAACGATGATGGTGGTGGTGGTGGTGCTGTCTGAGGTACATTGGATGGTCAAGGTACGTAATTATCCGCGACAGCCCGTCCATCCAAAGGGTTCCATTTCCATGATCACAAGTCCATTAATTCATACAGAAAAGTCATCAGCCGAGAGAGAAATGGGATGGCTTTGTCTTACACGGCGCTAGCTAGTGCGGTACAGAAGAGGACGAGATTGGCCTGGTTCCAAGAGGCTTCTACAGGGGCATTGAATGATGCCATGCCATGGCCTGAGCTCCATCTGGTACCGCTAAACAGTTTCATCAAGGTCGCACTCTGCTCAGAGAACCTGTGGTGCATGCGCAAGTCACTCCCTGGTGCGTTGCGATGCACAGGCCTGCATTGGGAGCGTCGCTGCCGCTACATGATTGGCTGACATCAGCCCCCTAATGACGACCTCGACTTGGGCTCTGCCTCGAGATCGGCTCATAACGGCTTCTCTTCCGCTCGCAGCCCGTGTAGACACCGACAGACGACGAGACCAGCTCTTTGTTAAGGCATATTGGGCAATATCGGCAGTTGTGCTAACGAGAACCTTGTCGAGGATTTGGGTGTGCAGTTTCTGGTTCGCGTGACCCTCACCAAGAGGGACGGCAGGAGGGAGGAGGGCAGGTGTTGCCCGGTTTGTTCTGTAGTGGCTGCCCATCGAGATTCATGGTTGCAACGCCACAGCCATCCTCATCAAAGCTGGCAGGTACATCCCGGGTTGGCAATTGTCGATAACTTGAGCTGGCCCTCGCCAAAATCAAGCATCAATTCTTTTCCTGTTCCGTTCCTAAAGTCAAATTCCTTCATCAACGAGCAATTGGCAACCATTGTTCCTCATACTCACTCTTCTATCTTTCTGGTTAATAGCAGTTCTCCCCGACCATCTTCATCCTTCTGCAGGTTTCACGGCACAAAACAAGTCGTGTTTCACATCACCACCACTACCTACTCCGACAACACCCTTTCGTCATCTGCGCTCCTCGAGCCTACACACCAAGATGAGCTGACATTAAGATTGGTGCAGTCTTGGTGTGATTCTTCCTTAGAGTGCGTTCCTTATTCAGTCAATACCCTCGCACCCCTTGTCCCCCGGCCATCCTCGTCCCCTCTCGAGGCCTCGTGGACTTAGGCATCACCATGGCCTCGAGCCATCCATCTACCAGGCGACCCCAAGTTCCCGAGGGGTCAGTGACAAGGCTCTATTGGGATATCCTGTGTTCTTGGCACAGACTCGGTTCGACATGATGCAAGCAAGTCTTTTCAGGCTACAAGGCATGCGATCTCATCTCATCTCATCTGAAGCGCACATGGTACAAAGCTGAACCTCGCATCATGGCCAAAATCATCAATTCTACCAAATGTCAAAGATCAAATCAACGCCGTTCTTGCATCGACTCAAAATGTTTGTACTGCCAGCAGCCGATGCGTCTTGAGTCTGTCTTGACAAGATCATGCAATTATTCAATACCCTTTCCCGAATCCGTTATGTGTGCTCACAGTTAAACGCCGAATCATGTCTCATGCTCTTCACCATTTTTGTCTTTATCGTCGTCGTCAAGCTCTCAGAGCTTCATGACTGGGCCTTGTATGAGTGGTGGCCTTTTGTGAGTGACAGAAGATTCTGTCGCCGGCATTCATCCACTTCTCGAAACTCGACTGCCGTTTTGCTTGCCTCTGTTCGTCTGTTTCGCGCTGGGGTGGGTTCGGCGGATTCGGATGGCGCTTGAAGGAATCATCGCTCCAGGGATAACTGGTCCCCAGTTGTGCCGCGACGGACCAAGTCGCTTGATCGTTCTCAAGTGACCTGTGGTCTGGCCAATTCTCCAAGTCGGGGGCTTGTCCCAGTGAAGTTGACTGGCGACGGTTGCTGACGTTCAATTTGATTGCGATGGCCTTTGTCTCGTCTCTGTTGAGAGGCTGAGTGTTGGTGTTGTGAGCGTTATGAGTGTTACCAGATGGAACACCCGGGATGGGCTCATAGACGTTGGGTATCCGCGGATATTCGCTGGGCTCCTCCCATGAGTTGTAGTACTCTTCGCTCATCATGGTTTTGGGATGACGTGATGCTAATGGTTTTTGCAGGCGTAGGCGCAGGGTGTGAGATGATGAATGAGGTGGGAGAGTGGTGTCGGCCATTGATGGACCGACGGGACTGAGCGAACCTTTATTCAAGTCCATGATTGCGGATGATGGCAAGGGGGAGTTAGGCTGATGTGGTTTTTTCTGCTTGGTCTGAATAAGATCGTTCGCGCAGAAGCACACGCATTAGAGCTCACGCGCATCATGGGACATGATGGCCAGACCTGCATGCTATGTCACGCCAATCGCGGCCAACGAAGCTCAGGCTGGGACCTGAATTTGGCGGGTATTGGGTGCCCGTTGGGTGCCGTTGGGCCACGACTCAACTGATGCACGAGAACCCATGGTGCAGTTTGCAATTTCCATGTCTTCCCAGACCAAAACCCACTCTTGTCTGGGCTGTGTTGACTTGACTTGTCTTGTCTTGGGCTTGGACGGCCTTGTGGACGGCCTTGGGCATGCGCGGCTTTGTCTTGGGCTGTTCCGCCGAGTTGCAAATCACAAATGCAGACAAGGATGTTATTTGCCAATCAAATGTCAAACCGCGGGCGAGGGTGGCTTGGGAATTACAGTTGGCCTTGTGTTGCCGATGGCGATCTGCTGGCGAACGACTCTTGCCTTGAACCGATACGCACAATGAGCCTGTCAATGTGCTTGTTCCATTGTCTTTAAGGCAACTGAAAAGGGGGCTTGACTCGACGAGCCTCTGCTCTAGGCGATTTGGGGATGAGGGTTGTCTGGCCTGCATAACCGCAGTCAGCCATGGCCGTCTCTTTAAGAACGAGGCTCTGATCGTGCCTGAGTCCTTTTGAATTTCTTCTCAGGCTCTACATCCTGCAGCCCGGGTCCGACCCTCGAAGCAACCCCGAGATCAAAGAACCGAGACAATGGCAGACGTGGGACACTCAAACCCAAGATGGGTTACTTCGACACTCGACAGAAACAAGCGTTCGATTCGTATCACTGAAGATGATTGGGAAAAGTACAAGTCCATACTCTGCACTCTATACAAATCCTACACCCTCAACATTGTCATGGAGTTTATGAGGAAACGCTTCAACTTTCACGCGAGGTATGTCGACCTCGAGGCCGTCTTAACTTTTTAACTAATGTAATGTTCCACAGCAAGCGTCAGTATGGCTACCGTCTTGACAAGTGGGGGGTTAAGAAGTACAACGCTGGCGAAAAGAAGAATTCTATGGGTGGCCTCGAGCAGATGGAATTCGACAATGTTCGACCATTCAACACGAGCCTCCGACTGAGCCTGCACAGCAACATTACGTCTACGAGTGCCATCGCCGACGAGATGGATCACGATGACCCTCGCCACCGTATCTCCTACTCTTGGGGGCCTGGGGATAGCGAGGCGATAAAAAAGCTTGCTGCTGACTTCTGCGCCGCCATGTCTGACGATGAGAACGCTTTCCCACTATATTCAGACATCTACAACTTTCTATCCCAGTCCAACCAGCCTCACTCTGCAACCCAGATGTTTATTGCCATCTCCTGTGCTCGGGTTGCCGATACACCAGAGAACGCCCGCCAAGCACATAGACTGCTCTCCAGTCTCTTGAATCAGCGACAACTCTACGATGATGAGCCTCACTTCGTCATGTCGATGCTCAAAGCATACTTGGAAGACCGCGAGCAGACTGACAATACGACAGTCAAGCACCTCACCTGTGCCACTATTGAGACGTTTCTTGAGGCAAACGGATCACTGAGGCATCTTCCTCACAACTATTCCTCTATTGACATGGTGGCCTACTACTTCCTTTTCCATGGCCTCGACCAGTATGAGCACGCTCTGTCTGAGGAAGAGATCCCCCCGAACTTCTCAACAGAGCACCTCCTCAACGATTTCATCAGGAGACAACCCTTTGTCGACATGGTCCGCCAGAATCCAGTCTCGCAGCCCCTGCGCCTCTGCGTGGCATGGTGTAGTGAACAACTTCACAACAACCACCCTGTTGCCCTGCAGGATTCCTTGGCCCAGTCCAACCTTAAGATGCGCCACTGGTGGGATAACATCAGGATCTTCTGTACTCTCTGGGGCGTCCTGCTGAATTTGGTCAGAGCCGGTTATGCACCCGAGTGGTATAACCAGTGCGAGTCCGCCTATGGTATCTCTGCCTCTGAACTCCTTGTCACTGTGTCCTGGATGATTGGCGCCGAGACCACCCCTCGCGATTATGCCGTGTCTGGCGAAGACCTCCTCAGGAACGCTGCCGAACGTGCCCAGAGTCTTTCGGGTCTAAAAGAGAGCGAGCTCTTGCTCAAGTTCCTGGACAAGTTTGAGTGGATGAACGAGCTCGTTGACCTGGGCGATGATGAAAAGTCGTTTGAGACTTTTGTCCAATCTCAGCTGCGTCAGTTTCTATCCGAGACTCTCAGGATCACGCTCCCTTACCCAGCTCAGAGCCAGGAGAGCGCTGCCACGGAGCCGAATCGCTTTGACACATTTGAGTTTAACAATGACTTTGGTTTCGTCAGTGTTAATGGTGTAGATGTCAGCGTTAATGATGTAGACTATTCCGCAATGGCGTCGCCGAGCGCCTTCTTTGGGCCTGGTTCAGGGAGATGATTTCCCCCTTCACGTTCTTTTATGTTTTTTGTTATGTGCTTCTCTCCCCGTTTCCTTTGGATCACTTTCTGGGGGTTTCAGGTTTCTGTCATTACTGTTCGTACATCTCCCCTCTCATTTGTATAGGCAAAGACTGTTTGAAGGATTCAAGGACAAAGGTTTCACGAGTCCACGCACGAGTTAGATCAGAGCATAGCGAAACATTCTTTTGTAAATGTAGACAACACAAACACAGTCAAACAAATCAAGAAAAGCACCAGTCTATGTGACGCAGGGGGTATCACCAAGTATAGTAGTGTAGTCCTCGACAGTATCCGCCATTCTCGCAACGCGCCGCCGCTTGATGCCACATGCATGTGATAAAGTAAAGAAAATAGGAAGGGATCCAAGCCCTTTTCGAGAAGTGAAGTGAATGACACAGCCTCATAGTTCCATCCATAGTACGATCAATCTTTCCTAGTCCATAACAATTTAAACCTCCGTCACGAGTTGTTCGCCCTCGTCGAGCAACTCTGTAACCTTGCGCAGGTTGCCAATCAGGCTGCGACCAAGACCTCCAAGGAGTAGCTTCTCGGCATTGGCAGGCAGGCCGAGGTAGGTAGGAGGCTCGCGTTCGGGCAGACGGTGAATCCAGGTCTGGAAGTCCTGGAAACTGGTGCCCGATGGCACAACGAGACCACCCTCAGGTCCATCAACGAGCTTATGATCAACCTCGTAGGCGGCAGGGGTGAGGAACGACGTGACGAGCTGAGAAAGAAGCTTGAAATCTCCCTCATCGTCG
This sequence comes from Fusarium ambrosium, assembly GCA_003947045.1. Classification (NCBI taxonomy): domain Eukaryota; kingdom Fungi; phylum Ascomycota; class Sordariomycetes; order Hypocreales; family Nectriaceae; genus Fusarium; species Fusarium ambrosium. The sequence goes on from NIZV01000071.1 coordinate 144,982, forward strand.
ATCTTGCCACCATATGTCTCGGTCACAAGGTATCTCAGCATCTCCCATGGGATATTCTGGGGCGCAAGGTTGGTTCGGTTGCCTGCTACGCCGTCGATCCAAGTATCAACAATGTAGGCGGAGCACTCGTACTGTTATCTATGTTAGCTATCATTCAAGGGAGATCATGTCCAGACTTCACTTACGTCGCTGTCGTTAAACTCCCAGAATCCCTTCCAGCCAAGGTTTGGCGCATAACGAAGTCTCTCCTGCACAACGGCGTGTAAGAAGGACAGAAGCAGGTAGAGTCGTGTTCTCTCCACAGGACTCTTGGTGGCTCGAGTGGACAGGGAAGACATCGAGTCCTTCATGTTGGCCCTCACACCAGCAGGCTGCTCGTACATGAGCACGCGAGAAGCTCGGAGCAAGTTGACAGGAATCTTGGGGCTCGACTCCATGGAAAGGAAGAGACGGAAGTCTGAGTGAGGGTTGAGAGATTCCATGCGCTTCTCCAAGCTCTGAAGCCATGTTGGAGCCAAGTGCACGTTCTTGACCAAGACCCATGAGCCAGTCTGCGCGGCGTTGCTGATAGCCTTGTCGGCGCTGGCGAGACCTTCGTTGGAACCCATGGCAATGTTGGTGCACTTGACGCGCATCCTCTCAACCAGGTTGTCCACCTTGTAACTGGCGTCGAAGCCAGGGCTTGACACCAGGGAGATTGGCAGTGTGGCAGACACCTGAGTGACAGTCTGCTTCAGGTCCTCGACAATGTCGAAGATGTCAGAGCCAAAGACCTGAGCAACGAAGCGCTCGGCGGCGGGAACAAACCGGTCCATCCTGAATAGCTTGACGAGCAGGAGGGACAGAAGGGCCTGGTCCACGGCTTCAGCCTTCTCATCCCAGATCTGTGGCACAGCGTTCTCGGCCAACTCCTCGGTGAAGAATTTGTCCCAGTCCTCGGTTGAGATGGTATCAATCTTGTCCTTGATAGCACTGAGCTTCTTGGCCTGCGCGAATGCGCTGTCTCTGTCATCAGGGTGTGAAGAGAGGTCCTTACCCTCAACACGGTTGTCGAGGATCATGTCAATGACAGACTTGTCCATCTTGTAAGGAGAGGCCTGGGCGAGAAGCATCCCCAGAGTGATGCGGTCCTTTTGAAGCAGACCAAGGGCGGTCCGCTTGAACGTGTTGACAAAGAGGTCCTTGACAATGACATCGCGTCTGGCGTTGTGATCCGTCTCGTTGGCGAGGTTCTTGTTGCCGTGGAGCACTGACTGGAAGATGTCGAGGAAGTACTGGAGTGAGAACTGGTAGAAGTGGTTGAGGTAGTGCAGTTGCTCCAGAATAGCAAAGACGGCACTGCAAGATCGGGCAATGATGCTGTACTGCTGTGTGATTTCCTCCACCTCAGCCATGACACCTTCAGTGTTGCTCATCTTGGCAGAGATCTCGGCAGCCTCAGTCTTGAGAGTCTCGAGTGTCTCGATGACGTTGTCATCATCTAGAATGTTACCACGAGACTCGTTGAGAGCCTGAAGCAATCGCTTCTCCAGCTGTCGCAGGTGAATCTTGAACTCTCCCTGAAGCTTGATGAGGTTGGAGCGCCGTTCGTCAACATCTGGCCGCTCTGACTTGAGCACATCGTTAAGTGACTGGGTCTGCAGACTGCTCTGTGTGACAGTAAAGTTGACAAAGGTGGTTCGACTGCAGATATCAGGTGCAAAGGTAGCCGATGGATCGCGAGTGGAAAGGTAGAGCTTGAAGGCTGGCGAAAAGTCGATCTCTTGCTTGCCGAGCTGGATGAGAACACGTCCACCAGTTCGTTGACATTCCTTGTTGAGGACGTGGTTGAGGATAGGATCCAGATGCTCGGCATCTTGGATGAGAATGGGGTTTCCGAATCGAAGAGAACTCTCGAGCTGCTTGGTAAAGGTATCGTCCAAGAAGCTCGTCACCGTCAGACGGCGATCCTTGCATTCCTTCTGTAGGAACTCGGTAACTCGCCCCGAGGGGTCGATGATGAGGGGGTAACGGTTAAAGCGCTTAAGAATGATGGCATTCTCAGTGCATAGATCATCGACAGGGAGGGCATTCTCCTGCCAACCCAGGCGCTCATCAGCTGTAGACAGGTATTCAGTAACAGGGTTTGGTGACTTGTACTGAATGCCAGACAAATGAAGCTGATGGAACCAGTCGTCTATCATTGACTTTCGGAATGTCTGATCGTATAGACCACTGTACGCCAGGAAGGCCGCAGCCACGAGGACATCTCCGACGAGAGTGCTGATTTGGATTTCGAACGACTTGCTTCCAGCCTCCCAACGAACTCGCTCCGAGGACAGACTGTCGAGAAGTCTGACACTGCGGTCCACCTTAAACTGGACTCTTGACATCTCAGCCTTGATGGCTTGGGTCTCGCTGATAAGCGCAGCATATTCGGTCTTGTACGTGTTGATGCTGGCCTCGAGGTCTGCGATGTTGTTCTGCACAGACTTGGCCTGAGCCTTGGTCTCCAGGGCCTGGTCCTCGAGCTGCTCGACTTCGATCTTGAGGGGACCAACACGGTCGAGAATGTCAAAGTAGTTGACCTGGGCAGCAACCCACTGCACGAGAGGACCGCAAGCCTTGGAAGCACGGTTGACCTTCTCAAAGGTGAATTCAGGGTTGGACAAGAAGTCGTTGCGCATCTTGTTCCTCAGACCCTTGGTCATCTGCTTGGCGTTGTCAAACATGAGAATGCTGGCAATGAAGTCGTCCTTTCGCACGATTCCTTGCACAGCCTTCCAGTCATTGATCCTGTGACCAAGCAAAGTGCACACGGCATCCATGGCAAGTCGAACACCCTGAGGCGGGTTGCCCATGGACCTGACTTCGGTCAGATGTTGACGCTTGATGTTGCTGACACTGGCCTTGGCCTCCTCGACGGCGGGTTCTGCCTTGGCGAGATCCTCCAATACCACCTTCTTCCGCGAGGCAACCTCAGCCTCTTGCTTCTCCAAGTTGACCTGGATCTCCAACGAAGTATTCTTCCTCTGTTCTGCCACACGCTGATCAGCAACCATGCGCTGCAACTTCTCGTTCGCCTCCGCATCCTTCTGCTCCAGTTGCTTCTTCTTCTCCGCCAGGCTCACTCGCAGATCGCGAACCTTGTCCACCGTGTCTCTCAGCTTCTCCAGACCAACGTTCAAGTGACGTTGCTGCTCCTCAAGATCCTCCCGCTTCTCGTTGTAGAGCTTGATGTATTGCGTCACAAAGTCAAGGAAGTGTCGAGGCGTCAAGAAAGTAACCTTGCCCTGCTGTTTGAGCAGCTTCTCGTTGTATCGCTGCAGCGAGTAGTGGATGTGCACCATCGAGTTGACAACTGTCTCGCGATGGGAGGGAGGTAGTTGCAGACCACGATACGCCACAGGAATGGTATCAGGGCACTCAAAGTTGCTTCGGTCCAAGTCGATAGATTGGGTGAGCTCATGGCCGACTTGGAAGAGAGCCTGATCAGACCAGTCTCCGAACCAGTTAAGAACACAACGGTTGAACAAGGCAGGACTGGTCGCAGCCTTCGAGGAGAGGCCATCTTCGGGAGGGTTCATGGTGAACACCACGTGTAGGTTCTTGACGATCTGCTGCGTGAACCACTTGTACAGTTCCTCTGGCGAGTCTAGGTGCAGGTTCTGGCGCTGAGCACCCTCCTTGCAAGCGGTCATGAGGGCTGCGTACTCGTCTCCCTCAAAGAGACCGGGGACTTCGGCGTTGGCGAGCAGAGTGTTCATTCTCTCCAGGAAACCCGAGTCCAGGACGTTCGACTCGTCCATGATGAAGCAAATCTTCTCACCCTTGCAACCGCATCGTCGAAGGACATCTCGGAGATCGTCATCAAAGTCCTCAGCAGAGTACTTTCCGTGGACCTTGATCTGGAAGACCTTGAGACCATTCATCCAGGCCACGAAGCGAGACAGTGTAGTTTTGCCACTACCACTGACACCAATCAAGATGAGATGACCTTGGGGCTGTCGGAAGACACGATCGATACGCAGCACGTGCTCCAAGACATCGTTGAAGAGAATCAGCGGCACGTCAACCTCTTCTTCGCAGAAGGTCTTGAGCCTAGCCCTGACAAAGTCTCTCAGCTGCTCACGATCGACCGGCACATAGTTCTTGGACAGCCAGTTCGAGAACAAGATAGGGCCTCCAAGCGCCTTCTCCTCATCAATGTTGGGGAAGAACTCCAAGGCAATGCGTCGTACGCTCTCATCGGTCCACTGTCGCTCCTCTTCAGCCACCAGTCGATCCTGGAAGAGACGCAGAGCTTCGTGAGCCCAGATTCGGATAAGGCCTTCAATAGACAAGGCTTCCATTGGTCGAATAGCCTCGTACACACCACGGACCCATCGAGTAAGTTCACGAGGGGAGTAGACATAGTGGGGCTGAATCTTGGGTGTGAATCTTTGCTGGGACTCAAGATAGAAGCGGACCATGGCGTGGGTAAGAGGCTCGGCATATCCTCGAAGAGATGGGATGATCTTGAGAACCGCAGAGTTGAAAGTGCCGTAAATCTGGTTGAGAGACAGCTCACCAGGATAATCGACCATGATGAGAGGAGCATGTCGAAGGAATCTAGCACCCATGGGAGTACGTCCAGCATCAGTAGGAGGGTTGCAAGCACCGACGAACTGGATACGGTCCAAAGTGACCCATGACTTGTCAGATGTTCTCCAGAAACCGTTATGCTCAACAAGTTGGCGAAGGAACGAAATGGCGCGTTGCGTTCCATACTTGTCTGGCGCCGGCAAGTTGATCTCATCGCAGAAGATGACGAGCCATCGTCCAATCTGAGTGGGTGAGAGCATAACACCGTTCAGGGTCTTCTTGTATTCACAGTACTGCTCGAATGTCTTGATGAGCAGATCAGGAGTTGTCGCGCTTGAGAAGTTAAGACCGACAACTTCCATGTTGGGCAGCTTGCGGAGCGCACTGAACAGAGTCATTGTTTTACCGGATCCAGGAGGACCACAGAGCAGCAGGGGCTTATGCTCAGCGAGCCACGAGTAGAGAACGTCCTCGTGACGGACAGTATCCAGAGTGGGAATAACGACATCAGTCTGAGTGATGGAGTGGGTGTTGACTTCCACAGATGGAACCTCGTTCTGCCAAGGAGACCACTCAGATTTGGGAAGAGTGACGTCGAAATCAATGAGAGAGCTAGTGCCATCCAGAGGAGGCGAGCCGAAGTTGGCCAAGGCACAGATATCGTCACCGAATGCCTTTCGATCAGTCAGAGGACAGTCGCCAGTGAGTGCCCAAACAAGCGCCAGCAAAAGCTTCTTCGAAATGAAGGATTCGATCTGTTCAGACTCAAGGGGAAAGTCGGAGTGCTGGCCATTGTATTCGATAGCGTCACGGACAGCCTTGTTGAGCAGCGAAAAGAGGGTCGTGAGTACACGAGCGACTGTGAACTCCATAATGTGGTTGTAACCCTCAGCTCGCTTGAGAGCTTGCATAATAAAGTCCTCTTCGGTCAAGAAGACGTGAAGTAGACTGGCAAACTCGCTTTGCACGGCCAAAGTCTTGGCAGTGCTGTGTCCCGTAGCAACGCTATCCTCATCCAAGTCCTCAAAGGGCACACTGCGGAGGGTGGAGAGGTAGTTCTGAACCATCATAGCGGGCGAGACAGTGTCCTCGCTGAACCAAACCATACCGCAACGACTGACGGTGGCAAGAGTAGCGTACTTAAGTGTCTCGACTTCGAACATGATTCGGACATTGGCAGGCAGGTTGAGACGTTCACCGTTGGGGAGAGTGAGCAGCTTGTTGTCATCGAGGACACTGTTCAAGTTCTCGACCCATTCAGGATCGACATCACCATCAAAGACGATCCAGTGTCTCTTCGAGTCTTCGCCACGCAGGTTGTCGACAATCTTGCGGAGAATGCTGGTGAACAGACCGTCGGTCCACTCACGAGTTGTCGAGTCGAGGTTTCCGTACAGTGCCTCCTTCGACATGACCTTTGAATCGATCACATGAGATACGCCTTCAACACCTTCGACCTTTTGCAGAGCATCGAGCAGAAGCCTCCAGGCGGCGGACTTTCCGGATCCAGAGTTACCAACCATCATGACACCGTGGTGGATCTTCTGGATCTGGTAAAGCTGGAGGACCTTGGTCATCCAAAGCTCATTGACAACGAGATGACGCTCAGCCGCAAGTTCGCGGATAGCATTCTCCAGGGCCTCGAGGTTGGCAGGCACGTATTGCACGCCAGGGAAGCAGGCTGTTTCAATAGTAGCCATGATGTCGACATCGGACTTGATCAACTTGGGTGCAATAGTCTCCCGAATGCTCTGAACGATAATCTCGGGCTCGACAACCTCCTCAGCACCGAGGCTACCTTCACCCAATCGAGCACGCTTGAGGCCACCAGAGCTGACCAAAACACTCTTCAGAGCACGCAGACCAAAGTCGTAGTGAGCCTGTTTAGATAGCTTGCCAGAGCACTGATCGAAGAAGGGAACAGTGTGCTTGGACAGCTGCTTGGCCTGGTTGAAACCCTGGGAGTAAAGCATGACTTCGGCAATGAGCTCCTTGTCTGGCTTCGACATGGCAACGCTTCGGAAGAGCTTCTTCAAGTTATCGGGGAGGTTGGAACGACCAGCGTAGCCAGGGTTCATGGTGATGAAGATACCAGTGTTTTCGTTGACGTGGAGATGGCGGCCGACCAACTCAATCTGAGACTGGTCATCCTCGACACCTTGCTTGAGACCCAGCTGAATGTTCTGGATCTGCTGCGAGACAGCGGACAGGATACGCTCCTCCAGACGGTTGAACTCGTCGAAACAACCCCAAGCACCGACCTGGCAGATACCAAGGAAGATACGACCCATGGCCTGGAAATCGAAAGTGTCGTCACAGCAGAAGACAAGCGTGAATCGTCCCAGCTGCACACCAAGGGCTTTGACTGATTCAGTCTTACCCGTACCGGCAGGACCATAAGGTGAACCACCCAGACGCTGGCACAGGGCCTGAGTAAGAGTGAGGAAACATCTATCTGTAAGAGGAGTGCGAACAAGGCGCTCGGGAACACCCAGGTATTCGAAGCCATAGTTGAGCTTGGCGTTGGCCATCTTGATGTACAAGCGGTCAAGATATTCGCCCTGGGGTTCGTAGACGTAACGCATCTGCAACTGCCAGAGGTAGTGGCTGGTGGAGGTGGCCTTTACATTGATGAGCTTCTCGATAGTGTCACGCTGGTGGACACATTCGGTGATCAACTGTTCGCACTTCTTCCTCAGAATGACCTCAAGCTCTCCGAGAACGGTGTCAGCAAGAACGCGAAGAACCTCGACCTCACGATCGAAGATAGCCTTGAGGGTTTCGCCACCAGTAGTAAGAGACTTGTCAACCGCGGTAGTCCAGACAGCTTGTGTTGCAAGCACGACAATCTGGCTGGGATAGGCCTCCATAAACTCGTTCAGAGCCTCTCGGTCAATCGTCTCTGATTCAAAGATGGGCGTGTAGTGGTCGACGGCTTCGGCGAGCAGCTCAGCCAGGGTCGACTTCATGCCACCCTCCAGGAGAGCCAGCCAGTCGTTGATTTTCGGTGTCTTGGCCAGAGAGATTTCCTTCTTGAGTCGGACAACCTCGCCTTCTTTAGAAGTGAAGCCAGAAATGACAGTTTCATCGTCCATAACGAGACCTGACAAACCAGCAAACATCTTCTTGAAGTGCTTGGCAATGCGCAGTGTGTCGTTGCTGTTACCAATCATTTCCAGGAGATCTTCGTCACCAACAAAGTAGAATCTGGGGAACGAGACTCGCTCCTTCTCGAGATATTCACCAAGAGCCTTCTGAATCTTGTTGAGCATTTCTGCGAGTCGCTCAAGGGACTTTTGGACGTTGGGGATGTTGAGGACTTCAAGGACGTAAGGTGACTTGTTGGCCTTCTTCATGACAGCCAAGAACTCGCTGTTGATGTTCTGGAATCGTCCCGACTCAATGGGGAGAAGGTGCTTGATATCCGCGTTGCCAGTGAAGACACCCTCGAGGTAGACCCATTGGCGTTGAACATCAATCCACACATCAAAGAGAACATGGACACGGTTGAGCTTGTCCTCCCATGAAACAGCCTCTTCCTCAAACTCCTTGTAATAGGGAGAGTGCTTCATAGCCTGCAGAGAGTTCAGGTTCTCACTGCACTTGGCAAAGAGATCGTCCCAACCACGAATGAGCCGGATCTTGTTCTGGTAGTTGACCATCTCCAAGGCATAGTTCTGCCATGTCTCACGGACTTGCTTCAAGAACTCCTCAAGAGCCATTTCACCCTGGGCCTGGGCAATGATATCTTTGACGATGACTTCAGTAGCAACCAGGTTGAGGTCCCAGACATCACCAAGGGTCATCGAGCTAGGCGAGAAGCGCTTCTGGGGCTTGATCTGCTTGTAAATCTTGTGCCAGTGGCGTTCACGAATGGCATCGGACTTCAAGTCGGACAGAATAGAGTTAACCTTGAGGAAACCTCGAAGAATGCCCTGGACGTGCTCGAAAGCAGCATACTGACGCATCCTGCTGGGCATTTCCTTGGTGCTCTTGATGAGGTCGTCAACCTTGGATCGAATCTTTCGTGGCTGAACAGCAGTCCAGAGAATATCGCGTGTCTCGTTGAGACTCGCCCAGATAGTAGAAAGGTTAGACCAGACAGACTGGAAGTCGCGGACCTCCTCAAGGGTGGCCTCAAGAGAGGTATCGGGGCTGGCAGGAATATCCAGGGCTTCTTTGGCCTTCGCCACCATCTGAGCATCGTCCTGGAGCTTGGAGATACGAGACTCAAAGGAGCTGAGGGTGGCAGATGCAACATCAGGCTGAATGGTTCCAGAGACAGGCTTCTCTTCGTTCCACTGGGCGGCGATCTCAGCAATTCGTTCATTGATCAGCTTGTCCTCAGCAACGATCTTGGCCTGGAGCGCATCTGTCTGGTCCTGAACGATTCTAGACTTCTTCTCAAGAATCTCCTTGAGAGCCTCCCACTGGCTGTCGATCTGCTCAATGTGAAGCCAGTCGTTAGGGAACTGATATCGTTGCCTGACAAGTGTCGACTGTCCTTGGCGGAACATGTCAATCTCGGGCGCCCACGTCTTCACATTGCGCTTGCAGCTCTGCACAACGGTGATGAATTGAACGGCCTGAGCGGTCGACGAGGCATCTGAACTCTGGCTCTCGAGGTGCTTGCGTGCTTTTTCAATCTCTGCATTGATCTCGCGCATGCGGTTTCCAAGGCGGCTGGCAAACTTCATGAGAATTTCATGCTGCCATTGATCATACTTGGCATTGACCTTGGTTTGGACCTGGTCGTAATCAATGGTGAGATGGCCAAACGCGCGGCTGACTTCTTGAGTATCAAAGGTAGACCGAGTCTTGCGAATTTCCTGGAGAAGCTGCAACCATCGAGGGAGCTGCTCACCAAGAGCATCGTAAACTTGCTCAGACTGAAGATCCCAGAGTGACTGGAACTGAAGCCACTTGTCGACATAGGCACTGACCTCATGCAGCTTCTTCTCAACAGAGACATAGACACGCTGCAATAGGCCAGCACACTCCGAGGGCAGGTCGGTGAAGCGAGGCTCATCATTGGCGGTAGTGGTCAGGGTCATCTGGTATCGAGTCGCCTTGATCTTGCGAAGGTTGCAAACAATTCCGAGCCACTCGTGAAGATGGAGGAACCAACTAGCGCGAGCAAACTCTAGAGGAGGATCAAGGTAGATGACTTGGTTGCGCATGGCCAGTTCAAGCACAAGACGCTTCATGGTCGGGCCATCAGGCTTGGTCTCTTCATTGTTGTTGTTGACCTTTCGTCGCAATTCATCCTCGGGCGTGTCATCCTCAAAGGCTTGAATCCATGCGTGAACTGCGCTCTGGAGGCGGGTGAGGAGAATCGACTGAACCTTGCTGTTCAGGCCACGCACCCAGAAGTCCAAGTTCACATATTGCTCCAGGTTCAGCTGATCAACAGCAGCCTGGATCGTATCCAAGCGAGTATGGAAAGCGGCCTCCTCATACGGGCAGGTGTTGAGCTCCTTCAAAGCTTGCTCAACAGTAGCATGGATGAAGTTCAGAGATACAGCCTTCTGCTGAAGAACGGATACAGCAGCTGCAAAGCCGCGAATGAACATGCCGTGCTTGCTCTCCGTGTTCTTGGCAAGGCCAAAGTCGGTTCCACCAGGAAGAAGTGGTCGTGTTTGTCTATTATCAGAGTAGAAAAGCTCATGCGAGTTGATGAACGACTCCCATCGCAGGGGCACACCTTCACTAATCAACTTGTAGACATCATTTCGGTAACCAAAGAGGAGGACCGATTCCTCACCCATGACGGAGATCTGTCGCAGTGTCTGGGATAGTGTTCTGACGCTCTCCATGAGGCTAACAGCATAGGGGTAGACTCGCTTGGCATCCTTGGAAACGGTCGTAACAGCGTGCGGAACAGAGTACGATTGCCAGGTGAGGTTGCGTGTCTCCTTGAAGAGGGTGATGACTTGAGGATCAAAGTTGACAGTGAGCTCAAGGATACCACCGGCAGATCTGACACGAGCAATCTCAAAGAGCTGGCCAGAGATGGAGATCTTCCGTCTACCCACGTCAGCGATCCAAGCCTCGTAGATTCGAGCAGTGTCCAGCTTCTGCTTGAAGAGCTCGCTCTCCTCCTGGAGCTTGTGACCTTCAGTGTGCATGGTCCAATCAGGACCAAGAACAGCCTCAACCTTTCGCATGTAACCGTCAAGCTGGAACTCGATTTGGCGAGCCCAGATGATGGCACCTGAGACAGGGGGGAGATCACGAAGCTGAGCCATGGCGTGAGTCTCCGAGTGACCATACTGCTGCTTGAATCGCTCGTGCAGTCCGTTGATGGCTTGCTTGACGTGGTCCATCAGCTGGTTCTGGTACTCCTGAATAGCACCGCGAATCTTGGGCCTGACAAAGAGGGCGTTGAACTTAGAGAAGACTCGGAACATCTCGTTGGCTGTCTTGGCAGTGGCCAGTCGATCTCGAAGCCTAGCAATGATGGAGTTCTCTACTCGAGTCGTGCGCTCGTTGTAAAGATTCTCAGCTCGCACCCAGCGTTCCTTGCCCTGGTCGGTAACATCCAGCAGGTCAACATTGTGGAGAGCCTCCCAGGCCTGCTTGACCTCCTCAACGGCGTCAACATCGCCCATCTCCTCCATGACGATGCCGTTTGAGCCCGTTGTCTCGGTGACGCCGGGGATAGTTGCCTGAGGACCAAGGACGTTGATGATGGTCCGCTGGAGCTGCTCGTGGTTGTCACGGAAAGTGCCGACGTACTTGATCCTCGACTCAAGCTCAGAGTGTTTCTTGTTGATCTTGATAGGGATGAACTTCTCGTTTCGACGTCGGGTCACTTCACGTGCCACATTGGTGAATTCCTTGACATTCTCTTCCCAGGTTCGGAATATGTCGTCGCAAGTCTGCATGATGGTCTGAAACTGCTGATAATCCAGGTTGACTAGCTCAGTTCCCGGCAGCAGTCGGTGAAGCACCTCATCGAGATCGGCCGAGATGGCTTCAACCAGTGGCAGAGCCCTACGTATCGGATAAGGGCAAATCCTCAGCTTCTTGTTCAGATGTCCAAAGATCTGCGCGATAGCCTCCTGCGCCTTGGAAAGAGAAGTGGCAGAAAGCAGCTCATCGAGAGGGAAATCACGCATGAGCTGGTTGTACTTCTGAACCTTGTCCATAGCTTCCTTGAGGCCAGTGTCAGCCGTGAAACTCACGGTGGCCTGGAAACGCTTGGCATGCTTGAGAATCTCGAGTGTCAGGAGCACACCCTCGCTCCTGAGCTGACCTTCGATACCCTCCAGAGCCGATTCCATGGACAGCCAAAAGTTGACCTCCTGACTCGCAGTATTGAACTCCTGGTTCGCATTCGAAGACGGGTCCTTGGTCAGCTTGGTGATGCCCTGGATGGACTTGATCCAGGTGTTGACGTTGGCCTGCAGTCGGTTGAGGAACGTGCTGTCCTGGAGGAGATTCTGGGGAATCGCATCGAGAGAAGGCCGGGTATGGCGAGATTCAGCATCGTCAAGGACATTCTGAACGATGGAGTGAAAGGTGAGTGAGATCTCGGGAATATCGACATTCTGCTGAAGATGGAGCAGACTCAGCTCCAGATCGTTGAGTCGCTTCTTTGTCACTGGGATTCCCGTCTTTGCATCAACATCCGCCCGTCCTCTCGACCCGTTGGCCAACTGCTGGCTCTTGGTGTTGGCGTCAAAGTACGGCACCAAGGCGTGGTGGACCTGAGAATGAAGAACCTCCCAAGGGGAGAGAGCCGTACCCTGCTCTCCAACTCCCGCGTTGAGAGAGGCAGGGCCAGGCAAATTAGTAATAAATATTTGAGAAGTAAGGGGTCGTGTCGGGTCTATAGGTTGAGGAGATTTGATAAGGACGAGAGAGGAGACGGTCGTCGGGGAAGAAGAGATCTCGGTAGAGAGGGTATAGTTGTAGGTAACCGGCGCTATCAAACATCAGCAAGACTACACAACATGGCGAGCTTCACATCGACGAACCAGCAGGATCAGCTCCGGCCTCTACAGCAGATGGGTTTGCGATATCCTTCTGGATATAGAGCACATTCTGGCTATCGCTCGCAAACCGCGTGCAGCGCGAAACGGTCTCGCCATAGCGGGCCTTGTGAAGCAAGCTTCCCAGCTGCTCGAGTTCGTCGCGGGTGGCGCCCAGTGCGATCTCGCAGACGGCAGCGAGATGCTCAACCACGCGTTCGGGCTCGATGGTCGGGAACGGCGCGGCAGCTGTGACGCCGTTGGCGGAGCTCCCAGCGCTCGGCGCAGCAGCCGAAGTGACCTCCATAATGGCAGGAGGGTGCGGTATGGGAAAGAGAGTAGATGGAGAAGGCTTAGCAGCGCCCAGTCATCTCCAAAAGGTCGGCTCGCGGAGGGTTGAAGGACGCAAACGAGGGGAGTCGGTGATGGAGGGACGACGAGCTGGCGGCGGGCAAGCTAACGTTGCGTAGATTATCGGTATGGTAAACAAACTCAGCGACGGCGTGCGATGAGCTCAGAAGCTAAAGGAGCGTGGTGTCGATGATGGCAAAATCGGGAGTCGCAGATGTATTACGCAGTAGTAGGTAGGGGTTGATGAGATGAAGTTCCAGTGTCCACCAAAGGAGTTCGGTAGGTTGTTGACTTTGGTCTGGTTTGGACGCTGCTGTGTCTCTGCCGGATTTACGCGACTAGGTCCAGGGGCACCCCTGCCGCGACTTGGACTGGACGGCATGTGTCGTCAGGAGGCGTGCACCCACACAGAAATCAAAATGGAAGCCAACTGGGTCCAATAATGAACACAGACGACACCTGCACTGAAGCCCACGCTGTAACCCGCTGGAAGCCCACTACGCCGTCTGGTGGAGCACAGCGCCCATCCGCCAAATCTGCGACAAGCTGCCACACGCGATCTCTGATTGGCTTCACATCTCGCGACAAGGGGGGACTCCCCAGGACGGGTCGGGTCATGCCAGGTTGGCGTTTTGGCGCAGGGGTCGCATTGGTTGTCCCAAGGAAATGAAAGAACTCCAGCAAGGGTTTTGATTGAATGCTACGCTTTTTAAATGTGTGTGTCTTTGACGACAATCAGTGTCTGCAAGCCAATGTCACTATCCGGCTCAGTCAATGAACTCACTTCCAACATCAGATCCAAGTTGGAATGGTCCACGTACCAACTCAAGATCATGCATACCCGCTAACGAGACTCCATCTACACGCAGCCATGATGGATGGGCTTGGGCTACGGCTGGTCCCTAACTCAAACCTTGAGTTGAGCCACAACTCACAATATTGAAACCCCACTATCCTTCTTCCCAACTTGAACCTTGAACCAGGTTACCTCCATCCATATCCATACAAAGCACGTACAGCACACAACAAAGGGTGCGTCAGCCGAAACGTCTCCTCCCGCTCTAGTGGCGTCCAACCTACTCTACTACATACACGCTTCCATTAGTATAGTCTGCACATCCATTAGGTTAACACAGCTTGATACAGCGACTGTCCAGAGAACTTAAACATCATTTGACGAGGACCAATCCTCAACTACCTGCTAACATTTCTAATAAAGGTACCTAACCATAAAACCAATCATGTACACAGTCGTCCTCTCACCATTCCCGACCGACAGATCTCTTTTCCCTCCAAGAACCAGAAGCACAAGAAAAGGTCATAATCTTAAGCCATCTGAAAACATGACAATGCCTCCCAACCCCTGCTTCAATCCATAAATCCCCCAAAATCCCAGTCTCTTCCCGTCAAGTTCGCGAAAACATGTCCCAAACAAACAAGACCAGTCCCAACGCCCTTGTAAACCATTGTCCAGTCATCCATAACCCGCCTTCGTGCCATGCAGACCACTAGACCGACCAATGCGCCAGATCGAGACTCTACATACTAGTTAGGTACCGCCTAGCCCTAGGCTTGGTTGCCCCCGCCTCCGTTGCCGCCTGCAAGTCTCTGCCGTTGAAACATGACCCGCTCGTTACAAATGTCGATAAACTCTTCAAACTTGGCGATCGTGACTTGTTGCTCTTCAAGTTTAGTCTTCAGCTCGCCGATTTCTTTGTCCTTCTCCTCCTCCATTTTCTTCATGTCTTCTCGTGCTTTTGCAAGCTCACGCCTCAAGTCTGCGCGTATGCGGTCTTCGGGTGATTGATGAGGTTTGCTGTATATCGCAGGTCTGTTCTCCGCCAGGCCAGTAGCCACTTTCTGAGGGTTGCGGTTGATGGCAGCACGAGCATTATATATGTCTCTTGGGAGCAAGTGACAATCAGGGTTAGCGGTCTGGAGAATCTGTAATGTCTCTGAAACTCCAGCACCTGCTCGTCGCAGTTAGTATGAAATTGACTATGCTTGTATGAAAGACTGAACTGACCGTTTTCTTTGAGTTCCTTCACTGCAGCAACCATCTTGCTGTCAAGCTTTCGGGCAGCAGGATGGTGTGAAGGGCTCTCACTAGGACCGTGGTTGTGTGAGAGATGGGTAGGGTCCGGACGATATCGAATTGTCCACTGGGTTCGCTGCTCAATGGCAAAGAACCCAAAGGGGCAATCGCATTTCCGGGACGAGGTTTTGCGCTTTCGGCACTCGGGGCTAACGCGGCTCGGCGGCTTGCCCGCACGATCACAGACAAACAAAACCTTCTTCAATCCCGGTACGGTCTTCTTAGAGCGGCCGATGACAATAGCATAGCCGACAGACGTACAGTATCGAAGCACGGCTTTCTGCACAGCTTCAAGGGTAGGGTAGCTTCCACCTTCTGGTGGGGGAGACATCATCTCGCCCAGCGGCTGTTGGGGAATATAGTTGGGGTCAGCAAGCAACTTCATATCCAGGCCTCCCGACTCTTCGCCGTTGTTGTGACTATCAATCTCCATTGCCTCATCTCCGTTGGTCTCCTGCTTCTGTGGTGGGGCCTGCTGTTGCTGCGTCTGCGGCGTGGCAGCTGGTGCAGGAGGCTGTTGAACTGGCTCTGCAGGAAGCGACTGTTGCTTCTGTTGCTGCTGAACCTGCTGTTGCTGAACCTGTTGCTGCTCTCGCTGGTCCCGCTGCTGGTCCCTCTGAGACTTCTGGGGCTTTGGCTGGCGTTGTGCCTGCTGGGATTGTGTCCGTTGAGGCTCTTGCTGCTGCTGCTGATGAGGAAGTTGTGGTTGCTCTGGGGGCTGAGGAGTATGGATTTGTTGCTGCTGGGAGTGGAGCTGAGCTTGTTGCTGGTGTTGCTGATGGTGTTGCTGTTGCTGCTGTTGATGTTGTTGTTGTTGCTGCTGCTGGTGAAGCTGCTGATGTTGCAGATGTTGCTGTTGTTGTTGTTGCTTCTGCTGTTGCTGCTGCTGCTGTTGTTGCTGCAACTGTTGCTGCTGTTGCAATTGCTGTTGATGCTGCTGATGCTGCTGCTGTTGTTGTTGTTGCTGCTGTTGCTGCATTGCTGCTGCTGCTGCTGCTGCTGATGTTGCTGTTGCTGAAGCTGATGCTGCAGTTGTTGATGCTGCTGCGTCTGGGCATGCTGCTGGCTTGACTGCTGCGGCAGAGGGGGCGAAGGAGCTTGGGGCTTAACCTGAACCTGTCCGAGTTTCGGCGTAGGCTGAGTCTGTTGAGATGGGGGCCGCTGCTGTGGAGAGCCCTGGACATGATGTGGGTGATGGGTTTGCCGAGGCTGGTTGAGCGGGTGGGAAGGGTGACTCAGGTGTTGGTGGTGCAACTGCTGCTGCTGTTGCTGATGGTGGTGAAGCTGGTTGGGAACAACTTGGCCGAGAGTAGGAAACATCATCTGCCCACGCGGCGGCGGAACAGTTCGCGTGTTTGACACGTCGAGTGGACTCGGCACAGCATTGGACATGTGCGAGGAGGATGAACGCGACGAGCCATTGGGAAGATTACCAGTCACAGGATTCGGGTTGGTGAAGAGATGCTGGGGATAGCCGGCTGTCTGCTGCGGCGTGTAGCCTTGAGGCTGATATGGGGACGCGGAGTGAGGAGCTGGTGATTGTTTATTCTGCTGGCCCGGATGAGGAGAGGGATATGGATTGCGGCGAAGGCCACCCTGAGGAAAGGTTAGGCCAGCATGGGGATTTGATCCCGGACGCAGACTCGACATGTCGTCTCGTCAGGCCCCGGCAGAGGAGCCGGATTACAAACGCGAAGATTGGGACGCGCGGGGAGCAGAATCTGGGGTCGGCAAGGTGGGAGGGGACGGCGGAGGTGTTGCTATCGTCGTTCGGCCGCTGCGAAGCGAGCGGGAGGAGGGTGCGTGAAGAAGAAGTGACGTGACGTGACGTGACCCCGAGAGTCGATGAAGGGATCGGGTTCGGAGTTGCGTGACTGTCGCGAGTCGTCCCCCGGTGATGAAGTCGGTCGTGGTCCGTCTGTCGGTCGTCGGTCGGTCAGTTCGAGGCCAGGCGGTGTCGTGGCCCGTTGCCGAAGCCGAAACGCGGCAGGCGTAGCCGGAGACGGTGACCGGTGACGGTGAGAAACCTGAGGGGACGAGACCGTGACCTTGACCTTGAATCTGGCCGGGCACGTAGGTGCGATACGGAGCGGAGCGCGGTGGTGTGCGGTGCGGTGCGGTGCGGTGCGGTGCAGTGTAGTTCGGATTGCGGAGCGTGTGGCCTTGCGTGGGAAGCAAGCAAACCCTGGGGCCCAAGGATCTTTGGGGGTGTCGATAATGGAGCAGCTGGGTTTGGGATGGGGGGGAGGAGGCGTGGAGTTGTGGTTCAGCAGAGGCGTGAATAAAATTATGGAGAGGGACGAGCAGCCCGCCCGCAGCCCGGAAAAAAAATTTGGCCTGCCTGCCCTGCCTTGCCTTGCTTGCCTAGGTGCTTCCTGCCTTGCCTGCCTGGCGTGACGAGGTTACGCGCCGGGGGGGGTAGGGCAAGTGGGAAGGGGGAGCCAAAGAGAGGGAAGT
>NIZV01000072.1:0-162039 GCA_003947045.1 Fusarium ambrosium
GTGGTGGTAGTAGACATGTTGCCTCCTGGTAGGATAAGGCCGCCCATCTGGATGGATTGAACATTCTCAGTATGGTTTGCGGCAGAAGAACTTGATACGTTCTGTTGGGGTTGGTGAGAAGAAGGTGTAGGGGTTGGCGTGGTAGTAGGTGTGTTGCCTCCTTGGAGGTTAAGGCCGCCCATCTGAATAGGGGCTGGCGTAGGCTGGCTCGCGGCGGTGGAACTTGGTATGTCCTGTTGCTCTTGGCGAGGAGCTGTCTGGTTATTGCCACGGGTAGTTGTGGACTTGGCAGTTGTGTCTGGGACTGCAGAAGGAGGTGCAACGGGAGGAGTGGGTTGAGGATGAGGTTGAGCGATGTTTCCAACGGGAATGCCTTCAAGGCCTGCCAGAAGAACCAGGTTCTGTGCAGTGTCGTCCATAGGGGCTTGGTCTTGCCCCTGCTCATTCTGCTCAGAGACGGACTGTAGTGATGTCTGTCTCGACTGGGCGGGAGCGCTGGTTGTGTCCTTGGTCCTGCGTGTTCTGGGCTTCAAGATCCGTCGCTTGGACATCTCTTCTTGGCTCGCTTCTTGGGGTTGGTCGGCACCCGAAGCGGCCTGGTTGGTGGAAGACTCAGACGCGGCTGGGACAGTGCTGGCGAAGAGAGCTGGGTCGACGAGAGGCGGTTGGACATCGTTGGTTGGGGGAAGAGAGTGGTCAAGGCCCTGTGTTGGGGGCGAAACATGCACGACCGTCACGACATCGCTGTTGTCGTCGTCGTCGTCGTCGTCTTCGAACGCTGCGATGAGGTCTCTCTCGAGCTCATCGAGCTCCTCCTGGCTCCTGTCGGTTTCTTCTTCTTGGTGGTCGGGTTGGGCGACGTCTGTGACGCCCCCGGGCTGGTTGAAGTTGAAGAAGAGAGGCGGAGAGACTTGTCTGCGCCGAGGCGCCGCTGGTGGCTCTGGTGAGCTCACCTCCTTCCCCTTAGGAGAAGGGGTTCTGGGCAGCGCGGGAGTTGTGGGAGCGACAGGAGTGGCGGGAGGAGCTGGATTGCTCGAGGCAGCGAAAATGGTCGAAGGGGCGGTAACCGCCGAGGGGGGAAGAGACATGGACGAGACGAGACATGTCGGGGGTGCAGGGGGGGCTTCGACATCGTCCATGACGATGTCTGGGCCCTCCTCGCCCTCCCAGTCCATCTCAGGTGAGAGGCTGGTGAGGGGACCGACATCTCCGGAGTCGTCTTGGACGATCTCCATCTCTGATGCCAGCTGCTCCTGGCCGACAGCGGTCTGATCTTGGGGACTGTCAAGATCCATGAGATCGCTCGTCGAGCTGATCTCCGCGTCGTCGTCCAAGCTCATCTCCCCTAGAGCCGAACCGAGGAGGTCTCCGAGGGCCATGGCGTCGTCGTTGACGTCGCCATCTGGCAGGCCGGAAAGATCTTGAGCCGTGGTCGTCGTCGTGGTGGTGGTGGCGGCGGCGTCGTCCACGGGCAGGGGGAACTCGAGATCGATGGGAGGAAGGGAAGAGTTGAGCCACTCTTCAAAGTCATCAAAGTCTTCGGGTCTCTTGAAGACCGAGCTGGTGGTGTCGGGAGCGACCTCGGCGGGAAGGAGCTCTGGTCGGCGGCGGCGGCGGCGGGAGAGGAGGCGGCGGCGGCGGCGGTGCCGTTGGTGTCGGCAACCTGCTCCACGACTTGCTCGGCTTCGCGAGTCGAAGACTCTGATGACTCTGAAGGGGTCTCGTCGACCCTTCCTCCAGCGGGGGTGCCAGACAGCCGTCCTGGACGACCTCGCCCCGAACGCCTCTGCGACCTCACACGGCCCCCAACATCCCTCGAAGTCCTTACGCGGCCGCTTGGGTGACGACCTTGGGGGTTGGTCGACACCCGCGCGCCGAACAGCTTCCTCGAAGATCGGGCATGCTGTCGACCAGAGGGAGTGGGAGTCGAGGAGGGCGCGGAGGGTCTGGGGGAAGCCGACGCAGGAGGCTGTGGCCTCTCGGAGGGCTCGTCGGTGGTGGGCTCGTCGGCGGTCTGCTTGACCATGGGAGACTCTGGAGCCGGGGTGGGAGTCGGTCTCGAAGGTTGAGGATCCCTTGCGGGAGATGAAGCGGCCTTCTCCTGTGGCTTGGAAGCAGTGGCCTCGTGCTGCTTCTCCTCGGTCATCGAGTCCGTCTGAACTCCGGTTGAGATGTACCTCGAAGAGGTAACCTCGCCCGATGTTCTCTCCCCGGGAAGATCTCGAGGCTCCGTCTGGGTACCGCGGCTGTAAAACGCGATGACCTTTCCGGTGCCCTTCGACCTAGGGTCTTGCACCTTGACCCTGGCGAGCTCGAGTTCGGGCTCAGGCTCCGGAACAAGAGGGCGCCATCGACGAGCGGTGCGACGAAAGATGGCACCAAGACCGGAGAAGTCAGCGTCGGGGTCATAACCCCTTCGCTCACTCTCCTGTCTGGCAGCCTCCTCTCGACGCGCCCACTGTCGGCGACGTTCCTCGAGCTCCTTCTGCCTTACTACCTCCCTCTCCCTCACCTCCCGTTCCTGCTCCCGCATCGCCGACTCGTGATCTCGTCGGGCCTGCTCCTCACTCTCCTTCCTGCGACGCATCTCCCGGTCCTCGGAGAGGAGCCTCCTAAAGAAGGCTTCCCCAGCCGTGTCCCTGGGATCAGTGTCGAGGTCCCACTCGCCTGGGCCTGGAAACAGAATTTCCAGGTCCATGCACTGGTAGGCATAGTCTCTCGCGAGAACTATGCCGTCCAGGATGGTTCCAGGCAAGTGGTACGCCATGAACAAAATGTTTGGCGAGGAGAGAAGGAACCAGAGCTGCCAACACTCGGTGAAGAACGGCTCTGTCTGCGACCTCAGACGTGAGTAGTCGCTCTGCCAAATCCAGGGGATGAGGCAGAGGGCCGCCGCCGAAACGGACTGCAGGAACACCACAGTCCTGGAGGTGTTGATGAGCCTCCGGAAATGGTAGGCCACCAACAACCACCACAGGAACCGCGGGCTCACCGCAAAGACCCAGAAAGCCAGTCGGAGAAGCACGAGTGGGAGCGTGTCGTACTCCGGGTCGAAGCACTCGTGCATGTTGAAGATCGAGTCCCATTCACACCCCTCTCGGAGGGGAAGCCACATGGGAAGATCTTCAGGGCGCATCTTGGTATCGGACATTGCTGCATATATCTAGTCAGCTTCAAATCTGGTGACAGTAACGTGGGAATGTCGTTGAAAAGGTATATAAAGTGACTCGCTGCGTGTGCGCTTGAGTGTGTATATAATGCTGTAACGATCACTTACTTCGGTCTCGCGGATGCGTCGTTGTTTATGAAGGGGAAGGTGACTGCTGTTGATGAAGGAAGAAGAAGAAAGAAAGAGGGGAAGCAGAGATTGTTTTCATTTTTGAAATGTTTGTTGTGCGTTGCTATTCTGGTGAGCAGTGATTGACACTGGCAACGAAGTGCCAGCCGGCCGTTCACTCAAAGGAGGCCTTGTCGGTTGCTGCCAGTGCCAGGCCAGATGACAATAAAGATAACGATAAGACATTGCGTTTTTACGGGAATCAACCTGGTTTGATCGGTATTGATATCAAGTTCATGTCTTCTTTGACCAGGGGGCATCGAGTCATCGTGAAGCTATTTACTAGTGGTGGTGTAACTACGCGATGGCTTCCTTTCAAACAGTCAGGAGTCATTATTGGCAAATAGGTATTGTTCATTCACAGTATGGACAACGTAAGATAATGCCTTTTTGGTCATTCACAGCATAGAAAACGTAGGATAATGCCTTTTTGGTCAAAGTCTTTGTTCAACAATGCACCTAACAAAGGGGTTGTGTTTGTTCCCTCAACACCCATATATCGTCAAAGCCCAGCACACAAACCAACAAGGTATCTCTGATCCAAACAACGCCAATACTTCCAATTACGTGTTCCCGGTCCCGTCATCAATCATTATTCTTGACTGATTCAGCCATGATTCACTTCCTGCCACGAGCAATCAACCTCGCATGCAGTTCGACCATTACATTGCTCCATTCCTCCTCCCCAGCACCAACGGCCTTGCCAACTCTCGTACCAAGGAACTCGGCCACTTTTGATACGTTAAAGTGTTCACCATACAAAACCTTGGCCTCAGGCGTGACAGTTACATCCAGTCCTCCAGGCCCACTCTGGCCATGCAGGTTCAGCTTGACCTCCACCCGAGTTTCCAGCGGCACAAGCAGTAGAGAAGTCGTGATTGCCACGCTTGAGTCAGATGTCTTTTGTACAGTCGTAGGAAACGAGGCATTCATACGACCAACTTGTGTTGAGACCAGGTTGGCCTTGTCCCAAGCTGCCCGCACCATGCTCAAGAGAAGAGAAACCTCGGTTCGGCTCTGGGGGAGAGCACGGATATGGTCACGAATACACTGCAAGAAGAACTCCTTCTCTGCTGTCTTGGGAAGTGGGTTCTTCTCACGGCTGTCGGCAATGTACCACAGGTCGATTGTCGAATTCGGTCGATGCGTCTTGAACGAGGCAATGTCAAAGACAATCTCGATTTCACGCTTGTAAGCCATGGAAAGGACTGTGCCCGAAATTCCAGTCACGGCCCAGCCATGTTCTTTCTCGATAGCGTCCACACGAGCTAATGAATGTTAGTTAGTAAACACTACAGAACCTCTAAAAGGGGGAGACATACCTTTGAGGCTGTTAACCTCCGTGCTCGTCCAACCACGGCACTCTTCTCTGATCTTCTCCGACTCCTTGATGTCCTCTAGGCACTTCTGTTTCCGTGCCACCAAGTCCTCTACTTCGACTTCTGAGGCCTGGAACTGTTCCCGAAGATCCGCGATACGCTTCTTCTTAAGCTCGATATCTTGATCAAGGTCCGACAGCTCCTCACGAGCAGCCTCAAGATCGGCTGGGTCGCAATCAGCCAGTTCTCGAGCCACTTCCTCAAGGTTACTGCTCTCCTCCACGAGAGACTGGTACCGAGTCATGATGGCAGGCAGGACAGAGTCGAGAAGGCTCTTTTGCTGGTCCAAAGACTCCTTGTCCACTTCCATGCCCTCATCGATCCTGAGTAGACCCTCCTTCAGTCCATCCTGCAGCTTCATTCGCCATTCATACCACATAGCCTTGCTCAGAAGGCGGGCGTGGTTCTTGACATTCATGAATTGCTTGTCCATGAGAGTCTTGATCTCGGGTGTCGCCGCCATGTATTCTTTGAATAGCGGCGGGTTCTCCTCAAACGTGTCCATCTCGATCTCTTTGACAATACGTCTGCCTTCAGAGATGTACTTCTTCAGCTCCCGGCAAGAGTGTTGATACAGCTCCAGCATTGGCACCGTGCAAGCACCAGCAACAACACACCTCTCCAGCGAGAGGTTCTCCTCGCCTTCCTCTAGGAATCCGTTTTCGAGGTTTCCAGGAGCGGTGGTGTGTCGCCTCTTGGTAGTTGTCAGCTCCATGAAGCGAATCGACGTCATGTTGAGGAAGTCCTGAAGATGGATTCGCTCTTCATCATCGTCAACCTCATTCTCAAGTTGCCCAGCATCTTTCACAGGTGATTCGTCAAAGTTTACCGAGTGCCCAGTGCGATCATCGTCGACATCTTTGAATCTTCCCTGGTGTCTTGGTGTCGTTGCCGGCTCCTGTCTCTCGGGCGAGGACAATGTCGGGGTGGCGCTATTAGGTTGCAGGCTCTTTCGGAATGACAGCGTGAGCTTCCCTGTCGTCTCGGCCTTGGGAGGATGTTGGAGTCGGACGTTTTTGACAGGACTGCCTTGATGGCCCTTGAGTCTCTTGACACCGTCGTTCTCCTCCTCTTCGTCCTCATCCAGCTCGCTGGGTCGCTTTCCGAGAAGTCCTCTGGCGCTTCCAACGGCAAGACTCTTGCGGCCCCTGAGAGGATTCCGCTTCGGGCTGAGGCTATCAATCATTTCGCGAAGATTAAGTGTGGCTTCAGCACCATCGGCTTCTCGCTCGAGAATCTTTCGCCGGTTCTCCTTGTCCTCCTCTTCTTGAGCCTCCTTGTCCACTTCGCTTGCCAATTCTTTCAGATCATCGAAAGTGACACCACGCGTTCCAGGCACAAACTCGGTAGCCATGTCGCCAATAGAACCGCGGCGATCAAAAAGGGCGGCAACCTGAGGAGATCCAAGTCCGGCTCGATCAGCGCCGACACCCGAAAGTCGACGATTCTGGGGTGTCAACACGACGGTTGGTGTTCTATTGCCTGTCCCAGAATTGGTCTGGAACAGTCCCTTCTTCGGCGTAGCCTTGACGGGGGATGGAGTTCTGGAGCTGACCCTGTTGGACCTAGCAGGAGATGGTCTCTTCGGAGAGGCAGATCGTGACTTGCGCTCTGATGCTCTAGGGGTGGTCTTTGTTGAAGATGCCGGGGCAATTTGAGGTGTAGATAGCTTCGCGGATGTTGGCGTCCTGGCCTTAAGCATCGACTGCGGTGTTGTGGATGCCTTGGCAGGAGATGGTGTCCTGCTGGACCTGCGAGCGGATTGCGGCGTCGTACTTTTGGGACCCATGGTACGCTTCATCCTGCTCACCTGAGATGAGGGCTCAGGGCTGGGTGTCGTAGTTGGCTTCGCGGCTGCTTTGGCTTCAGGCTTCTCAACAGGCGTGCTCTTGCTAATCGCAGCCTGGAGAGCCTCGTCAGGGTTGTCTGGTGTGTCGGCCTCTTCCTCCATGACCCGCTTGCCCAGACTTCGTGCATTCCCCAGGGCGTTGTTGAGAATACCGCCAATGGCAGTGGTCATGTCCATGCCCATGGTAGTATCACCATCGTCTTCATCCTCGTCCTTGTCGTCGTTGGTATTCGATGGTCGAGAAAGAATTTGGCCAACTCCCATGGTCATGTCCATGGGCGCATCATCTTCATCCTCATCCTCGTCGTCTGCTTGGCTGACCGTCCTTCGCCGAGAAACTCCAAGGCTCTTCCTCTTCTTTTGCGAGAGAACTCCACCCATAACCGTAGTCAGCTCCATCGACATGTCTTCGTTCCCATCTGACTCGTCCATCTCATCGGGAACAGGTCGACGAATGCCACCAATTGCGGTGGTAAACTCCATAGTGGCTTCTTCCATCGGGGCATCATCCTCATCATCTTCGTCATCCGGTGGAGGCCTCGACTTTGGTGCCTTGTTCTGGTTCATGATGCCTCCAAATACACGGGTAACGTCCATAGACATGTCCTCGTCTGGATCACGTTCCTGTGCAGGCTGAGGCTTGATAATGCCTCCAACCGCACGTGTAATGTCCATATCCATGTCCATATCCATATCTGAGCCATCATCATCATCGTCGGCTTGAGCTGGTTGCGCTTGTTGGGCCTGAACTGGCGGTGGTAGGTTCTCTTGGTCTCGCGCAGCAACAGTCGATTTGTTTGCACCTTTCCCCCATCCGAAGGAAGGAATGATCTCCTCCTCGTCATCGAAATCTTCTTCATCACTATCCTCATCGAGACGTTGAGTGCCAGCTCGTCGAGCAGCGAGTCGGAGGGCTTCGTCCAAGGTTGAGGACTCTTCTTCGTCGGAATCAATCGATCGGTCTGATGCGGCTGTCGTCCCCGTCACTTCATCGATAGTGAGCATCGTTCCATCGTCAGAGTCGCTGCTTGAACCGTCGTCCTCGCCATCATCCTCCACATCGGCAACTTCTTCCACTGCATCTGCGGGCTCAGAGTCTGAACTATAGACTGTCGATGTCGCCGTATCGTCTTCCGGGTTGTGAAAGTTTGCGGGTGGAAGCCCAGAGCTTCTTCGGTGCTTCTTTTGGTCGTCGCTGGCGGCACTTGCTGAAGCCCCATGTTGCGTGTCGGCGTTGTTCGAGAACGCAGAGTTCCTCCTGGTTGAGTCTGTGGATGTTGTCGAATCTTGCATGTATTCGACCTCGTGGAAGGTGTGCAGAGTTGCCTCGGCCGCGAAGGAAACACGACGGTTGGCAAGGGACTTTCGACGAGCATCACGACGCTCTCGCTCCTCACGTTCTCTGGCGGCGGCTTGTTGCTCCTCCTCAGTCTTGACGGCAATCTTGGACCCATTGGACTCTGTGGTGGACTGGTCCGCGAACGGAGACTCTCTTGTAGGTTCACCAAAGTCGATCAAATCAGGAACCTTCGGTTTCATGGGTGGGATTTCGGGTATGGGAATAGTCGGCTTGAGGATAGAGCGGGGGGCTTTGTTCGAGGCGGCAAGAGACTACATCATGTTAGATGGATATGGCGCAGGTTAAGCTACCATTGGCTTACAAGGCGCCTGTTTCCATTTGCCTTCATGAGGGCATCTAGACCACCTGGACCCAAACTCTTGCTTCTCGACTTCTTGCGACTTGCAGCCAACGAACTTGTGACGTCGACAGTCGCATTCTCCTTTTCCATTGCTTTACGAACATCGGTATGCGAGGCGATAGACCTGCGTGTGCGCCGCGTGGCGGGCACAGTGGCATCAGTAGCAGGCGCCATTATCGGTGGAGTTGTCGTATCTTGTCAAAGTGAAGCCAACCCCAACCCTGGACGCGACGGCGATAAAGTGGTAGTGGGCTGTATCTCGCGACGGACCGTGTTTGTTTACTTTGGGCAGTAGCAACAGGGGAGGGGCTCCACTTTGCCAAGTCTTCCGCCATGCGCTCAACCAAAGCATTATCCCCCGCCTGCTCACGTGAGGCCTGAAATGTCAGCCACATTTCACCCCACTCGCTTAATTACCTAATCTGTGGCGCTCGGCTGCACAGCCAATCCCCAAATTTTACAAGCCCTAAGTCCCAAACTGCACGGAAATTTTGGTGTGTGATTTGCCCTACTTCTCCATCTGCGAAAACTGACCTCCGCAGCCACTCTCAACCTCGCCTCACCCAGCTTAATCCACGACACGCCCTCTCGTTACGGTACCTGCCCGAGAAGGATCATTCAAGATGTCAGTCACAACCTCAGCAACGATCGATACACACGGATGTCCCGAACGAACGCGCCGCTAACCTCTGCATCAGGGCGACCGAGTTGACCGTCCAGTCGGAGCGTGCTTTCCAGAAGCAGCCTCACATCTTCCAGAACTCGAAGACCCGAACCAAGAGCACCCGACCGGGCAAGGGTGGCCGACGATGGTACAAGGACGTCGGTCTGGGTTTCCGTACCCCCAAGGCCGCCATTGAGGGCAGCTACATTGGTATGTGGGATTATGGAAAATCTTCGATCTGGGAGAGCATTTCGGAGGTGGAGCGCATTCAAGAGGACTCGCGAGAATGGACATGCATTCAGTGTGCCTCGCGCAATTCGGGCGACCAGACGAATCCAGGTTGAATCGCATTGCTAACATTTTTGACTCTACAGACAAGAAGTGCCCCTTCACTGGCCTCGTCTCCATCCGTGGCCGTATCCTCACCGGTACCGTCGTTTCCACCAAGATGCACCGAACCATCATTATCCGAAGAGAGTACCTTCACTACATCCCCAAGTACTCTCGTTACGAGAAGCGACACAAGAACGTTGCCGCCCACGTCTCCCCCGCTTTCCGTGTCATGGAGGGTGACCAGGTCACCGTTGGCCAGTGCCGGCCCCTGAGCAAGACTGTACGTTTGGAGGATTTCTTTTCCTGGTTCGCGACGAGGGGAAAACGATTGCTAACTTTTGTGTCCCAAGGTCCGATTCAACGTCCTGCGCGTGCTGCCCCGAACTGGCAAGGCTGTTAAGAAGTTCAGCAAGTTCTAAGTTGGGAACTCTTCTGGCATTGTTTTTGGCGTGATAAGCATCAGGGGAGATGGGAAAGTTTCCTCTGAAGGGTCGGGGCACCGGATGTTGCGTTGCAAACGGTTGTGCTATAGATGCAATCGCGAATAAAAAGGATTCACGAAGAAAGACAATTGTCTGTCTGGGGTTCATTGGTTCAATTTTGGGCGTGATATGGCTAGGAAAAGGGTCGTCATGATCTCAAGATTACGTTCATACCTTTGACTATCTCGGGCCAGAAAATGCCAGTGCCTAGTGAGGACCTATTCTTTCTTGTGAGCGGTGCCAGTGTAATGGATGTTTTGAGTTGTCAGCCTACCTTATGGTAGACTCTGTGTGTCAACTCGCAACTAGTGTATTTTTCAGGAAACAGTTAACATGAATGATGATTTCAACGGCCAATTGGAGGCCTTTAGTTCTTGGTGACCACCAAGTTGGAGTCAGAAGTGTCATACAACAAATCAGTTGAAGTCATCACGGGATATTTTATGTACCGTGTCTAGCACAGTGCA
The DNA here is from genome assembly GCA_003947045.1 of Fusarium ambrosium. Classification (NCBI taxonomy): domain Eukaryota; kingdom Fungi; phylum Ascomycota; class Sordariomycetes; order Hypocreales; family Nectriaceae; genus Fusarium; species Fusarium ambrosium. The sequence goes on from NIZV01000072.1 coordinate 10,212, forward strand.
TACCCATATTTCGCACCTCCACCCATCGCAATTGAAGGTCACTGAAAGTTCAACCTCGGACGAGACCTCTCTATTCGCACTCACGACTCGACCTCCAATCCCTATCCCTACTCTCAGCTGCCAATTCAGACCTCTAGCTGAAATGGGCTGGATCTCTTCCATCCTCGGCACCGACAAATCGGCGGATCCCCTCGGAAAACTCGATCCAAGTCTCCGCGACTTTCTCGAAAAAGAATCACCCCTCAAGTACCCGACGAAGCAGCCCACGAACCCCCCTCCACCAGCTCAAGAACCCAGCCATGTCGATTCTGCGGTAGCACCGGCTCAGGCGCAGAAGTCGGCTGTGCCCTCGGCGAGCTTGTATCAGGACGGACGATATGCACATCTGTGGAAGAACTACCAACCGTTGGCCGAGATCGAGGCTGAGACTGCGAGTGATCATGAGAAGCTCATGAATGTGCTTCAATCATACAAGGAGAGGAAGGCTGCCATTGGAAAGGCTGCGCTGGAGAACTGCGCAGAGCACCAGGAGGAGTGGGTGAATTGCATGAAGCATGGCTCATGGGAGGATCAAATGCAAATGTGCCGGCACCAAGTGCGCAGGTTTGAGCGATGCTACATGATGCAATCGGTATGGCTACGACTCTTTGTCTCGGTCATTGACACTGGCTAACATGATGCGCAGCGATTCCTTCGTGCTCTAGGGTACGGATCAGTCGACGGCAGGTCTGCCATAGTAGAGGAAGATATCCAGATGCACGCCGACGGTCTCTTCCAACGAATGATCAAGCACGAGGACGCCGTAGAAAAGGCCAAGGCCGAAGGACTCCCTATCCCAGTCTTCGAACCCGCGATACCCAAGTCCAAGGCCCCGACGGTGACGCCCACCGAGGAGCTCCAGCAGCAGTGGAAGGAACAGCTCGAGAAGCTGCCGGAGGAGGAGCGAGCGATAGAGGAGGCTGCTCTGAGGGCAGATCTTCAGGCCAAGGCCGAGGTAGCGGGGAGCGTGCAGAAGATCTGGGATACGCAGGCGGAACAGAGGAAACAGCGGCAAGCGGAGGGCAACTCGACGTTTGGGGACTATGTTGCGGCTCTGTTTGGGAAGTCTGGAAAATAGAGGGAATAGATGTCTGTATGATTCTGTATAACATGTGGTTGTCGGGATGGACTAATGCTGTCCAATGTCACGAAAGTAAAATGATGTACGCACAACTCAATGTAAAAATATTCATGGAAAGTGCCATATGTATTATTATCTTGTGTGGAATGATGTTGTTATGCTGGACTGATTCCTGTAGTGGAGATGTTAGTATGTGAATTGAATCTAGACATTGATGATAGTTCGTGAAATATGAGTTTTTACACGGAAGATAAAGAGAAGAGCCCAGAAACAATACTCTTTTGGTAAGCATATAGAGAGTATTAAAAAGTACTATTTAAAATTCAAATTATTTATAAGAACCAATTGGTCACTATCTGCCTCCTTACCTCTCATCTCGAATCCAGGTGTAGTCAATCATCTACCCTAAGGTGAAGCCATCACGACGATGGCGGGCGGACACGGAGAAACCAAGAATCCTGGACGCAAACTGCAAACTCTTCTCCCATCAAATCCAACGACCGGTTCCGTGGTCTAGTTGGTTATGGCATCTCGTTAACACCGAGAAGGTCCCCGGTTCGATCCCGGGCGGAACCACCATCTCTTTTGCCCATTGGCACTATTTTTGCCAAGACTTTCAACGACAACAACAGTCGCTCGACTGAACATTCTGTGTACCTAACTCAAGAAACTGCCATTTTCATTTTGCCGTTTCAATGGCTTCTCATTGGTATATACCAATTATGCTCGCGACTTTGCGATAAAGACTGTAGGTACTCTGAAGGGGTGGTTGCTTGCTGGTTGAGCAACAACACGGACAGGACACAGGATCATCATGGGAACTCCTACCTGGAGTGTGTTGGATAGACAATTGATGGCCACGGAGAGCTACCCTTTCGTCTTAGCAACTAGATGCTTTTGAATGGGTTACCTGACGTATGATTCACTGATAAAACGCTCGACAGTAGTCATATTTCGAGAGAAGATAAGTGTATGCTTGGCCAATGGCATATTCATTGCTCCATTGGATATCATAAAGATGACTCCTGCTAAATCACAACAAAAGTAACCCAAACTCCTCCCCTTCCACAGCGTCTAGGCGATTTCTACACCAACAGATGCTCTAGGTTGTATCACTTATCACCCGCTTAGCAGCAAGCCTCATCGCAGGCGCAAAGACCACAGCAGATCTCGCAGCCAGCCTCTTCACCACCACGCATGCTCATCTCAGGCTGGGGCTCGGCCGTCTTTGAGAGTGTGTTAGCTCCAGAGGGGACCGAGTGTCATTCTAGAAGATTAAAACTCACGGGCTGCTGGGTGACAATGTCACCGTTATCAGTCGTCATTGGGGCTTGCTGGGTGGGCTCCATGGAGGCAGGCATGATTGCAGATTGGAACAAGGTTGGAAATTAAAAAAAAAAAAAAGACTGCAGAGTTTGGGACTTGTATCGGTGGGATGATGTGTGTGCGTAGAGGTACTGTACAGCAGAACGGCAACCCATAGCCGGAGGTCGTCTCTTAAGTAGCCAGGCAGTGGCGCTTCATGAGGTGTAGCTCAAGGGAGAGAGACAGAACTTTGCGAGACCCCTAATCAGAGGCCGCCAACAATGGTTTCCTGTTCCATGTGTGCCTCCCATCACAGCTCCTGATACCACTGACGTACGCTTGCGGTGCCGGTTTGCCGACTGGCTTCTCAACGTCCTCTGGTCGACTCGTACCCACGGCTGCTCCCGTGGCTGGGCCGGGCCCAGGGTCTGGGCTGTACAATAATTCAGGGACTGCTACATACCATGAAATGAACCCTCGAGGGACGGCAATCAGAGGCCGAGATGGAGTCGCCGTGCGTAAACCATTCGTCCAAGTCGCTGGAACCATCAGCCATCAGCGGCACTGGCTGCCGATATATGCGGTGCCGAACTTCCGGGAAGCTCCACCCCGCATTTGACCGATACGGCACATGGATAAGCCTCTTGCAATGACCTCACTTGAAAACACCACGGGCCGGGTTGTCAAACATCATGGATAGGTACCTATTATTATCCAGTGGCCAAAAAGGATGACAAGAAAAGAAAGAATACTGAAATGTAAATGGCCTAACGAATCACCAAAACCACCAAAAAGAGCCAAAAATGCTCAGGATAGTGGTGTCAGAGAACCATTCAGATTTGCTCTTGGAACAACACAGTAATGTGGAAGCAGACCAACAGCTGCAACACATCAATTGTAAGATGAAAGCGTTCCGTCGTGATATCACCCTCTCAAACATCCTCCGGTCAGATCTGGTGCACAATAGACAGATGGCGGACATGGTTAGCAAATGAATCAAGTCAGTCAGCTGGGCTCGTCACGATGCCACATCACAGGGCTCAGCTCGATCAGAAATATGCTAGGGAACAATCGATTCTGTCGACTATTGCCTCCAAGAACTTGATGCGTCCAAGACATTTTTTTTGTTTCAGTATTTTGAGAGTCGCGCCGCCTTGAACCGGCTGACCTTCTCTTTTCCTCCATCCGGCTCGTCCAAGGGCTGGATCGGAGACTCGTCTTCCTTGAGGAACCCACCTTCTCGCTGAATAAACTTCTTGCGCATTCTCTGATACTCATCAGCAACTTCGTGGTGGATCATTTCATCGTCAATTTCATCCGGGGGCTGTGGATCTGCCTTTGTTTCGCGTTCAACTAACGTGTCAGCTAACGTTGTTCCTTCGGGACCAGTGGGTGCCGTTGGTCGATCTTGATCTAGGAACCTGACGGGGACGTCAAGAGGACCGGGCGGGACACCCGTATCCCTAGCCTTCTTGAAGCGAGAAGGTTTGCGATTCGACTTGACCTCAGGGGTCTTGGTAGGGCCCGACCGCTCGACAACGTCACTCAGTGGTTCCACTAGAGGCTCTTTTTCCTTAATAGGAGCCTCCCTCACCGGAAGGGTCGTGGGCTCCTTTTCGGGAGCAATGTCAAGATTCGAGGCGAAGCGAACCCCCTTCTTGCCGTTGAGTGCCTCGGGTTGCTTCTCCTTGATGTTGGACTTGGTGGGTGCTGGTTTTGATGCTGACGATGATGCTTCGGCCTCTCGCTTCACGACGATGCGGCCAATACCCTCATCGTCTGAACTCGACTCCGCATCTTCCTTCTCTTGCTCCGCCTTTTCAGTGAAACGCGACTTGATGCCAAGTTTCTTTTCGAGCTCGAGCATCCTTTGACGGTAGCCATCTGTCAAGATGCGACCAGTGGACCGGCCATATTTGTCCTCTTCGTCATCATCATCCTCGAAACCTTCGTCGCTATACTCAAAATCATAGTCGTCATCGTCGTCGGTGTCTCCCTCCTCCAGTTGCAACTCTGCGACAACAGCGCCAATTTCGCCCGAGTATGCGAGCATCTGTCGACGCAATTCTGCTTCCTCCTCATCATCGTCTTCGGGAATAATTGGTTGTTGTTTGCTGATCATCTCCTGCTCCTTTGCGTGGTTCATGATTTCTTCGACTCGCTTGGCATTCCGTGAAACCTGGGGGGTAGGTCCGTCTTGTGTTTTGGTGTCGGCGGCAAACGATACTCCTTTGCTGGCAGAGGGCAGAGACTGCACGGGCTCTTTTGGTGATGGCGTTGGTGCAGCTGTCGGCTCTGGAGCGCTCCTTGAATCTGTCGGTTCCTTCTTCTTGGGGACTTCCTCCTTTGTGGCCTCCTCCTTTGATGTCGACTCATCCTCATCGAGATCCTTCACACCAGCCTTCTCGAGAGCCTCTCGAACCTGAGGCAACGAATCGCCAGGCTTGTTCAGCCTGTAAGAGACGACATTGTCGTCGTCGTCAAGCTGCTCAATAATTTCAGTGATCGGCAGACCCTCCTCATCGGTGGCATCTGGCTGACTGATAACTGTAGCCGCGGCAAGCTTATTCTCTGCCGCCTCAATCTGCTTCTCCAACGACTTGATGTTCTGGGTGACGTAGTCGATGCGTCGGTCAAGGACGTTCAGGATCTGCTCCTTGGACTTTCGAGTCTTGGAACCGAAAATCTCATCGATCTCACGTCGATTGACGAGCTCGCCCTCGAAGCCATCTTGAATTGTGGCTAGCTCTGTCTCGGTCGTCTTGCAAACGGCGTCGACCTCCTCCTTGAGAGCCTCATACTCGGCATCCCACGTCCTCCAATGCTGCAGGGCCTTTTGCAGCTTGCTGACGTTTTCTTCGAGCTGCTGCCGGTGCCGTTCGAGATCCTGGAGACTGTCTTTACCTGGAGACATTTTGCCGATCTGATGCAGCTGCCGTGAGGCGCTGGGTGGCGGAAACAGAACTTTTTTTTTTCCGTCGGGGTGAGGTAGCGATGATGAGTGATGAGGAAAAATGGTAGGGGTGCCTGAAGCTTAACGTGACGGGTAAATGTCGGCAAAAGATAAGCGCCAGGGACGTCATTCACGCCTGCCTTTATCGACTTAACGATGGCGGCGATCTTGTTAGTGTGATGCACGCCCCTCACTTCACGAACAGCACAAAGGCGTGTTTGACATTATCAGCCATGGATCTTGGAAGATCTGACAGGCATTGGGTGAGACCCTAGGGGAGGATCGAGTGTTTTAGGCATCCTACAGTATAAAAGCCACCTAATAACCGTGCGGGGTGACGGAGAACTTGTCTTCCCGCATCTTGCTCTGGAGGTGCTTGACCATCATCTCTAGCATCAAGTCATGACGGAGTCCAACAACACCAAGACCCTCGAGGCCAAGTGCTTCTGTGGCTCTGTCCACTTCAAAGTCGATGTGCCTGTGTCATCTTTGCCGTTCCTCACCCATCTCTGCCATTGCAGCCTCTGCAGATATGGCTCAGGAGCCCCATGCATCTTTCACGCAGCGCTCCCCAAGGATGTCATCCCCAAGTTCGTGGCACCTTCGTCGGAGAAGAACATGACGGGCTTCCTCATCGGAAACGGGATTGCAACCTGGGAGTTTTGCTCAACCTGCGGCTGCCACATTGCCTGCATTACGATCGACAAGAGGATCTGGACGCCCTCCACCTCCATCTTCATCGACGGCCCTGAGTATTTTCACATCCGCAAGCACATCTATAGCAAGTCGACAAAGGATGGTGGCATTGCGCAGGCGTTGACGCAAACGAGGGGTCAAGAGTTTATCGACTGGAACCCTCCCGATGACAGGCCAGACGCAAAGCTTGTTGAATCTCACCCTGAGGTTGGTGAGGATGGAAAGGAACGTCTTCGCGTTGAGTGTCAGTGCAAGGGTGTTTCCTTCACGATCCCTCGACCAAGCCAGGAGGTCATCGACGACGAGTACATGTCCCAATTTGTATCTCACAAGGACAAGTCGAAATGGCATGCCACGTTTGATGCGTGTGACGACTGTCGCCTCGTCAATGGGACTCATGTCGTGGGATGGACCTTTATCCCCCTTTCGGTGTGTGAGCCTCCCATCAAGGACGACCTCCTCATCGGTACGGCAAAGACCTTCAAGTCATCAGATGATGTCTTGAGATCCTTCTGCGGTACCTGTGGAGCAACAATCTTCTTCTCTCACAGCGATCGACGACCGGGAACCAAGCAGCACATTGTCGACTTGGCGACGGGTATCTTGAGAGCCCCTGAGGGTGTCATGGCAGAGGATTGGCTCACTTGGCGAGGAAGACTGGCATGGTGCGACAGCGGCAAGCGATACGACAAGGAATTTACAGAGTCTCTGCAGGAGGGAATGAACAAGTTGGCGTTGGATAGATACGGCGTGGTTGATGATTACAATATCGGTTGATGGTTCCGGAGTTTCGGAGACGACGCCGAGAGATGATGCATGACAGGGGAGTTGGGGTGGGAGCGAGCGATGTTGTATCAGTCGTTTGGTGATTTTGAAAATGTCAAAAGTCTCAGACACGAATTGAACCCTTGGCTTCATTATCAGAATATTGCCTATTTATGCTCTCATTTGTGACTGTGATTTTATCAATCATGGTGGCTTTTGTTAGCGGACTCACCTCCGAAAGGCCGTAGTAAAAGGCGCCGGCGCCGGACAGTTACCGACGGTCTCCGGCAGCGTCAACGAGTGAGTACAATTTTGCCTCACCAGAAGAGATAAGTATATGGAAAAATCACAATCTCAACCATTAAAGACTCGTTAAAGTAATTTTCGACTCTTTTGAAACCTCGACCTCCGTCTACTAAGCCTGCATCACCAAGGCCTCCATCACGAGTGGATTACCCGAGCTTTCAGCGACTCAACTCACGACATTCCCCTCTCACCAGCTTTTTTCCTCACTCAATAGACATCGCCCAATTCGATGCGTCATGTATCTTGGCGAGCTATTAGGCAACCTTTCAGATTCATAGCAGTTTCAAGAGCCTCCATATACACCATGGCTTCTTCAAGTCGATCCTACAATGTAGAGTTCTCACCCCCGCAGTGATAGAACATGAAGCTGACTTGGTTGTAGGACGCCATTGATGCGCTCAACTCACTTCAGACGCCTTTCGATATAATAGAGGCTAGGAGGAAAGCTGGTGTTAGACCAGATGCCGTGTCTATCAAGGAGATGAGGACGTATCTTCATCGGATCGGCTATACTGTGAGGGCTTGGCAAAAAAACCGCTTGATATCACGACTAACAAGAAAACAGCCCGCAGACTTGGACCGTCTCAAGATAGTTCACGTAGCAGGAACAAAAGGAAAGGGAAGTACATGCGCCTTTGTCGATTCCATCCTCTCCCAGTATCAGAACAAGTATCCCGCCCTCAACAAGACGGGCCTCTTCACCTCTCCACACCTCATTGCTGTGCGCGAGCGTATCCGCATTAACTCGACGCCCATCTCGGAGGAGCTCTTTGCAAAGTACTTTTTCCAAGTCTGGGATCGTTTGGAGGCGGCGCCCAAGGGGGAAGGGGATGAACTCATGGCGCCCCGACCGATCTACGCACGATACTTGACTTTAATGAGTTGGCATGTGTTCCTTCAGGAGGGCGTGGATGTTGCTGTATATGAGACAGGTATTGGAGGTGAATACGATGCGACGAACGTCGTCGAGAGGCCTGTGGCATCAGGCATCAGCACATTGGGCATTGATCACGTCTTTGCCTTGGGTGACACGGTAGCAAAGATTGCATGGCACAAGGCCGGCATCATGAAGACGGGCAGCGCAGCTTTTACCATCGAACAGGTCCCCGATGCGGAAGAGGTTCTCAAGAAGAGAGCCGAAGAAAAGAAGGTTGACCTGAAGATCCTGGATATCGACCCTCGACTAGAGGCTGTCAAGATCCGACCCGACGCCGTCTTCCAGAAGCGCAATGCTACCCTAGCTGTTGCCCTAGCTGAGACTGCACTGGAAAAGATTGGAGTTCCTCTACCACCGAAGACGGAACCACTACCGAAGGAGTTTGTCAATGGACTTGAAACGGTCGTGTGGAGAGGTCGATGCGAGGTCAAGAAGGAGGAAAAAGTGACTTGGCACGTCGACGGCGCCCACACATCTGACAGTCTCAAGATGTCGGCCAAATGGTTCAAGGATGAGACTTCAGGACGGTATGTTGTTCCATATTCAGCCCCTATTCATAGAACTGACCCTCTATCTTAGCTCTGGCCCTCGTATTATGATCTTCAACCAGCAAGGCCGTTCCGAAGCCGTCGACTTCCTTGATTCTGTATTCAAGGCGACGAAGCGAGACGGAAAACCTGCTTTTGACCATGTCATCTTCTGCACCAACGTCACATATGCCGCTTCAGGCTACAAGCGAGACTTTGTCAACCGCCAATACAACCCAGCTGAGATTGACAAGATGACGGTTCAACACCGCTTTGCTGAAAAGTGGTCTTCTCTGGATCCAGAAGCCGACGTCAAGGTCATGCCGACGATTGAGCAGTCTATTGACTTTGCCCGGCACGTCGGCGAGGGTCTCCCTGAGGGTGAGACGGTGCAGGCCTTGATCACAGGAAGTTTGCATCTCGTCGGGGGGGCCCTGGGCATTTTGGAAAAGGCCGATGCTCTGTGACAAGAAAAAGAAGAAAGGCGCATGGATAGGTAGATGGGCATATTAGAAGGAAGGCATCTATAATAGACCCTCGGGCTCCAAGGCCCGTAAGATACCCCCTGCAAGATACATGCTCCCCGTCGCTAGCACCTTTTGATGTGAACTGCCCTGTTCTGCAATCTTTCTTACTTCATCGACTGTATCCTGAATGTTGTCAAACGTCTTTGTGTGGCAACTAGGTGCCCTTTCATCCATTGTTCGCGCTACGCGAAGCTGCACCTCCAAGTCTCTCGTCTCGCCATCGACGGGCTTCTCCTGGTCGTTTCTTGTGAAAAAGGCATGACTAAAGATGTTTTCCCGTCCTGATACATCTCGAATAGCGTCGAGTAACACCGTTAAAAGTTCGGCTGCGTCTCTTTCTTGTTGGTTAAAGACGAGAATTGCCGACTCGTCTGGACAAAGTGTAGCGATGAACCATTTGGCAACCTCTTGCATGCTGTCTTTGGTATGCGCGCCGTCTAGATGCCATCCGATGTGCCCCTGCTGAATGACCTCACAGCGGCCTCGAATGTTTGCTTCCTTCAGACCCTGAATCATCTTGTCTGGGAGGTTCAGAAGGGCAGTTTTGGGGTCACTGCCTATGCCTAGATGCTCTCGCACAGCAAGCACAGCGAGTGCTTGGTTATACTTTTGAAAGTTGCCAGGTAGTCTGCCTGGCACGCCTCCCCATTTCTCAACAAGAGCGTCGTCCAGCTCAATAAGCTCGGCGCCTTTCTCTGCTGCTCTCTCCTGCAGGACACGCCTCACGCTGGGCTTCTCCTCTATCTTGCGGACGAAACCACGCACACCCGGCTTGAAGATACCGGCCTTGTGCCAGGAGATCTTCTCGACCGTATCGCCTAGCATGGCAACGTGATCGATACCCAATTGCGTCAAGACAGCGACCGAGACAGCCTCGGGCGGCACCACATTGGTAGCATCGTATTCGCCACCGATTCCACACTCGAGAACAACACTGTCAACCTTTTCCCGCAGGAAGATGTGCCATGCGAGGATAGTCATAAATCGAAAGAAGAAGGGTTTCGAGTTTGGTCCCTCGGCCTCTGAAGTGCTCATGCCTTCTTTCTTGGCCGTGTCAGAGAGTCGCTCCCACAGCTCGAAGAAGGCCTCGGCGAAGAGGCTCTGGGAGACAGGCTCGCCCTGGATGGCGATGCGCTCTCGAGGGCTGACGAGATGCGGGCTCGTATATGTCCCGACTGTTTCGTATTGTCGTAGCATGCCAGTAGCAAAAGCGCTCACGGAGCCTTTCCCCTTTGTGCCAGCGACATGTATGTGTCTGAGGCGAGCGAGGTCCTTGGGCTCGTAGCCTGCGCGGCGGAGCCATTGGCGCATTTCTGGGATGGCTAAGGCATTGAGATCCTCAGCTGGCTTATTGGCGGAGCTAGAACCGGGAGTCTTTTCAAAGAGATGAGTGATTTGGCGGTTTGAGTAGAGCTGCGAGAGGAGACCGAGAGCTTCGTTGTAGCTCCGAGATGCGGTGGTGAGGCACCGACCAGTGCTCGTCGAGCTCATGGCTAAGACGCGCACTCTGGCGTAGCTGCTGAGCAATGAGCAACAGTATCGCATTATTTTACAATCATTAATCGCACATTCTGAATGATTGATGTTCTGTGCTGTGTAGAGTTGAGGTTAGGGATGAGTTTTTGATGGTGGTGTCAATTGAAGTGGGAAAAGAGACAGCCCAATTCGTCAACCAAGCAAAGCCTTTGATTAATCATGGCTTAACCTCACCATCATTAACATCACAACCTACTCTTCGATTTACCTAACTCTATGCTAGAGAATGAGGCGATAATTGGGTATTTAGTTAAATATATTGATTTTTTATTATTTTTATCCTTTCATCTTTTTTTTGTAGAATTTTAAAGAATTATCTGAAATCACGCTTTTAATCATCCACCATCTCCCCCCTTTAACCCTTTGAGACAACCATTCCATCAAAGTTAAAGCCACATTGTTGACGATGGTTGCCTCAATGGCCATGATCTAGGCTTGTGCCTCATTCGCCGCCTCGTTCGCCGCCTCGTCCTCCGTCTCATCCTCCGTCTCTTCCTCCGTCTCTTCCTCTTTTGGCCAGGGCCACCAGCCCTTTAACGGCATATCGTCGTAGATGGCATTGATAAAGTGTCCCGGTTCATGAGCATGATAGTAGTACACTTCGTGGTCTTGAGGGCGATAGGCCCGCGCCTTGAGAATATCCTTGACCCTGAGATTCCGCAGCCTAAACGTGGAGAGCACGTCAAGCTCGAAAGAGTACACTTTGAGCTGGGCCATCCACTGCGGATCTTCATGTAGATCCTCGAGGTAATAGGTGCGGGAGAACCTCACAAGATTCGTGTTGTCTTCGCGGGGATATATCGTAAACTCCCCCCTCTCGTGATCGACGTTGGCCTCGCTCCAGTAGAAGCCTTCCCTCATGAGTTTCGGCACGTCGTGGGCGCTGACTTCGAGGTAGACTTCCCACTTTGGGACGGTGCCCTCCGGAGCATCCAGATCCGAGAGCAATTTCATGTGTAGAACCCAGGCCATTTCTTCCTGGAGATGACATCTGCACGAAATGCGGGAAATGCCTAGATTGCCCCCGGGCTGGGAAGTTTGGGTTGATGCCTGTCGAGTTATGCCGTTGTTGAAACCATGTGCGATATTCTGGAAGAAAGTAGAAACCCCGCCTCCCGGCTAAGCAGAGAGAGTCAGTATATTCTGGTCGAGTTTCGATACTATGGACTACTACGTACAGGATCGGCATCGGGGTCCGTTGGGCTAGACATCCTTCAGCATCAAGGGTGAGATCAAGTTTAGACTGGAGAGGATGGTTGAAAGATGGAAGCGTCAAGGAGCGTCACCTACCTATATCAATACTCGTCTTGATATATGCGTGTCACACTAGACGCAGATGCCATCATGGATGCTGTCGCTCTCCTGCTCTAGCCCAGCATCTTTACCCGCTATGGCGATCCTACCCCTCTTTACCTACACTGTCTTGGACAACTCCCATTACCAACCTGCGTTGACACCTGCCGATGCCACGAGGAAGGCTTCCTGCACCTAGAGTTAGCCGAACCTTGAACACTCCTGGTGGACTGTGAGGGTAGAGTTGAGGTTCTCAGGAGCCAGTCTCTTTTCTTCGTGTTTGCTACCAGCTCTGAACCAAGCAGGGGATTGCCCTTGTAGGGCAAGGGCGTACTTGGGTTGACATGAAGCAAGACTGTAACTACTTCCCTAAGTATCCGGTGACGGCCCGATGGAGGGGAACCAACCCTGTGACAATATGCCAACGTTCCAGCAGTATGCGAAGAGCCCCCAAAGTTTATTGCATCCCAACATAATGCCAAGTCGCCGATCGGGGCCTTCAGATCTGATAGAGGGTGTGAGATGACATCTGTGGAAACACGTCGATCGACAAGAACTGGTCATCTGAGAGCAACCAAATGGTGCCACGCCCTCATCGTCTATTGCTATCTAATACACGGGCATTGAACCCCTCTAGACACGACGACACCAGGGACAAATATACAGAACAAATGAGACGGCTCCTTTTGTTTAGTTTAACCTTAATCCACACGGAGGCTCTGCAGACGGGCCTCTGTAGCAATCACCTAGTCATCGTGTTAGCAGATTGGTCGGAATCAGTAGAGGATACACTTACGTCGAGAGCCTGCTGAACCTCCAACACCTTGCGAACCTCACCCAGCCAATCCTTGCTCAAAGTCTTGGCCCATCCCTCCAGGCCGTTCATCTCTCGTGCCGCTGAGTCCAAATCACCCTCCTCAAGGTATGTCTGGGTGCGGGTCAGGACGCTCTCCACATCGTTGCCATCCGCAAGGCCCTGCTTCTTGAACATGACGTGACTGAGCACCCAGCTGGATGCGTGGCTGGCAACACCCGCCTCATCGGGCAGCAGCGAGGCCTTTCGGACCTCGTTAGCGACACGGCGGAATCGATCGATCAGCTGAGAGGAAGTAGAGATACCGCGCTGGTAGGCGGTGGGGTTCACAGAGGCGATGGCGGCGTTAACAACGGGGTCATCCGAGGCAATCTCTCGGAGAGCGACGAGCTCGCGGATAAAGGGGCGAGGGTGGTGGTCATCCTCTAGGCTTGCTCGCACAGCCTCGACGGCAACGTGCAGCTGCTGGGTCTGGAGGTTGCTATCAAGAACCTCGTTCCAGCCGGTTGTGAGCTTCTCGAGATCCGCCACGGCAGAGGACAGAGCAGTCAGCTTGCCTAGTCGGGCCTCACGCTCCTGCTCAACCTGGTTCTCCACATCCTTGACAAACTCCTTCTTAAGGGCAAGGGCCTGCTCGAGGAGTTGGTTCTGGAGCTTCTCCTCGTTGAGCTTCCGCTCACGCTCAAGAAGGACCTTGACCCGGCCCTCGTAGTTCTCGCGGACCTTCTTCATCTCCTCCTCGAACTCATGTCGCCATTGACTCTCCTGGGTGATCATGGCGCTCTCGACACGGTCAATCAGGTCGGTAGCGGCCTTGTCGAACTCATCGATCTTGTCCCGAACCTGGCCGGCTGCCTTCTTCTCAAACTCTTCCTTCATGCCCTTGAGCTTGCCTCCAACCTTGGTGATCTCATTCTTGGCCTTGCTGACGGAGGATCCGTAGCGGCCGTGGGCACCATCAGCGTTGATGACCAGGATGAGGTCATTCACCATGTGGACGAGGTCCTGAATGACAGGCTCCCTAGCATCATCCAATGACAGAAGGTCAATAGGCTTCAGAGGGGGGTACCGAGATGGTTCATTGACCTCGGGGGCCTTGAAACCTGACGGAGTAGGGGCGGGAGCGGGGGTAGGAGCGGGCTTCTCAACAACCTTAGCAGTAGGTTTCGGCTCAGCAGCCTTGGGCTTGGGGGCCTCAGCCTTGGGCTCCTCTTGCTTCGCAGAAACGGGGCCAGCGCTGGAGCGTCGAGTACCATCGGCCACCCTCCACGAGGCACCGCTCTGGGCGGGGATTCTGACGGCACCATCCGCATCCCGAGACTTGGCGCTGGTGGCACTGTTGGGGAACCTCTTCTTGTACTCCATCTCCTCGAGGTAAAGCACGGCCTGCTCGCCGAATGGGACGTATCCAGTAAAGAAGTCGTGGAAGTTGTCACTGATACGAGAATACCAGACACCTCCAGCAAAGCCAACGGCACCGAGGACGAACAGAGTAAACACAAAGTTCCTAAGTCTGCGGAAGAAGCCCTTCTTCTTGGGAGCTGGAGGAGGGGGAGGAGGAGTCGTCTTGGGAGCGTCTACGGTAGCGGCCTTGGTCTCTCCGACATCGTCAATGGTGGTCTCGTGGATCTTGTCAGAGGCGACAGACTGGGAGTTCGGCAGGACGGGGGAGGATTCGGATTCGGGCTTCTTATCGACAGCATAATGACGCTGGAGAGATGGTGGTTAGTGTTTCCCGGCATCCGTTGGTGACGTCTGAAGGGCAAGCTTTACCTGGCCGGCAAAGGCAGCGCGCCGCGAGGCCGCAATGGGCCATTGGCGGGCGGCAGCGGCCACGGAGGGCCTACCACCGAGCACCCTCACAGACCGAAGCGAAGTTCGCAACATGAGGGAATGCAATGGCGAACAGGGCGCGGTTCGCGATGCGGGTTGAATTCGGTTAGATGGAGTTGAGAGCAGCTTCAAAAACGCTCAGGGTAAAAGTTCGGCTAAAGCCAGCTCCGGATCCGCTAACATGCCCGAGCGGCAGGAACCGGGTGACGCAACTAGAATTGATACTGATACTGATAATGGTAGTTGGATAGCGGAACATGAGAATATGCTATCGCGGGAGGAATTGGTTTAAATAGGGAGTATTTACATGCAGTTTTGATTTGTCTGTTTTCGCCAGATTTTTCCTCAAAAAAGTTGTCTTCCGGGTTATACCAACATGTAGTCGACCCGGCTGTGACACTATCAGCATGTGAGCCAGGCCAAGATCCTGATGACCAAGTTCTGTATCAACCACGTCACAATACATATTGGTATAGTCTCGTGCTTAAAGGATGTTGTTGGCCTCAACCAAGTGATGCCTGATGTGAAATGTAGCTGCCTGGTACTTACCCCGCGTCATGTTGTCTTGGGTCTCTCGGCACTTCATGAAGCAGTCACTCGTCATCAAATGGCTTCAGTTCAGTTCAGTTCACGTTGATCTAACAACAGCGGTCTATTCAGACGCTGAAAACATAATAGGGAAATGCTACAGAGCGCCTTGTACAAACTCTCCTGCTCATTCATCCCGCAAGCCACTCTATCTCTCTCCGTGGCGCCCAAAGTGCTGAACTGGGGCAGTGGTAAAGCACTCGGGAACCACCCAAACTAAACCACCGCGCGACAAAATTCAAGTTCGGTATTAAAAAGTATGGACTGAACTGATTCCCTCCAAACCCAAAGACTCCAGTAAGTATGTGACGCGCCCCAGCTCATTAAGCAACTCGGATCGGAGCCTGTGCTGTGAATGACACCTGCTATGCATGTACCCGCGCCGAGCTCTCTTGTGTGGTGAATTCGCGGGAGCGTAGTGAAAGGTTGCCTCTAATCTCGATGACTCAAACTCGGAATGGGATTTAGCAGGCGCAGGGTCCGCTGATGTTGGTGTTGGAATTCTCAGGAGCCAGACTGACTCCTGGTCGTTGACCCGGTCGAGCGTGTCGGGGTCCGGCCTGGTCCAGGGGAAGCTTCTTGGCGATGGCTGTGAAGAGGTTCGCAACGTTCTCGGCTGTCTTGGCCGACGTCTCGAAGAAGAGGAGGCCAGCCTCACGGGCGTAGGCCTCGGCGTCGGCTGTGGGGATGGCACGCTTATCGGGTTGCTCCGTAACCAAATCCAGCTTGTTTCCTGCAAGAGCGATGATGATGTTCTCATTTGCCTGACGTTGGAGCTCCTTGACCCACGCCTTTGCCTTGTCTAGTGATGCCTGATACGAGTTTAGCATGTTGCTGAGGGGACCAGTTTAGCCTGGGGTTGGGCATACGGATTGGGTGATGTCGTAGACAACAACAGCACAGTTTGCGTTTCGGTAGTACATGGGAGCCAGAGACTTGTAGCGCTCCTGACCGGCCGTATCCCAGATCTCGAACTTGACAGTGGTGTTCTCGTCGAGCGAAATGGTTTGGGTGAGGAAAGCAGCGCCGATAGTAGACTCGCGATAAGAATCGAATTGGTCCTAGAGGGGATATGAATGAGTCTCGAGTACAATGATGTGGGTTTCAGATCGCTTTTACCTTGACGAATCGCAAAACTATTGAGCTCTAAACAGATATGTCAGTATGGAATCATAGTGGAGGCCATCGCTGTGATATACCTTTCCAACGGCAGACTCGCCTGTAACATGGTTAGCGACTAATGAACCCGACTGACGAATTAGAAGAGTGGCTGGGACGTCACATACCCAGAAGAACCAGCTTGAATTGCGCAAAACGGGTGTTGGTGCCGCGGGCGCCAGCGGGAGGTGCTCGGGAAGCCATATTGAGAGACGGGGATGCTGTGTCGAGATGAGAGTGCACGGAGGAGCTTCAGCGAAGGCCGGCGGTAGTGGCGGTATGACTGCTGGTGCTGGGGGTTGGGGCAGGCAGTCGGACGTGTCCTAGACAACGGCGTGGAGCGACGTCGGGCTGGGCAGCGTATCGAGAACTCGGTCGTGGAGTGCGCAGGAACAACACAAGAGTCGATATAGGATGGATAACTGCAACAGTTGGACAACCGGACAAAGAGATGGAGAGAGGAAGAGTCGACGGGGAGGCTGAAAGGTGAGAGGCGAGTGCGAAGAGATGGGCTCTAAGTTGGTTTGGGATGGCGACGGCCTTGAGAAGAGGGACCCGACTAGAGCGGCTGCCTTGGTCGTGACTGGCTAGAGACTCACGAGGCACACGTCAGGGTGCCAGGCAGGCCCTTTTTCTAGCGGCTGTGCCACTGTAGGATACGGCGGGACGGCCTGGACGGGGTCTTGAGGGTCCGAGAAGGGTACGTATCGTATCCATCCATCACTGGAGCACGCACGCAAGCACGCGCAATCTGACCTCACAAAGAGGATGGTACCTGGATGTCTGGGGCGTCATGGCGGGACTAGCAAGTACCTCGGGCCCTCCCCACCCTTTTTCACAGGCCATTCACAAGCCTCATCCTTGTGACGTGCATCATTAGAGCGGTGCGCCACATGTACTCTTGGCTTCCCTTATCCATGTGGCTGTGCCCTAGCTTCGCTGGCCTCATGGCTCACGCCGTCTCGTCTTGAGCTTCTGTTCTAATCAATCATCTCAGCCCATCCCTCGCGTCGAGTCCCTTTTCTCAGGCCCTTCCTTTCTTAGCCTTCAAGGGCAGACAAGTCGCCGATCTGGCCACTCCCCAGTCCCCGGCTTGCACTTAATTCCTTCCAAGCTTTCCGGCCGTTCCTGATCTTCAACTTAATTCAAGCTCCGCTGAACCAAGCTCCCGGAAGCTCGACCACACCGCCCATGATGGCACAACTCCAGGCCTCCAAACTCCCCTATCGCGACATCAATGTCAAGGTTTCCAACGACGCATACACCTTCACTTCTCCCTCGTCTCCCGATGCGCCTGCCCTCGTCATCGATCGTCCTACTGGCGATGTTCGTCTGAGCCCAGGCGGCGCCGCGTCAGGCAAGCGAACGACTCGTGTCTCCAGTATCGCCGGTATTCTGGGAATAATCCAGCTCCGACTTGGTTCGTCTCTGCCGCGCCGACCACTTGGATAACCCTAGATGGTGCTGGCTGGTACAACAACGCTGACCATATCAAGACAAATATGTCATCTTCATTACAAAGGCTCAGCCCATGGGCCGCCTCAAGGGCCACATGGTCTACAAGGTCGCTGCCACCGAGATTCTACCCATGCGCGAGCGGTTGATCCATGACCCCGACGAGGACGTCTTTATCGAGCTCCTCAAGACATTCCTTGCCTCGGGGCCTATGTACTTCTCTTACTCCATCGACCTCACCAACTCCTTCCAGCGCCAGTCCCTCGCCGACACCTCCAAGCCCTTGTGGATGCGGGCCGATGACCGCTTCTTCTTCAACAAGTACCTCCAGAGCGACCTGATCGATTTCCGTAACAATGGCGCCCGATCCCAGCCCGGTGCGCAACCGGCCATCGACCCTTACATCCTCCCATGCATATTCGGCATGCTCGAGATCAAGCCCACCACCTTCAAGGGCAACCCTCTGACCATGGTGCTCATCTCTCGACGCTCACGCCACCGAGGTGGTACAAGATATTTTACCCGCGGTGTAGATGAGGAAGGTCATGTTGCCAACTACAATGAGACGGAGCAGGTTATCATTCTCAATGACAGCAACAGTGGACTCGGTGGATATGCAGGCAGCTCAGACATGCAGAGTGGCAAGTACGGTGCTGGCGCTGGCCAAGAGATGCAGATCTTCTCCTACGTCCAGACCCGAGGAAGTGTTCCTACGTTCTGGGCAGAGATCAACAGCCTGCGATATGTCCCCAAGCTCCAGATCCGGGGTATCGACGCGGCTCTCTCAGCGTCTCAGAAGCACTTTGACGAGCAGATCCGCTTGTACGGTGACAACTACCTCATCAACCTTGTCAACCAGAAGGGTCGCGAGCGTCGGGTCAAGGACTCGTACGAGAAGATGGTTGAGAAGCTCATGTCTTCCCCCAAGGAGCTACACGAGGCCGACCTCCTCACCGAGGAGAAGTTCACCACCATACAGCCCGAGGGCAACCGCCAGGAGTTTGACAGGTTGCACTACGTCTACTTTGACTACCACAGCGAGACCAAGGGCATGAAGATGCACAAGGCATATGCCCTCATCGAGAAGTTGGCCGATGCCCTTGATAAGCAAGGCTACTTCCGAGCCGTCGACACGCCATCGAGCATCGACGGTAACCTCGATGCCCGCAAGTACCAGACCAGCGTCATGCGCACCAACTGCATGGATTGTCTCGACCGAACCAACGTTGTCCAGAGCATGTTCGCACGCCACACCCTTGACCGCATCTTTGAGGATGTTGGCTTCATGCCTCGGGGCGCCTCGTTCCGTGATGAGGACGCCGCCTTTGAGGATATCTTCCGCAACATCTGGGCCGACAATGCCGACGTCATCTCCACCGCCTACGCCGGCACCGGCGCCATGAAGACGGACGTGACCCGAACCGGCAACCGAACCAAGGTCGGTGCCCTCCAGGATGCCCGCATCGGCATCACGCGTTACTTCCGTAACAACTTCCTCGATGGTCCTCGACAGGACTCTTTCGATCTCTTCCTCGGAGCCTACCGGCCGGGCTCCACCAACATTGGCACCACTCTTGTCTTCACTGACCGCCGTCCCATCCTGATCCAGGCAATTCCCTATATTCTCGCATTTAGCACATTTATTATTCTTGTCGGTCTCTTCACCCGCCGGGCCCCTGACGCGAGCGTCCTGCCCATGCGTATCTTCCTTTTCTTCTGGTCCATTGTCGCAATCTGGACCTTTAGCTTCGTTTGGAGCCACGGCATGCTCTACGTAAGTCTTGACATCCATCTTCTCTGCCAAGCAGCAACTAACTTGTTCACAAGGTCAACTGGCCCCGTCTCAACCCCAGACCATACGCCGTGGAGGGTTACAACGAGCACTACGCCAAGGCGCGCAAGGACGCTGTCATTGGACCCTATGTGGCCAAGCACGAGAGGGGTCTCAGCACGGCGCGGTACCTCAACGCGGAGGAGGGCAAGAAGAGGATCGAATAGATCATCGAAAAAAGGGGAGTGGGTGCAAACGGTGTTTTATATAAGGGGTGTGCGCGCGTCATTTGCTGGCGAAGTGGTCCGGTTCTGTTTCAATTGTTTTTTTTTCAAACCAGGGAATATGGAACCCTGCCATTTTTCGAGACCAGCTTCCAGAGAAGGAGAGTTTCTTAGTCGTTGTAATGATGGATTATAGTTGTCGACATGGGCTTTTTATCCTACACACTTTTTCTATGTTGTAATATGGGATGTGAAATATACATAGGGATACAGGAGAGAGAGAGAGAGACCAAAAGGAAGAGTGAAATAGGGAGTGTAAAAGACGGTGTTTTGTCTTTGGTATTAGCTTAAGTTACATAGTTACAGAGATGATGATTAAAAAAAAAAAAAAAAAAAAAGGAAGAACGAGAAACAAGACAAAAAAGGTCGCTTAAGCACAAGAAAGGTCGTACACTCCGAGGCTATATGCTGCCACTTGTCGTCGATGATCGCAACACCCAAAGGCACCCACTGCGCCGCGCCATGCTGCCCTCATCGTGGAAGAAAAGGGGTATCAATATCGGACTTTGCCGTAGTGTCCAAACAAGAAGAAAAAAGGGGGGGGGCAAGGATAGGTAGTGAAAAGGATAGAAGATAGGTAAGGTTCGTGGTAATGATGAGAATATGTGTGTATGGATGTGAAATGATGTGGTGGTAACCTCTTGTACCATTCAACGCCCCGTGTTGAAAACTCCTCCCTCTGCACCAACTCCCCTCTTCCGAACTCCGGTCTTTTTTTTGTTGTGTGTTGTGTATGTGGCTCTCTCGTCTTCTCTTCTTTCCCCCTTTTTCATCCTTCATCTATAGCCACAGGAGCCATCTGATGCCTCCCAACACGCCCTGTCCGAGGCCTAGAACGATTCTAAAGATGGTGACGACGAACCAGACGTACCACATGAAGCCGACCAGCACCCACTCGACGACAGACCACATGCCTCGGCGTAGCCATCTAAACCTTCTGCGTCTGTTGCGCATCATCTTCTCGATCAGGTCGAGAACGTGCTTGACCTTCAGGAGTTGACCCAGGGCAAGGTCCTTGCCCGTCTCGTCAGCTTGGTCTGCGCCCTCGCCCGTCATGCCCGATAGCTCATCTGCGATACGAGAGCGGACGCACCAAATGCGCTCCTCCAACTTTGGACGCGTCTGGCCTGTAAATCGATCTGCTGAAGTCTGCCATTGCTCCATTGAGGTCTGGATGGCAACTCCCAGCGTGCGGCTCGCCAGGGGAAAGTGATCGCAATAAGGAATCGGGTCATCAGATGGTAGTGACTTCTTGGGAGTCAGCTTAGCAATCTCAACCCACGGCACGTTTGGAACATTTGACTGAGGTGAGCAGCCAAGCGTCTTGAAGCTATCCTTGCCAAGGGGCCTCTTGGGCTCCTGGGCACGGCGGGAGATCTCCATAGCCTTGATGCCAGACGTGAGAATAAGCGTTCGTAGTCGGGCGATCTCTCTCTTGGAGAGGTGTCCCTCTTGAGGAAGGGCTTGGTTCGCGATAGACCACTTTCTAGCCTTGAAGTTGTCAGGCTCGTCAAACCGAACCATGGGTCCAACCTCATCCATGTTCTTCTCTGTAGTCCGAGGGCCATCTCTGGCGCTTTCACGACACGATTCTGCTTCCGACATCTCAGGCTCGGCAGGAACCTCGTCGACCTTTCGCGGGTCCGTATCATCAGGCACATCAAGCTTTGGTGGCCTGAGTACAAGACCGCGAGGCTTAGCTTCATTCAGCTTCTTTATATCAGTCGATGATGATTTGTGGTTGTCCGGCAACTGGACGCGTGTATCGGCAATGGGCTGGAACTGTGGCATTGTGTCCAAGAAGTGTTTCGGGCTCTGTTGAGGTTCGGGCTTGTTTCGCCTTGAGTTCGACCGGGACAGAGTGAGAGATAATCGTGCTCTTCCCTTGGACTGGTCATTATCCGATTCATCGGCTGAGAAGGCCTCAGTCGACGGATCCAAAGGCATCTCCCGTTTCCATAGCATATCGCCCAGCCTTGAAACGCCGCCTCGGATCACAGTATCGATCCGAGGCCCCTTGAAGATTCCTCGAAGACCAACCTGATCATCGCCCCTCGGCCTAACACTTCCCACGCTGCGCTGATACCTGTGACCCTCAAACGTCTGTCGCGAGTTGGACGGGTGTCGTTCAAGAGGCTTAGTCTCGGTAGGTGAGGCAGGTTCAGGTATAGACGGCCGACGGCTAGACGATTCGGTATCGGCGGGTTGGTCATCGTCTTCTTCACGACTCTTGTCTCGGAATATTTGCTTGACCTTGGTAAAGGGGTTCCTTGACGGAGATGAGGACCGACTAGATGGAGCAGAGAGTTCCAACCCAGTCGGCGGTGCTGACAGACTTTGCTGTGGGACGAGTTCAGGAGACATTGGTTGAGGAGAGTCGATGTCTTCCACATGGTGTTTTCCACGCTTAGAGCCTCCTCCCGTGTACCTCCCCAGGTGTGGCCGAGACGAAGACTCTATCACGCCTTTGTCCTGCACAAGGCGAGGGTCCGAGTCACTCGGCTCTGTTATAGACCACTTTCTGAGACCAGGTGATTTCAGGGGAATGGCATGCTCGGGGAATGCTGAGCCGTCAGCTTGCATATGCTCTGCCTCGGTTTCCTGGACATGGGAAAGCCTCTGCTGTCTTGTCTCTCGAGCAATCATTTCCAGCATCTGCTTCTCCAAAAGTTCGTTGTCGCGACTGGATATTGTCCCCGCCCGGCGCGGCCGTCGAGTCCTTCCTTCGCTCTTCACTTCGTCCTCGCTACCAGAGTCGGACAAGGAACCGCGTCGCTTTCGCAAGAAATCATGATGGTTGTGAGTCGAGCTCGTATGTCGATGGAACGATCCCATGTCGTGCAGCTTTTGCTTCGCACGGCCTCGGTGGCTTGCCTCCGAAACGTCCGTATCAATCTTGAGAGGCTTGTCTGAACTCGCGTCCCCATCCTCGAGCGTCTTGGTGACGAAGGGCGACACACCCGTCCCCAGTTCGTCAGTCTGTCTTGACATTGGGCGGCTGATGTCGGCTGTTTGGGGGTATATCTTGCCCAAAAATCTATCCTCAATGAGCTGCTTATGGTGGTCTTGTTCTAGCCAGTAGGCATCTGCAATCAAATCGCATGGCTCAATGAACCAATCTACTCTTGGGCGTCTAACGCGAAGAGCGGCCTGCGCAACAGAGTCCGATGCCATCTGCGGATCAATGTCCTCAGCACCTGGAAATGGAGGCAGCGCAGGAGTGTCGCTGGAAAGGAGGTCCCTTGATGCTCGATCTGCAGCCTCATTGACCCAATCCTTGACTGATTCGACATCGGCAAATCCCTGCTTCTCGCCATCGATGACCATCCTTTCACGCGCTCGAACTTTTCGGTTTCGAATGTACTGCAGAGGGTTGTACTCTCGGCCAAGCGGTATCATGAATTCTCTGCTACCGAATGAGATCATCTTCCTCTCAGTCGGTGAACCCGGTGGGCTTGCCCCTGCAGGCCTATCATAACCCATCTTGAGAGGAGGAAGAACAGCTAGCAAGTGCCGGTATTGGGCCATGAGCTCAAGGTGTTCCCTAGCCTTCTGTGCTCTTGCTAGTGTTGAGGTAGAAAAGTGGTATCGGTATGGTGCGTCGGTGGTGGTCTCAAAAGGAGAGCGGAGAGGACTGCTAGACCTCACGCCAGCAAGTCGTGGTGTAAGAGCTTGGTTCGGCAGGGACTGGTTTGGTATCGGCGACATGCCTCGGCTTGTTTTCCGCTGTTGCTGTAGATGGGCTCTGAGATTGCTGCCAGCCTGATTGTCTTGAACAGGTGCCAAACGAGGTGGGTTCGCGCGGCTGTGGTTGCGCCGCGAAGCTATACGACGGGATTCGCTCAGATTCAAGGCCATATTAACAATCTGGGTAGAATCGTTGTCAAGCGCAGCGCCCTGCTGCGCAGCCGCAGGCCTACGGCCTCGTCGATGACCGTCATGTCGCTTGTTAACAAAGAGCTCCTCCTGGGATGAATCCGGTGATACAACCCGAGCTCGATGACCACCACCGGGGCCGATGCCGAGCCCAGACTCGCGAGGGACGCTAGAAGAGTACGGCTCCAAAACGTCCTTGCCCTTTTGCTGAGAGGTGTTTCGGGGTCCGCGCCGCTGGTTGGACGAGTCATCGTCGCCAACTACGGCATCCTGAAGTAAGAAGGCGCCGCTCGCCTGCGGCTTGTGTGCTCGCCGTGATCGGTTTCTCTTCGGCCGGCCGGCTTGAAGGGCGCTGCTCGCATTGGCGGCGCCGCGGGTTCTGGGATGGAATCGGGGGAGGAGCTCGTCGTCGGAGAAGGCGAGGGGTCGTTCAGGCGATATAGGGGCGCTGAGGAGGGCACCGATGCTGGCCTCGCCCCTTTCGGCGGTGTCGTAGCTGAACCTCGTGGGATACTCTGGAGTCACCGGGCCAGATCTTCTCCCGTAGGCGCTCAGGGACGACGGAGCACGCAGGTCCGCCATTGCGCTGTGCTATCACATACCACGCCGACGCTCAGCTCGGGAGAGAGGCGGGGGGCTCTGTCGTCAGTGTTGATGGATAGAGCAGTGCAGCATTTTTTCCTCCAAGGGTCCTTGTCGATCGGAGGACGAGATCCCAGTCGAAGCTGTTGTCCTTGGTGACGACGGCCTCGAGGTCGGCCCCGGACTAGTAGTTGAAGCGGCAGGTAGGCGAGAATAGCGTAGGTAAGGTAGGTAGGTAGGGTATTGCAGTGGATAATATCGCCAGCCCAGCGGAAAAGACCGCCTTCAAGAGCTCATGGCGCTCCGCAACGGATGGATGGATACAGTACACGATGCGAGTGAATTTTTTGTGTAGTTGTGTCGTTGCATCTGCAGAGCATAAAGGATTGGATGTTCTCCAGAATACTCCATGCGGCGGCGGCGGCCCCTGCCTTGTTCTACTGTCCATAAGAACTTCCATCCATTTTAGGTTGGAGGGTCCCAGCACGTCACGGGAGCGCTACAGGACAGGACGGGACCCTCGACCCCCGGTTACAGGGCCTGGGATGCGCCAGTCTACGCCTCTCCCACCTCTTCCACTTCTTCCTAGGCACGGCCGTGGCGGGCAGTGACGCACACATGTCTTGTGGTGGCAGCCACGATGTAAGGTACAACTCTTTTGGAGCTTCCATCACGTAAATCCAAGTACCGGGGACAATCCAGCCCGAACCCCCGATCGCCGTGGATCACATGAAAGAAACAACGCACCACCACCACACATACACGTCCGTCCACTCCAGCCTCGAGCTGAACTCCAACGTCTCAGTTGCTGAACAAGGCGGGGTTTCAGGGGCAGCCCAATGGATCTGATGAATAAAGTCATGCGACTGGGCATTTTGACTCACCTGTCGTCGGGCTCGTGGCTGGGCCGTTGACCCGTGTTCCGATGTCTTGTCTTGCTAGCAGTAAGTGGTGTTTCGTGTAGTGTAGGTCTTGGTTGTCAATGTACTGTACACTCTGTCTATCCATCCAAGCCCGCCAACTTGCGCCTCGGTTCTAGGAATAGCTACAGCTCAGCTCTACTCTCTACTAGCTTACAAATAAAGTACATGTGTTCGGGAGATTGTACGGTATACACCGCCATGGTCGTCATCAATCACCATCACCGTCTTTCCTTCTCTTCCTCGCTTCATGCCGAGGCTGGCAGCCCACCAACAACATGCTCGCATCTGCCACACAAGGCGTCTTCGGCCGGCGCCACGTATCGCCAGCACCGAGAGCACTTCTCTTGCTTTGGCGGCTGCACGTGCACCTTGACTTTGGCGTCTTGGATCTCAAACTCTTGCGAGTAAGACCAGTCTGCATTCTCAGAGACAGGCTGGTTCACGTCGACGGATGATACCACAAACATGGTCTCCAGCTCATCCAGATACCGTCCGAGAACGGCCAAGGTCTTACCCTCTTCCACCACCAGGTTGACTGAGCACTGGAGGGAACTGCCAAGTACCTTGTCGGCCCGAGCCTGCTCCAGAGTCGCCTTGACGGCGCTGTGCACCTCCGAGATGATGGCTGTATCATTGCGCAACACGTCTTGTGGAATCGTGAAGCGGAGAGGGTCAACTAGGGGAGAACTGTACAGCTGTCGTGCCGGGTTCTCCAGGGATCTAGCCTCGTTGTCAGCATATCGGCCTTTGCATTGCCGCGCATTGACGACTTACGTGTCTTCCGCCATCCACGCTGGCCGATGCGACCACGCTTCCTCAACCAGTAAAGGAGTGATCGGTGCCAGCATGCGCAAAAATCCGATAAAGACGGGTTCCAAGATGCCACCTCCATCGCCACAGTAAAGACGGTCCTTGAGTGCCTCCAAGTAGAACGCGGACAGGTCTGTCGCGACCCAGCGGTTAATCAAGCCTGTCGCTCTGTGGAACTCGTAGTTGTCGTAGGACTCCATGACCTGGGACATAGTATCTGAGAGTTGAACTAGTGCAATTTGATCCAATTTTGTCAATTGACTCTGCCGGGCTTCTTGGTTGAGCGAACCCAGAAGCATCTTGATAATGGTCCGGTACTTGATCAATGCCGTGTGAATGGGCTGCAGGATTGTCTGTCCGATGAGTACGTCCGTAGTGAAATCAGCACTTGCTGCCCAAAGACGAACAGCATCAGGACCGAGACCATCAAATCGCTGGCCACCCTTGCCTTTGCCCTTTGCCTTGACAGGTCCAAGAAGGCTGCCATCCATAACCTGGTCAGGGACAATAATGTTTCCAATGGACTTGGACATCTTCTTTCCCTGTCCGTCGAGAGTAAATCCATGGGTAACCAGAGTCTTGAAGGGGGACACGATCTTGCTGGTGCTATCTGTTGACTTATGCGACGCCACGTAAGTCAACAGACTTGACTGGAACCAACCGCGGTGCTGGTCAGATCCCTCAAGATAGACATCGGCAGGTCCTTCAGTTTCCGTCCAGGAGCTTCCACTGTCGAACCAAACGTCCATAGTATCAGTGCCTCGTCGGTATTTGCCAGTCAATGTCGGGGGGATCCAGGCCGGGTCATCAGGGCTATCAGAGAACCAAGCAGAAGAGGTACGCTCCTGCATAACTGAAATGATATGATCGATTGTTTCCGTTGTCATTACCGCGTTTCCACTCTCGTCGTAGAGAGCGGGAATCGGGACTCCCCAAGAGCGTTGACGGGAAATGCACCATTCACTGCGACCCTTGACGAAGCTCTCGAGGCGGACACGGCCACCCTCAGGGACAAAGCGAACATCTCGAAGTGCCGCGAGAGCGTCCTCCTTGATGCTACCGACATCAGCAAACCATTGGGCCGTAGCACGGATGACAACAGGTCGCTTTGTCCGCCAGTCGTAGGGGTACTTGTGTCGCAACTTGTGTGTGTCAAGAACATCATCATTCATCAAATCCAAAACCGATTGGCTTCCACCGTCAAGAATTGATGGGGCAGAGGTGAGCTTCTCAGGGTCATCAGGGTAGGCTTCCTTGGTGAAGTGGCCACTGTCGTCGATAGGAGCAAAAGCCTCGATACCAAACTTGGCGCACGCCTCATAATCTTCCTGTCCATGTCCAGGGGCAACATGAACAAGACCAGTTCCGGAATCAGCAGTAACAAATTCGGCATCGATGATGAGCTGTGAGTCAGAAGACTGACCCCGCAGCTTGTTGTGATACTCGAGACCTTTCAGGTCAGAGCCACGGATCGAGTCAACCACGATTTCAAAAGTCGGCATCATCTGTCTCATAGCTTCTACGCGATCAGAAGCAATGAGATATCCATCCGAGCCAACTTGAATGACCGAGTAGGTGAGATCGTTGTGCACAGCAATAGCGCGATTCGCCGGGAGTGTCCAAGGAGTAGTTGTCCAGATAGCCGCATATAGTTTGCCCTTAAACTTGCCAAGCTCGGGAATCGAAGACCAGTCGGATACAACTGGGAACTTAATATAGGCAGCCTTTGAAACGTGATCATCCCGATATTCGAGCTCGGCCTCTGCAAGCGCAGTCTGGGATGACGCCGACCAGAAGACAGGCTTGTGCTTTCGGTAGATCAGACCTCGTCGAACCAGGTTCTGGAAGACGCGCAACTGCCGGATCTCAAACTCTCGATCCATTGTAGTCCACTTCTTCTCCCAGTCGGACATGACCCCGAGGGCCCGGAATCCCTTCATCTGTTCCTTGACCGTCTTAGAGGCCAGGCGCCGCGCTGTGTCCCGAATCTGCACTGGAGTCAAGCCTTTTGTAGTGCTTGACCCAAGAGCCTTCATCTCGATAGGAAGGCCATGGCAATCCCAGCCTGGTCGGTATATCACCCTTCGCCCTTGCTGCACCTTGACCCGCACAATCATGTCCTTGAGAATCTTGTTCAGCGCATGGCCGACATGGAGGTTGCCATTGGCGTATGGGGGACCATCGTGAAGGACGAATGGCTTCTCATCGGAGCGGTTCTGAGCCTGCCAGGCGTAAAGATCATCGGTGCATTGGCGAAGATGTTGCTGAAGGAGCGTGGGGTTCGGACGAGCACTGCGAGATCGGCTTTGTTAGATCCACGATGGAACAGAAGGAGGCGCTCGGATGACGTACGGGAAGCTCGACCGAGGCAACCTCAAGGTCGACTTCCAGGATTTCGACATGATTTATCGAGAACCATGTCGCGGCCCACGTATTGGGAAGTTCTGGAGTCGAGCCTTGTCGCAGAACAGGTTATTCGATGTAGTCGGCGCGGCTGAGGAAGAATTTTGGCGCTATCGCCTGAGTCAATTGGCGATCCATCCATTCGCTTGAGCCAAGCTGCAAGGCTGAAGGCCCACCATCGTTCCAGTGGAAGCTTTGAGTTTTTAGCGTATCGTGCCAGCGAATTATAGCAGGCTACTGCCTATTACATCACTAAATCCATGGCCTCGCGCTTCACTTTCACGTCGTCTCATTCATCCTTCACGCACCTTTGTCTTCAACCTTCACTTTTCATCTACACAATGGCGCCAGTTCGACGGTATCTGAGGATATCAAAGTTCTCAGTTCTTGAATGCCGCATTTATCTTGATAATCCCGCCTTGGCTCAGTCATGGCTTCTCAATCCTCGCAACCCCGTGTTACCCAAAGTGATTGAGAGCATCCGCCCATTGGTTCTCCCAAAGCTCCGTGAAGAGAAGGAGAGGCAACAGAGTAAGAGCAAGAAGAAGAAGAAGGGAATAAAGGATGTCGTGGTTTCAGGTATTCCCTCACAAAGCCCACTTCGTATCCTTCTCAGTCAACTAATCTCACTTAGACGAATTTGAAGTCTCCATCTTCTTGACGGAGACGAGCACGCGACATTCCTTGATTACAAAGACCAAACACTTCAGAGAGAAGCTACCCCCGAGAATGGAATCCAACTCGTCTAAGCTCATCGGTGAAACTGATAGCGTCCCCGTTGATGTCGACGCGGAGGATCATACTGCGGTCCTGGAAGAAGATGAAAGCGAGGTCCGGTTAGCAGATATTCCCCTCGTCGAAACAGCAACAAGGCGGAGCAAGCGCCAAAGAGGGCGGCCTATCCGAGACGACGATGAATCTGAGGCATCCGGAGATGATGAAACAGCGTCGGCTATCGAAATCGACTCTGATACGGAGGCACCCCCACACAAACGGCACAGAGCCCGGGGAGCCTCGACTGAGTATGGTGCCGGAGAAAACGACGACGACAAGAAGAAGTTAGCGCTAGACGTGTCATATGACGGGTTCGCCATCTATGGTCAGGTGCTCTGCCTCGTCGTCAAGAAGAGGGAAACGGGCAGACCAGTGCAACACGCCGCAGGTGGCGGTGGTGTGAATGCAAGAGGTCGGCCAGAAGGCCAGGCCATGATGGAGAATTGGATCTCATCAACACAAATGCCGGTCGGGGAGGAGGCTTCATGACCAACGCCAGCTCTCGACGTCCATGTTGCTGTCTCGGAGGAGCAGCATCTCAGCCAGCCCGGGGTCCCGTAGTGGCGTGACAGAGGCAGCGAGGGCTTGCCCGAGAGACCCGGGGGCCGGTGGAGGACGGGAGCTACGGATACGGCCGTCGGGTCTCCAGGATGGCTCGGAGGTGCCTGCGAGATGCCGGAAATGGACGGGTTCGCAACGCAAGCCGGGCACCTGAAGCTGCACCTGGCGTCGACTTGCCGTGCGGTGGCTGAGCTGTGCTGTTCAGGTCGCCCAGATCCTTGGTACCTAGCACGGCACACCTGCAACTTTCAGAACAGTCAGTCAGTCAATTGCCAGCTACCGAAATATTTCGCGAGGACTGTCCTCAAGATCCACCTATTCCGGGCCGCTCGGACACCACCGTTGACTATCGAGGATCGAGGCGTCTTGGCATTCATCTCAGGAACGGTCGTCATTTCAGGATGCGCCCATATTTGGCACATTTCGATAGTGAACCTAGGCGAGGGGCTTGGCAAACGCGACAATGATCTCCAGGCCAGGCTCTGCGGCCCCTGGCTAGGCAGTTACTGTTCCATTTGGAGAGGACACGGTTGGGGCTCTCCTGACATGGTTGACGGAGCTGTCATTGGCGCACGGCGGCCCGGACGGGCACTATCGATGCTAGGCTATGTCTGATGTCTCTCAATGATATGACGGGAAAACCCCTTCGAGATGTGCGCGGTGTGGGTATTTGGGGTGGTTGTTTTGTGTAGATGGCGCAATTCGTCTCCATCGTTCGTGTATCTTCGGATCTACCCTGGCCTTGCTCCTGCTGGGACGTCATTTAATATGGACACGGGCGTGTCATTGATGGGCTTTTTTCCCCTCTGCATCCACGCCGTCGTTGTCGGATGTGCTTGCAAGGTCTCTCGGGATGGCTTGGCCGCCAGGCGTCTTGGCTGTCAAAAGGGAGCGCAGTGGATGTATAGGTGTTTCAAATACATGGGTTTGTACCAAGACTGCAGCTTGTCAGTGATCCAGGTGGTTCATTATTGGCAGAGGCTGGTTTGATCTAGTTATGGTCTCAAGATGGCTGAATTCGTGGCCAAGACTCATTGCCCAGGAACCAAGTGGTGGCTGTCTTGAAGCATCCATGTAAGAAAGCAGGCTGAGTTGGAATTGGGCTTCCAGCAAACGCAGTCATCATCGCTCAGCTTTTCATGCCGTGTCAGCTGCTGCTGCGGCACCAGCAGCCTCGATGTGCCAAGTACCCGATATGGCATATCGATGAGGCTGTGAGACGAAAGAAGAGAGGGAAAAGGTCTCGACCTCCGTAGGCCTGTCGAGGTTACAATGTTTCAATGGGCTCGCTCCGAGCATGCGATACAACGCCGGCGGGACGATTGAAATGTAATGTAATGTAAGGTATGGGATGGGTCGGGTATTAGATATCGCTAGGCAAAATTACAAAGCCCAGAGTGGGAATCCAATGTCACCTAGCAAGTCTACGCGTGATCTTTGAATTTGACAGCTCGACCGAGGAGGAGGCGCCCTTATCACGTTTGATGATATGATGAGGTGATGATGGGATGGGGCAGTAAAGTGAAATGCCGTCAACTGCTGACAACATACTATGTATGCGTATGCCCTTATGGGACTGTACTGTATGTATCTGTCCATGGCGGATACGGATACGCTTTTCGCACTGGCTGGACGCGTGTTCTACAAAACTCTGGATATCCATGTCCTGTCCTGTCCCCAACGTGTGTGTGTGTGTGTGTGAGCCGAGCCCTCCGCCGAGCCATCAGCCGTTTTTTGTTTTTGCCCAGATCCTCCATCTTCCAGACTATCGGTGAAAAAAAAAAAGAGTCATAAAATCAACATTCAGCATCATTTGTGTATTACTCTCTCTCACCCCCTGCCCCTGGTGCCTGGGCCCTTGTCCGCCTGACAAGAAAGTTGCGGTATCAAGGAGGCTCAGATTTACCCAGAGATCCCGGGTTGCCGTGTCGGGAAAGCGATGACATGCCGCTCGCAGCAGCACTAGCAACCCCGCAACCGCCTTTTCTCGACAGGCAAGGATCATGGGAGGGGTTGTGTCGATTCGATCCCAAACTCGGTGAGCAGGTAGCCGTGGGCTCATTGGGATGGTACGGTACAAAGGTCGGTTGTACCTCGAGGTTGGGAGAGACAAAGGGTATGGGTGAGGCCATTCATGATGACATGGATGGTGGACTACTGCAAGACCTCAAGAGACACACCCCCTCCACGTCCCGTCCCATAGCAAGATGCGAATTGCATCCCCATTCAACTGAATTGCATCCACTGACCACGCAACACCGCCGCCGGTACAGCGGCACGCTACGGGCTCTGCATATTCCACTCCTGATTATCATGGCGGGCACATTTCGTTGCGCTGTGTGTTGCTCTGCTTCCCCTCTCGACCCCTCCATCCAGCCCCTCCTCCCTCTCGGCCGGGACGGTCATGGACCATGGACCTTGGACCATGGAATGGCATCATCCATCGCGTCGTCTTCCTTGTCGAGCTCGTTCCGAAACGTGATCCTTTGCAAGCACTCACGTCTCAGCCTCGGCCGCGGCAGGCATCTCACAAGACATCAGGCAAGCAGGCGCCTTGTGTCTGTCACCTCGGTTCTGCCTTATCATGATCACCGCTGCTTCAGCCTCCCCCCTCACTCAAGTGGAAGAGCCCCGCGATTTGAAAGAGAGGCTGCATAGTTATCGTAACATATTGCTGCACCGTGTTGTCATGGTTGCTAGATGATGACTCCCCCGGCCATCCATTCGCTGCACGCCGCGATTGAGTTATACACCGTTAATTGGGGAACGTTTGACAAAAAGGCCGCGCTTCCTCTTCTCGGAAGCCGTTGCAGATTCAAACGTTGGGAAGCACTACAGTCACACTAAACTAATAATCGATCGCCGCTACCTTAGTCCCCACGGCTCACTGCAGCTCTGGATACAGTAGTCGCCGGGGCCCGGGGGTCAGCCTGACGCTTGCGACAGCACAACTCACTCCCAAAGAGACGGTATGCATGTCTGGCGTATCCTTCTTGCTTGGGCGCGCCATCTCGTGACCCTATTGCAGGTTTTAGACCTGGTCCTAGAGAGCTAGGTTTGGCCCTTTCGGCGGCCATCACCAACCACGTCACCGATACAACTCATAATTGATCGCCATCCTTCACGTAGACCGCTGACCGCCTCGTTGTCAAACATGCTAATTCCAAACTATCATGCCCGGTCGTCAACAATGACGCGGGCCGTGTTGGTTGTGGCCGGGAGTGTAGGGTAAACGTCTTTGCGACGGCATTGGCCGCCCTATCTAGAGTTATCCATGGACGACGGGCATCAAATCCCCCCAATGACGTGCATTTATTGGTCTTTTGCGAAAAACACCTACAGTAGCCGAGCAGTAGCTGTATGCATATACGCCCAAGGCAGCGATCTGGGCCGAGGTTGAGACCGAATTGTAAACTGTTGGTGTTGCTGTTATCTGTAGGCAGAACAATTATTGTAATTACGCTCGAATGACAGTGCCCCTCTTCCCCCCCCACGATCGACAAGGCGTCAAAGACATGCAGAACTCACATGGATGTTGATATCCATTCCTCCGCCTTGATACGGAGATACACACCTGGTAATCTCCGTGTCTAATCACTTCCTCATCAGTCCAGCCCAGCATACAGACTCAAAACACCACAGCCAAGGTTACAACCCCTCTTAATACCTGGACCCTGGACATCACCAGAATGCCAAACGCCAACAGGTGGTAGATCGATGCATATCTGGGACCCGCAGCGGGCCGATCTGACACAGGGCTCCTCCAGGACCGTCCCCCTGCCCACAGTTCCGTCTGTCCTCAACCAGGCCGCACGTTCGAGTTGAGACATGTCTGTCCGTCAAGCATTCCGCTGCCAACAGAGACGCAAACCCTCATCACCTGAGCACATGCAATCTCGGAGCCGTGCCGATCGTGCAATGATCAACCAACAGACCCCTCACCGGGAAAGACCCTGATCCTTCGTAATCTGCTGTATGTGTATGAGGAGCAGGAGGAGGAGGAGTGCTCGTACAGACCTCAAGTCGGGAGTCAGACATTATCGTGCGTCTAACCCCCTCCAACATGCCATGCACCCTGACGATTGTTTGACCATGTCGCGATAATGAATGCATATGTAAATCATGGATCAAGACGCATCAAGATAACCGCCAAGCTATCTCGGGCATGTTTGGCCCGAGAACGGCCGCCCCCGCGAGCAAGATCCGGCGAGTTGCGCGAATGGAGCCCTGTCATTGCGAAGCAACACAACGCAACGCATCAAGGCAGCAGCCAGCCGCCGTAGCCACGGGAATACCTACCTCTATCGATGTGCTCGGTGGTCATCCCGAGGTCTCGAACAAACCTCCTGACCGAATACTGCATATGGCCTCCGGACCATGACGTCTGTAACTGTCGACGAGTGCATCCCAATATCAAGTCCTTGCTCGACTGGCGCGGCTATGCACACTGGGATCCATTAATATTGTCTTGGGGAGCCACAGATAGACCGTTGCCAACGTGGAGATAGCTGCACGGTTTGATGAGCAACTCATATCCCAATATGCAACTCATCACTCCATCAGGAGGGCCGTGCTCTCTATAACCTTGCCAGCAAACACCACGTGCGATTGAGCCGCGATACTGATCGCCGACTTCGCCAGCAAGTCTGATCTCCCGTGCAGCTCGTAGAGGACTACTGCTACTGCCAGAAACAGGTAATGCTGAGGGGTTGCAACCTGTTCTCTGCTGTGCCCTGCCTTGGTCAGAGCCCACACGTGGCACTCGTGGATGGATAACGGTTTCCGCAACAACTGAGGTCCATGGGCCAGCCCTCAACACCACGTTGCAAGATGAAAGGGACAAGTTGGCCCTTACTCCCACAACCCGAAAGAGTTGACTTGTTGGTGAGAGACTCGGCAATATTCGGTCCACAGGAGGGGGAGGCCCCAAAAAGCAAACCCGCTCAGACGTCTGGAGGACAGACAAAGAAATGCGAAA
Source organism: Fusarium ambrosium (assembly GCA_003947045.1). Taxonomy (NCBI): domain Eukaryota; kingdom Fungi; phylum Ascomycota; class Sordariomycetes; order Hypocreales; family Nectriaceae; genus Fusarium; species Fusarium ambrosium. Next base: position 44,987 of record NIZV01000072.1, read on the forward strand.
AAAGCCAGACCAAACCCCGTCGGATCGAGCTGGGCTGGGCTGGGCTGGCTCGCTGGACAGGGCAGGGCAGGTTGGGGTTACATCGCTGGATCGATAAATGCTCCCCCCCAGATATGGTAGCGATGGCGCCACGTAACCTCGCTTCTCCAATCGAGAGACCTGGAGATGATGCACCACTGAGGGAAAAAGGAGGGTAAGCGAGAGTGACCACTCACAAGAGTCCCTGAGCGAGACTCTACCAGGCCCAGGCCAAAAATATCGACGTCAGCCTCGCATCATTTCCCCCCAGGCCAGGGGGTCGGACATTACCAGCCCGCTCGCCAATTCGATAGTGATGGCCGAACCCTTGAGGACTCGAGATGATCCCCGATAAAGGCTGAGCTATCGAGTGCGTCCCGTCGCGCTCGGCAGCAGGGGGTTGTTCAGCTTGCTGGCATTGTCTGCGACTCCTGCAGCTGATAGTCGCCAGCCTCATGGCTCCTGTAGATGATGATCGCCTTCTGGGGATATCAGCATCGACATGTCTCACAGCACGGAACAGAGGGTGCGCAACTGCTCCTGATCAGCCAACACGGGCCAAGGCCAGCCAAGTAAACGGCCTTCTCCAACCGTGCGCCTGCAATTCAATGTGCAGCGCGCTCGGATATTGTTCGAAAGGGGCCTCTTGCATATTGAAACGAGCGCACACCAGCCTTTGGTCAAACTTGATACATGGAGTGTTCCCACATCGTTGACACGAACGACGATCGTCAGGGGACGCCACACTCTCTCGCCCACACCAGGGCCAAACGTCCCCTGACTTCCACGTGGATTGAATGCGAGCCCCTGGAACTGTGGCTTGACAGGAGGCGAGCGCAACGCTGCAGGTGGGTGTGGTCCATTCTTGGTTGCTGTGGTTTGCTTCATCCAATATCTCTCGACGTGGTTCACCTCAGCCCAATGGTTGCCGCTGCCGCTGCCCTGCCCTGCCCTGCGGCTTTGACCCTCCTTTTCCGTGCTGCTGCATCAACATAGGTTGTCAGCCGCATTCGCATTCATTGGTGCGTTCGTGTTGTTCTCGTATGTGCCTCTGAGGCGTTCGTCTGGACGCCTTGGCTGAGACATGGGAAAGCTGACACAACGTGCAACTCGGCCCGGCTCAACGATTCAGGGCGGCCTTCCTTCTGGTGTGGAAGGCGGTGACACTCTTGATATGTCACTGACAAGATTGTATCACTTTGGTACGAGATTCTGCTGGGCTGGAACCCCGTACTCAGCTCAGCTGTTGTGGGACGGGCTTTGCTAAAGATGAATTATCTCCGACGTTTTTTTTCTGGGGCATTCGAGACAACACCAAGGAACCGATAGAATGGTTTTGACAACGGGCTCTGAAGCTTGCACGGGCCAGAGCCTGGGACTACCGGCACTTGATGGTGAAGTACTGGAGACAACACAGCAGAAAAGGGCCCTCTTGGCAGCCGTCTCTTCGGCACTATTGCAGATAGACCGGCTTCTTAGAAGAGCCGGATCTTGCAACGTCGCAACGCAAGCGCCGGTTTTCAGCTCGTGCTGACCATTGTCTCCAAGCCTCGTCCGGAATCAAGTCCACTTCTGTTCAACTGGGGTCCGACCGCCTGGAGAAGAAAAAGACACTCCAACGGTTTTGGCGTTCAGGAGGCTGGCTGGGGCTGGTGGCAGCGGCAGAAAGAAGAGGAAGAAGAAGCAAAGTGGCCTTGGGGCTAAGCCTCATCTGGGGAGACCGAGGTACGGCGTCTCCGTGAGGCCCCCCCTCCTAACCCCGGTCTCAGAATCCCAAACAAGCTCGAGACGACGCTGCGCACGTCAAAAAATGCGACGGTGCCTGGGGCCGACCGCTTCATCTCTGCATAGGGGTACCAGCGCAGCGGAACGGGCGCGGATGGCCGTGGATGTGTTCGTTCCAACTTACTCGGAGCGAACTGCCGAGAGCGGCGTGAGACCGTGGGTAGCAACGCGTCAGATGACCACCATCAATTTGGCTTCCATAGGCTCTGAGACGAGCCCTTCTGTGATGTTTGGTAGGAGCCAAGAGGTAGCATCAAGGCCAGCCCAGCTGATTGATCGCTGCAGGCATACGTATTTTTCCTTTTTTTTTTCTCGTCATGGGGTTGACAGGAGGATAATTCGGAACACCGAGAGAACCTTTTTGTTGGTTGACAATCACGCCGAGGTTGCCGGTTCCTAGATCAGCAATCACAAAACATTGTACCGTACATCCATACCAGACATGAATTTGCCACCCCGAGGACATGGATGATCTTTGATCAATTAAGGGGCAAGTCGCGGAACCGACGAGAGAAAGTATGTTGACGATGATCTCAAGTACAGAAACTACAGATGAGACGAGACGAAAAAAGGCCCAGCCCTCTCCCGTCGTCAAAATTTCCCAAAACAGTAAACACTGACTCCATCGAGTTTCCAAATCATTTGCCACAATTCCCACTTTCTGGATACCCCAGGGAAGAGAAGTCGGTGAAGGGCAGATTTCATCAGAAAAACCCGGCGGTCTGGAACCGGGGATCCATCTCAGACCCCGGATTGGAAGAAGGAAAAAGAAGAAGGGGAGAAGAAGGAAAGAAGGAAGGAAAAATCTCTGCTAGCTCGATCCGTGCGATTCAACAACACACACCCCCTTGATCTTAATATCTCCAGGTGATGATGGATGGTGCTTCGTCATCCTGGAGATTAACCAGCAGCAGTGACCACCCGACAATCATTCATAGCGAGAGTCAACAAAGGCCCTAAGAGCCGTTGGACCCCCTGTTATCCGCTAGCATCGAGTTTGCCACCACCCGAACTCGGGCGCACGCAGTAGTCAGGGGCACTGGGACGGCAAAAAAAAAAAAAAAAGAAAGACAGACACTGATGAGCGCTACGATGATGTATGGAGAAGGGGGCTGAAATTCCGCAACCGTTTTTGTCACTATTGAGGCTGATTTTACGTTCTGTGGGGAGGGATAATGTTAAAGGGAGAGATAGTTCCAAGCATCGTCTATGCAGGGTCTAGGGCATTAATCTCCCAACAGAAGCAGCACAAAGGAGAAGGGGGATGGGGCCCGCCGTTCGTTCTGCGTGTCTCTGTAATGTATGTATGTACTGTAAATTATAGTGCAGGAGGTTCGTGCACACTTTGACGCGGGCGGTATGACGAGGGCGAAAGGGCCAGAAGAAGAAAAGAAAAAAAGACAACCCGACAAAAAAAAAAGGACAGAAAAAAATTAGCAGGGGTCAAACAACGCCGGCTGCGGATAAGGCAGATGGGACATGGGAAATTGAGACACACCCCCCAATACTTCTCCCGAAAAGGGGATACTCATCAACCATGTACCGACCCTCTGTCGGTAGATGAACTCCATGCCTGTCTTGCCTGCAACCGTATGGTCTTTGCGACGATGGGTCGGATGCAGCAAGAAGAAAAAGTGAAGCGTAGCGCTCAAGCCCTGTGTTGGGCCGTGTAAGAGCCCAAGTCTGCTCACTGACAGCATGTTGTGCATGATGTGTTGGTGATGTTTGGGTCCCATCGTCCGTCCGTGTCCAGTTGTCCGGGGGGTCCACGAGAACGGGCACCGTGACCCAGTAGAGTGATTTGATTTATCATCTCAAAGTCATAACTAACCTACAGTAACCAACAATTAAGCAAGCGTTTAAACTCGGTCGTGCTTAAGCGTCGAGACAACTCAGACAAACGTCTAAGTGAGATCCATCCCATCGCAGACCGCTCTCCCCTCATCACAAATGAGATCGCATCCCGCTGACTCAGAAGCAAAGAAAAAAGTCTGGTGCGTTGACCCAGAGGAGCGGTAAACCGACGGGACCTTCAATGTAACGCCTCGAGCATGAAATTCAGCCCAACCACTTCACTAACAACATAAACAAAGCGGATGCTGGCGCCAAGCAAGGCAATGTCCGTGCCGTGGCTCTAGAATCAATATCCCGCGCTTCCATTTTACGATGGGGCCCTTTTCTATTTTTCTTTTAATTGACACCAACCTCTTGTCGGTGTGCGCTCGGTTGTGATTTTAATCGAGGGCATGCTTGCTTGCCCACCCCTGCTAGACCAGAACCTCATCTTTCTTGCCAGATGCTGACGCCTCAGTCGCTAATTAAAGACCCGGCTATTGGACTTTGCTAAAGTTGACGGAGCCTCAGAATGTTGCTGGAACATTTCCTAAGCGGACGGCGTCGGAAAGAAAGGGCTTGGGCCATCCCATCCCATCCCGCGGGAACTGACGAAACACGACCGCCCGAGATTGGGCGTGTTGTTGAGCCTCGGACACGAATAATGGACAACACAAAATATATTGATCAGCACATGACCTGTTCATAGACCGATATCAGATCCGCATTCGGCTATATGGAGACGGGGGTGAAGGACCCCTATGACTTCATCGCATTTCCCACAAAAATGAAAAAAAAATACTCCATCTTGGCGTTCGCTTGTTCGACTTTACCCAGCATTCTCCCGCTCCGCAAAGTCGCGGTGAACATGGTTCGCAGGAGTGGGAATAATAATAATAAGAGAGATCTGCTAATGATGGGGTTAACCCATGATGATGATGATGATGATGATGGGGAGTGGAGGTTAGGTTGGGCTGTTGCGTTGCATTGAAATCGAGCACCATGAATACGAATAAGCAGCAGTAGACCAACAGTAGCAGCCGTTTCGCCGTGGGGGCACGCACGCACTCAAGCACACGCTCACACACCACACCGTCATTGCTGAGCCTCGCTGCCGAGCCTTCCCCCCCTGCCAGCCAGTTGGGACCGGCAACGTCGCGCCCGGTTGGGTCGGAATCACGGGCAAAGTTGCAGCAGTAGCACACAAGCATCACCGTCACAAGAGCGCGTGCGTGTGAGTCATCGCGGACCCCAGGCTGGTCCGGGGAGGGGTCCTTTGTTTCTGACGCCTGCGCTTGTGGAGAGAGTGAACGAACGAACGTCGCTGCTGGCAGGCAGGGATGTCGATCCAGAGGTCGGGCAGCGTCACCGATGAACCATGGACTTGCGGGATGGGGTTCGGGGGGGTTGCGAATAGAATGTAGGGCTGCAGGCGGGCGATGATGGAGCCTGGAACCTGGGTAAAAGGAAAAGAAGCAGAAGAAGGAAAAGGAAAAAAAAGAGGCGGCGGCACAGCAACACGACGCCATGGGACAGGAACACACACACACACACACATATCGGGTCGGGATATTGAATCTGGCTCTGTGGTATGGCTTACAGGGCTGTCGTGCTATTTCCGTCCGGGAAAGCACCTCGTAACCCCAAACAACAAAACATGCTCGTCGAGGTTAACGGCGCCCGCTGTGGCAGAGGAACATAGATGCCATGTAATGTTACCCGTGCGAGATAGGTCTGCTCGAAAGAGGTTACGCCAGGCACAAGCTACGGTAGTACCGCGAGCATCTGCTCACTTTTCACTTTGGTCGCAGAAACCGTGACGCCTCAGCCGCGGGAAGAAACCACTGCGAGAAGAGGTGAAGCGAGTCTCTATTGCCATCCATCCATCATTTTTCCCTTTCCCCTGGGCTTGGACTGACTTGGCATGCCTTCTTTGCCGTGAGGGCGGCCCGCGGTGTTCAGCCATCCAAGCCAATTCCGAATGGCTGCTGAAGGTTAGAGTTCTGAGCACGCCGAGGAAGCGCCTCGGGTTGGCGAGCTAAATCGTTTGATGGGAAGGGGGACACGTTCTCTGCGGCGCCATCCGTCGACAATGTGTCCGAGATTCGATTAGATTGTGATGATGTGAGCTGGCGTTCAATAATAGTACCGAATACTAACAAGAGCATAACCTGAAACGAATACGTTTTGCTGGCAGGATAAATGACGACGAGTATAGAGGGCACAGCCTTGCGACATGTGTAATTAAGGAAAATCCATAACTATGCACAACACAAGATGGGACGGGATACCTGGACGAGCTAGCTAGCCGTAAAGCGAGCGAGCGAATACGTGTTCAGAGACGGCAAGGATTGGGGGTATCAGCCATCTGAGACCTTCTGTCACCAACAACCGAGACAACAGATCAGTCTAAGTCAGAACAAATTGGCATGACTTGGATATCCCCGCGATCGGAATCGATATCCCACAAGTACCTATCGACAAGGTCTGGGCCTGACAGGATCGCTCAGAAACATGAGACCGCAACATGCTGCGCCAGACAGGAACGCGGGTGAAACCAACAATTGGTTCAATCTAGCGAAAACGTTTCCATATCTGAGTCCAGTTTCTTTGTAAGACGGGCTTCTTTCTGTATTTGCTTCTGCAAGCGGTCAGCATACATCAGCCATCACTCAGCCCTGTTGCTACTGCTGCTGCCTTTACGAGGGGGTAGGTAGGTAGTCCCTTTGTTGAGCTGGCACCTGACCTCAAATTGCGGTTGGCCGTTGTGCGACGATTAAAAAAAACAATCGAGCGGTGTCAACAACCCCCTGGTCTCAGCTTTTCCAGGGAGTCTTTTTTGACTTGTGTGAATGATCCTCTCGCCCACGTTCCCGGGGTTTCCCTTTCACAACTCGCTCCATCGCTCTCTGCTTCTGCCTTTGCGGAGCCCCTACATGGTCCTTGACAGGTCATGACGGGCGAAATTGGACGTCATTCAACTACGAGCGCCTAGCTTCTCTGACTCCCCCCCGGACGCTCCCCACTTCATCTCCCACTTGATGCCACCCCCAGGCCGGGGCCTTAGGTGAAGAAAAAAATAAGAGAGAGAGAGGACCCCCTTTAGCGCCTTGATGGGAGGGAGCCTGGACGCTCTTTGGGCAGCCAGGATGGCCTTCTATGAGGCTTCCATGCGTTCCATACCAAGCCTGTTGTGGAACCCGGGCTCTCTCCCTATAGAGGCCAGGCCTTGCGAGAGTCCTTGCACCAGTTCTCCAGTTTCGCCAACTCTGGCTCCTTCTTGGCGTTGACGAGAGAGAGCCCAGCCCGGTCAACTCGGTCCGACGATTTAACAAGAGTGTTGAATTTTAAATTTTTGTGTGTGCGTGCGTTTTTTGCCCACGACTGATGAGAGTTTCGGTCGCTGAAAGTCAACGGTTCAGTAGCCGGGGTCGCTGGAATGGAACATGTGTGGTTTTTGACCACTCGGGGCTCGGCATGGCTGGGACTCGTTTTCCTGCTCCTAGGTAGAAAGCCAGCATTTCTCCCCCCATCGGATTTATTTCTAAATGCCTCGGCGATTGGCCGCGCGGGCGTGTGTGTCTACGTTTCGGCCGCCGGACCGGAAAGATTTAACGACCTGAGGTCTTTTTGCTCCATGTCTGTATGTTCTGATGGTAGCGTCGGAATGTATGCCGCCTTTTCGCAGATCGAGTTGCTTACCGATGAGCCACAAATTCGTTGGCCGGGGCCTTTCGCACTGCATCAGTAGTTGCTGTTTACAGAATCTTTTGCTGCTCTACCGCCTGGGCAAGCCTTGCTAGGACGGACCAGGTGATCTCGAGAGGATCCAATCGTTGGCTGTTTGGTGAGCTGTACCAAGCATGGGGTCGTCATCATGGCATCCGTACTTGCGTCTACTACTACGACTACTACTGCTACTACTACAGTACACAAGTCCCGAAAGCAACTGTTGCTTTTTTTGGGACGTGTGTGTGTGTCCCAACAGACTGTATCGCTGGGGCTGAATGAATGAATTAATGAGAGCAAGTGCCTCCTACCGCCCTGGTAATTGATGCGCATTGCAGCAGCGCAGGCGTCAACTTGTGGCCGAGCGCGTGTAACGCTGGAGAGCGAGAGTTCAGTGCGCACATGAAATAATAATCAGAACCAAGGAAAAGGCTCTTGCTAGAGCGCAACGCATGTAATTACTGCAATATTGCACAGCTATTTTCAGTAGAATTGCTAGGCATTCTTGTGCGACAGGGGCCGTGGGGAACTGATCTCCCAGGGGGGACCCCCCATGCTCAATAGTTAGCGGACTTGTTTCAATTTCCCTTTTGTTGGTCGAGGGCCCACTGCGTCACCGCCGTCAGTTCAGTTCAAAGAGAGAGAAAGGCAGAGAGAGAGGGACTCATCAGGCTGGGGGTGCCAAGGCGCATCTGATTCTCTTACACCGCATCAGAACTGAAAAGGCCGGCAGGTATTATTGGATCCCGGGCGGGATGGCATGGTAGAAGAGGGTTAGATGGAGAGAGAGAAAGAGGCGTGGCATGGGACGGCCGCCCTCACCTGGGCTCAGGCAGGCCGCTCGCTTCAGGTACCTGATGCCAAAGTACCTCCACTGACGTATCTACCTCGTACGAGAGGCCTGACCTCCATTTCACAGAGCACGATGGGGACCAGGGGGGGAGGGGCGTGTGTCTGGCCAAACACCTGGTGGGGCGCTCATCATCTCCTGGGGGTCGGGTTCAAGAGAGAGAGAGAGGGCGTGGACACACTCCCCCCCGAATTCTTCTGCCCCTGTCAGAAGTGGTGCCCTGTGTCTTGCGCCCTGGGCGGGCTGCTTCACTTCAGATTACCTTTGACTAGGAGCTGGAGGCACAAACACCAGACCGGCCGGCCAGGAATACAAAAAGGGCAGCGACCTCCCTCTTCCCCACGAGAAAAAAAGTTGTTAATCATTCACATCATCGACTCGATATCTCAGCAAGCAATCCATACTATTAAGGCACTCACACTCGCCTCCAGCTTCTTCACTTGCAACATATACATCTCGAGTCACTTCAACTCTTACACTACTACACAACAACACCAAGAACTGAGCCAACAGTCCTCAGTTCACTCAACCTACTCGAAAGCTTCTTAAGCAAACACCACCAAACCACAATCAACATGCCTGCTCAGCGACCTTCGCAACTTCCTCCCTGCCCCGGCCCACCTCCCAGCCGTCCTCTTCCTCCTCTGCCCAAGCGAGGCTAAACGGATCGACAACTTTCATCGACAGCCTACAAATGCAAATCAACAATCCATCCTCTCGGCTCAACATCCTCTGGGAATCCCAAGGCTTCCATGGCACACCCTCACTCTACTACCGGGCTCACATCATCCTCGGTTACACAGACAATGGACAAGGTTCCAACACTCGGGTCTTCCAAGGCCTTGTTCGCGATGGCGCGCGTGCGCATATGCACATGCGAGTCCCGCAACGCAACGCAACTCCAACACAACCCCAACCCGTCTCCCGCATGCACCTAATTAATTCACCACCACCGCCAATTCTGGGTTCCCTGTGAGCTGGCCAAAAAGTCACCTGCCTGCAGCAGCAACTGCAACGATTTACAGATTCGGCCGTCGAATCAAACACCCTGCTTCTACCGCATTTCAACAAACAACCACCACAACTCCAGCCCTGCCTGGGCCGCATTCACCCAACCCAGGTGTTCAACTACACGACCTGGCCACACATGGCCCGGCCTCGACAGCCACACTCTTCATTCGTCCCTTTTGGCTGGACCGACCGGACTCCTTCATCTTTCACTTCTGTTGCGTGCGCCTCTCTTTTACGGCGCATCACCGTTCAATACCCCTCCTACGATATTATCTAATCACCTTGTTACACTCTTACCTATTTTGCTCTTCTCTACTTCGTTTGATCAACTATTTGGGAGGATTTTTATGTTCCGAAAGGGTGTTTTTTGGGAACTGTATCATTAGACAGGCATTACCATGGGGCGTCTCACAACAACAACAACACATACACATCGCAAAAAGGTCTTGCTTTGTTTGGGGCGTGTCACGATGTTGGGCGATTTGGGGGGAAACGAGAGAGTGGACTATTTTTGACACTATTATGACGATGAATACGCCGGTTGGGAACATAGATATTGTTTTTTAGGATGGGTTATTTTTTACTCGCCTCTTTTCTAAGGAGCAAATGGGATCAATAGTCCACTGATCACTCAGTGTTGACGGAAAGGGAACGAGATACCAGAGTTATTACGCGAACTGAATCAAACATGAAATTGCTCAAAACAAACATGGTCCCTGTCCCCAACTGATTTGTGAACAATGACCATTCCTTGACCTTACCTGACCCTGACCTGACGCCCACCGCTTCCGAGTCTTCCCTAAAATGCTAGACTCGCAATGCCCGAAATAGCGGACGGACTCAACCCCCGGATTGCGGATTGTCCATGGCTGTTGCCCAAATTACCATCATCCCTGTCCCCGATCGAGCCTCGTGATCTCCTACATCCCTGTCCTGTCCTGCTTCTCTCCCTTGCATCGTATCCCCTCGCTCGCACCCCAGCTGCCCAGCGCAAGCAAGCAAGCAACATCATCATTCATTCATTCAAGGCCCTTGGTAGCCAAGAAGTGTCAAGGTGTGCCTGCTCGCTTGCAGCATCTTCTTTGAACTTGTTGGTGCCACGCCTCTCTCTTGCACCGTCGATCCCGACGCAGCTGACGCTCTCCCAAGGACTGAAACCTGCAGGGCTCCCCTGGAACCTGACGAGACCTGTATTGTGTGTGTGTGTGCGTGTGTGTACGCCTCTCTGTCCTTGTGCTGCCTCTTTGATTCTCCCGTTCCTGTCGTGGCTTGCAGCCCGGCTGGTCTCCTATTTTCATCCAAGGAGCCCGTAATCCGGGGGCCGGGAATGGCAAGGCACATCCTCCATTCAGCGCGCAAGATGGTAGCGATTTTGGTCATCGTCATTTGACAATCATATTTTTTCCTTTTTTTTTTCTTGCTAACTTTAGTCGTCCCAAGCCTCGTCTCTCTAGATCTTCCCTCCTTAAGGATATCGGTTTCCGAAGTGGTTTGTAAAATAGCGTTTCGTTTCCTTATGCCCGGCTCTGAGCCGGCGTCGAGGCCAACGGGAGCCTTTGCTCCCGCACTTGGACGGAGGGAGCCGGCCGATACAGTTCATTGGTCCCAAACTCAGGGGAAGACGGACTAGACGCCAAGGTGACCGACAGGATTTCCTGGCACCAACCGATCCTTGGGACCACTTGGGAACCAAGAGCAAGCCCAAACAAGGCTGTGGGGTTGGATAGCGCGTGTGTGTGTCTGTCTCGTCCTGTCGTCCCACATCGAAGAGGACAGGTCCAAGAAGGGTGAATCATGGAATGATGAAACAGGCGGTCACGGTTGCGAGAGCTGCAAGGCCCGCGAATCTTGGCAGTATTTGGCAAACGTTTAATTGCTGTGTGGCGAAAAAACGTGTCCAACCTTGATCTCCTGTGTCCCTGACTTGTCTCACAAGGCCGAGGTCAGCATCGACGCCCGCTCAAGGGGTAAAGAAACCCATCTCGTAAAGGATGGGCAGTGTTGAGTGCGTGCCTGCTTTGCTTACACGTCTGATAACGCTATAGAATCGACTACATATATCGGGCTGCCTTGCTTTTTGGTGGGCTGTGTTCCACACCTTCAAGTCTCACACCAAAGCGGACGAAATAGCTTCTTTCAGACTCTGACCCCTCATTCCCCGGACCAACTCCCTTTCTGTTTCAAGCTCTGGCGGTGCTGAGTACAATATGCACCGCTCAGCCATGTAGGGCGCTGGACGGGGGGATTGTGATGGGCTGGTATGTAGATCACGACGTTCATGGAAACGCGTGGTGGTGTAGCATCAGGAAGCATGCCATATGCGATGCTCTTTCAGGGGCGCCATGTTGCCACAGGGGGGTAGGGACGAACAGTGTGACGGTCCCCTTCCCGAACAAGATCGTGACAATGAGATGCTTTCTCCAGTCCATCATGAGCTGGTTGACGATGCTTGCTAGATACGGGAGGCTTAGGCTGTCAAGTCACAGTGGCTCCATGACAGGTCACGTGGTTACGCGCTGTGGCTTACGCCCGGGCCTTGACATGGGGGCGGGCCCTTGGTCTGCCGCTACAGGGCAGACAAGGCTGGCGTCTTGAAGCTTCAAGGATCTCGACTGACCGTTACTTACACCGGATATCCGTCTCGGCGATACGCTGCAGGATTATCTCGAGCCGTTTCCTGCATGCCCGAGCGTCTGCATCAGCAAAGCTTACCGCGCCTCGTGCTTAATCGCTCAAGTGTCTAAGCGTATGACGTCTTTGCGATAGCTTCATCGTCCCGTCCCGTTCAGTCATGTTGGACCTCCACGTCTGGGGTTCGGCGTTTGGCCTGCCGTCCATTGATCCGGAGTGCCTCGCCATTATCACATACCTTCACATCAGCCTCCCCGCCTCAGCCTGGCGCCTGATCCCCAGCAACGACCCGTCCATCAGCCCATCTAGTATGATTCACGATTTTCCTTCACCCCCATCATCCCTGCTCGAGTTTGAACCTTGTTTGTTAACCATTTGACCCCAGATACTCTCCCCGCACTCCACCATGAGGGCGTCTGGACGAGCGGCTATGCGCCCATCGTCGACTACCTGGCTTCAAAGTCCCTCGGCGACAACCTGGACGCTGGCTTGACGCCTATTCAGCAGGCGGATCGCATCGCGTACGGTGCATTCTTGACCGCCCACGCTGCCCCTTTGTTGGACCTCTCTCTCTACGTCTCAGCTGCGAACTGGGCTGCTACTACTCGTCCTGCTTTTAGCTCTCTCCTACCATTCCCGTTGACATGGACGGTTCCACCGCTGATCAGGGCAGAAGCCGTCAAGCGTGTTGAGCATCTCGGCTTCGCGGACATGGACACTGACTTTGACCCCAATGGCGGCCTACACCTATCCTCAGGCCGGGACGCTCTCCCTGAAGCGTTTCGAAGGCACATCCCTGCGCGGACTAAGAAGACGATTCATGAGGAGATGACCCCTGAGCAAGCGGTGCTGATTCGACTGTATGGACTGGCTGAAGACTGCCTCTCAGTGCTCGACGACTACCTGAAGGGAGATTCTGAGAAGACCTTGGGCTTCTTTGAGGGGGACAATCCCTCATCTCTGGACTGCTTAGCATTTGGCTATCTTGCATTGATGCGTGACGCTCCGGTGCCGCGGTCTTTCTTGAAGGATTGGATTGAGCAGAAGGCACCGAGGTTATCCAAGTTTGTGGACGACATCAAGTCAAGAGGTTTGGAGAAGCAGGGCCCTCTGCCGTGGGTTGAATCTGGCCATGATACAGCCCTCCGTGTTGGTGCTCGCACTCTCGACAGTATTATGTACAACATCCCAGGCCTCGGCGACCACTACGCTACTGAAGTAAGGAGAAGAGCTGAGGAGAGCATCAAGGGTGTAGACGGGAGGACTTTGATGTTGGCCATGAGCCTCATTGCAACAAGTGCGGCTCTGGGATATGGCTATCACATGTACAGGGCGATGCAGCCTTTTGGATCCCGGATGCAAGTGTGGCAGTCGGAGCGGAATCGCTCCAAGTTGAGTCGATTAGGTGCGGTTGGTTCTATACTGGATTCTGCGTTCGGAACCTATCAAGCTCCACGGTCCGCCCCAGCTTATCAGTCAAACGAGGCCCGGTTCGTTGAGACGGACACAGAGGTGGACTAAACCGGACATATCATGATATGAGTGTAATATTACTGTATCTCTATCCTGTATAGACAGCCTCCAGTGGCCTTAGTGGTACACAAAACGATCCAAGACGACCTTGCTTCTTGAAGTCTAGATGTTTTAACTGCGAAAGACATTGTGCTCTCGAGTTGAGTTTCAATTCTACACCAGATACCCATCACGAGTCTTCCACCTCTTGATGTGTCGGCTTATATCTGCCGGATCTCCTTGCCTGCCATCTCAGGTCGATCAATCTCCCACTCGTCTCTCAACACCGCAAAAGTCAGGTCAGTCACCAGCAGACTCTGTCCCAAGCTCCACACAAGCGTAATAGCGTAGAAGAAGTTTGCATTGCCGCTTCCATAATAGATCCAGAGGTGGTAGAAAGCCGGTCCGAGGAACGTCGCATAGAGGAGCGTTGATGTCGTGACAAAGGCATACCGCATCAGGGGGAAGACGTGTCGGAATAAAGGAACAACAGACAGGAAAAGACTCGCGTCCGCGAGAGAGGGGTAGGGCTTGAAGATGGAGAATGTGCCCAGGAGGATGGCCAAGACAGCCAACGGTTGAGGGCGCAGACGGATTGAGAGAGCGGCGGGATAGGAGGCGAGGTGAAGCCAGAAGACGCCGAGGAAGAAAGCTCGGAACGAGTCAAACATCTCAATGAAGAAGTACCACCACAGACCGACGTTAGGCGTGAGGTCCGACAGGGTCAATTGGATGCCGTATGTGCGGGCGAGGAAGTCCCACGAGTTGCCAGCCAAGACAAAGGACATGCCTAGTAGTGAGATGATGCAGCCGACCACGATGAGAACATTGGTGGCCGCAAACTTTGACAGGGACGCAACTCGGCGTTTCTCGGGCTGGCGATCAAAGGCGAGGAGAATCAGAGGAGGGAGAAGGAGGATGGGGTACATGGATAAGTAAGAGGCGAATGACAGGGCAATCATGGCGTTGAAGGGAGAACCCTTGATAGCCCTGGCGATAGCATATAGGATGGCGCAGTTGGTAAAGACACCAGTTGATCGTCCTATACATGTAGCGATGGTGTAGGGGTTGAACAAGAAGCTGTCGCATTATTAGTCTTGGTGTTGAGTATAGCTTAGAGCATCTCCCTTACGCAGCAGCAACGGCAGCACCGACAAACTTGTTTGCACGGCGCGGCGATGTAAACAGCTTCGAGCTAGCCGCCTCGCCCGAATTGGCAATCTTGTACAATGCATCGGCGCTGAGAAGGTCTACGGCGATGTAGAGCAGGTGTGTAAAGATGGGCCAGGCCTTGACGTCTGGGAGCAGCGAGAACAAGGGCAGCAGCAGCGGCGCCTGATGGAAGACGCCGCCATCATAAGGAGAAACGTTATTCGTATATAGGAACAGACCCTCTTGCACTGGACAAAAAAACTGTGTGAGCGCATGGACTAGAGTGCGCCGGGAGCGAGGGGCTTACATCGCTTGAAGCTTGTGACGGGGGTCGAGATCTCGACGCGGCTGGTTAGGAGGTCGGGGAGGCCGGGAAAGGCGAGGAAGAGAGCGAGCCGGAGCAGAGCAGCGCCGGCGTAGACGCTGGCTTTGCCTCGCAATGTCATGATGCCAGGCATTGCATTGCTCGAAGAGGAGCTGGTCGTGGAGGGGGAGGCGATCGCGTCGAGGTGTGGTTATCGCGATCGAGGTGTCGTTGGAGGCCACTTGGCGGGTTCAGGCTTGGCGGGCCACCTCCACCGGCGGGAGAGGGGCCGCTGGAAGAGCCGCTGGAGCTTTGCTTGGCTGAGCGCTGAATGGACGCTGCAAGGGCCTGAGATGCGCTGGAGCATGGCCCCGGGCGGTGAGAAGTAGAATGGCCAATTGGGAGCCATGATTACCGCGCTAGACCTAATCCATTTGCGCCCAGGGCGGTGCTTTTCGGCATAAAATTTCGCGATGGAAAAAAAAGTTGAGAGACAGCCAGAAAAAAGTGCCCCGCTGCTTCTGCTGCTGCTGCGAGATACAACCATCCAGCAAAAAACAGCCATCACCAACAACCACAATGGCTCGGATAAAGAAGAAGGGCAAGGCCGGCGCGGCCAAGAACTACGTCACCCGAAACCAGGCGATTCGAAAGCTACAGATCAGCCTGCCCGACTTCCGAAAGCTGTGCATCTGGAAGGGAATCTATCCTCGAGAGCCCCGGAGCAGGAAGAAGGTGTCCAAGTCGTCCACCAGCTCGACCACTTTCTACTACGCCAAGGATATCCAGTACCTCCTTCATGAGCCGCTTCTGCAAAAGTTCCGCGACCAAAAGGTTCTTGAGAAGAAGATCTCCCGCGCTCTCGGCCGAGGAGATGTCACCGATGCTGCCCGTCTCGAGAAGAACGCTGCGCGACCTGAAAAGACTGGAAAGCCTCGATACACTCTTGACCATGTCATCCGGGAGCGCTACCCAACCTTTGTGGACGCCCTGCGAGACCTCGACGACTGCTTGTCGATGTTGTTCCTGTTCGCCAACTTGCCATCCACCACGTCGGTTCCCGCCAAGATGGTTGCCCGTTGCGAGCGTCTCTGCCTCGAGTTCCAACACTACCTGATCGTATCGCAGAGCGTTACCAAGTCGTTCCTGTCCATCAAGGGAATCTACTACCAGGCCAACATCCAGGGAGAGGACGTTCTCTGGCTGGTTCCTTACAAGTTCAACCAGCGCGTCGTCGGCGATGTCGATTTCCGCATCATGGGCACCTTTATCGAGTTCTACATGACCCTTCTTGGCTTCATCAACTTCCGACTGTACACCTCGATTGGCCTCAAGTACCCTCCCAAGTTCGACCAGGTCATGGACGAGAACGCTGCTGAGCTTGGCGCCTTTACTCTCGAAGGCAAGACCCTGGTTGGCGCCGAGGAGCACAAGCAGAAGCAATTGGAGGCTGCCGAGCACAAGCCCGACCCCAAGGTCCAGGCTGCCGTTAACAAGGTTATCAAGAAGATCAAGGGTAGCGAAGCCGACGACGATTCGACACCAGCGACCGAGAACGAGGTGGAGGGTGAAGACCAGGGTGCGGGTGTGATTGACAAGTTTGAGCCGGCGGCCCCTGGTGGCGATGTGCTCCCCCAGCCTTCCAACACTGGAAACAACCCCAACAGCCTCTTCTCTAACCTGACCATCTACCTCTCCCGCGAAACTCCTCGACAACCTCTCGAGTTCCTGCTCAAGTCGTTTGGCTGCAAGCGTGTCGGTTGGGATGCTGTGCTCGGCGGTGGCGCTTTCACCACTGACGAGCTTGATCCCGCCATTACCCACCAGATTGTTGACCGACCTCCTATTCAGGCTGCTACTGAGGAGGATGGCGACGACGAGGACAACCAGACTTCGCAGAAGCTTGCTGCCAACCGACGAGTCCCTGGACGAACTTATGTTCAGCCCCAATGGGTGTGGGACAGTGTCAATGACGGCGAGCTGAAGGAGCCTCATGTGTATGCTCCCGGCGCTTCTCTGCCTCCCCATCTGAGCCCCTTCGTGAAGAGCGTCCAGGGCGCCTACGACCCCACCATTCCTCTGGAGGAGCAGGAGCCTGAGGATGAAGCCATTGAGGCTCAAAGCGACGGCGAGGATGAGGTTGACGACACTGTGGAGGGTATGGACGTGGCCAACTCAGACGAGGAAGAGGGCGGTGAAGATGAAGAGGACGACGAGTTTGGCGGCTTCTCTGAAGACGAGCAAGAGGAGGATGAGGATGAGGAGGATGCCGAGCAGCGACAACAAGAGCTGGAGGCTGAGCTCACTGGCGGCGCCGTCAAGTCCAAGACGACCAACACCAAGGCCAAGGCCAAGGAGGAGGCACGCAAGGCTCTGAACAAGAAGACGCGCGAGGAGGCCGAGGACATTGAGCGGGCCAAGGGCATGCTCAGCAAGAAGAAGCGGAAGCTGTACGAGCAGATGGTGTACACGAATACCAAGAAGAGCGCCGAGGACCAGAAGCTGAGGGCCAAGAGGAGAAAGCTGGAAAAGGAAAAGGCAAAGGGCAACAAGGCGAAGTAAGGCGGCGTACGTAATGTAAAAAGGCTTCAATGTTTTATACCATTCGGATAGATTCAATTTGCATGCGAAGAAAAGAAGAGAATTGGTTTAGAAGCTGTTGGTGAAGTTGTTAGTGATGCTGTGATAGATGGTGTTTGTGTTTGTGCTGTGCTGTTAGGTGGGTAAAAAGAACCTTGTTATAATTTTTCTACCATGGTGAAAGATGCCTTGTAAAACTTGAACCTCTCAACAACCACACCAACAACTTTTCATCCAAGAGATAAGTAATAGGCTCGACTATGTGAGAGGTCAAGGTCTCATCTAGTATTAATCTTTATCATCATTCATTCGTCCCACGATTTGTCACAATGGAAGCTAGCGCTACAGCATGGGAGCTAGACAGCGATGAGATCGCATCCATCGCCTCTGAAGACCTACGCGAGAACAGACCAAATCGCTGGACGGGACCTAAATCCACATGGCGAACCCTCACAGAAGAGGATAGGCTGCTATGGCAGTCGATGAAGCAGCTCCAGGACCAGGATCTCTCTGTGCATCTCTACAATGCCTTTGCCCTGAAGCGAAGAAGTCGAGATGCGGAATCTGCCAAGGACCTCATGGTCAAGACGGTGAGCCACATTCTGTATCCCAAGAGAATGGACTTGACTAAATTTGATATAGGAAGACGGTCAGGATGCTGTTTGGGCACCGCCAAAGATGTGGACTGCGTGGCCTCTGAAACACAAACAAATCCCCAAAGAACGGCTAATCAACAGCCAACCAGACGAGGATGATCGCTTCACATTTCGCAGACAGGAAGAGATCATGCCAAGTACAGAGCTAGAAGAGGAAGTTTCAGCAACTATTCTACGGACCGCCAAGAGGCGTTTTCGCAAGAGGAAGAGCAACATGGCACCGCGCCCTTCTATCGAGGAGAGCGGTAACGACACGCCCGGTGGCCCTTCGAGAGAGTCATCTATAAGGCCTGAGACGGAAGATGAGGGTGGGAAGATGGTTGTTGATGCTGAGGGGGTGAAGATGGCGAGTAGAGGCGGGAGGAAGACGTATGAACCGGTAGAATCGACCAACGACGAACTATCCTACCAACTACTACGACCATCTGTTCGTCATATTCTATCACAGCTTGACGCCACGCTATCTATCCTCCACAACTCTCGACTAGCAGGAATGAGCTACATGTCTGATTCCTCAACAGAAGAAGAATCCGACAGTCAGAGCGGTCAGAGACGACCTCGCGGTGGTCGTCGAAACCTATCCTACGATACAGACAACTCTGCACCGCCCACACCCGCAACACCAAGCAGACGCGGTCGTCCAAAAAAGATCCGCGTCCCCCGTGAGGGAGAAACACAAGAGGAATTCCTCTTACGCATCGCTCGCGAATCTCACCGAAAGAAACCAACAACGCCAAAGGACAAAGACGCCGAGTTTGAAGAGTGGATACGTAAAGGCGACGAAGCAATCGAACGCGAACGATCTCTATCTCTAAAGCGAGGAGCATCTGAAGGAGCGGAAAGTGATGTTGCTAGTTCGGCTTCTGGGACTTATATGGACCGTAAGCGTGCTAGATGGGGTCTTCGAGATTGGAGTGATGTGCTTGGAGCAGCTGCCTTGGCTGGTTTCTCTAGTGAGACTATTGCTAGGACTGCACGTCGTTGTGCTGACCTCTTTGAGGAGGGGATGGTTGTTAGGACGTTGAATGAGGTGCCTGTTTCTCAAGGTACAGGTATTAGCAGTGTTGAGTATCGTCCTGAGCCTATTCGACTTTCATACTCCGACGAGGACGAAGATGCTGATGATGAGAGTGATGGAGCTGCGGACCTTGTTCAACGCCGCGTCGCCTCAAGACAAGCATCCCTCGCCCGCTCAAGCAAAAGTCCAGACTCACTCGGCAGTCGCCGCTCAACACGATCACCAGCACCACCAAAGTCCCCCCGTTCCCGATCAGCATCAGCAGGCGGACTCGTCTTCTGTCCCGTCGCCTCGTGTGATCGGGCCGCGCAGGGCTTCACCCGCAAGGCTAATCTGCGACGACACATTGAGCTTGTGCATCAGGGTCAGACGGAGGAGATGGATAGTGATGAGGAGGTTGCTGGTGGTGTGCATGTTGATGGTTTCTTGAGGACTATTGTGCCGGGTAGGGGGTGGAGGGGAGAGGATACGACGCAGAGGAGGAGGAAGAGGTTTTACGGGGACAGAAGCCGGGAGACGAGTGTAAACAATGGTGATGCATCACTTGATAGACTGTAGGGTGGTGTATCCCTTTTATAAATTACAGGGTGGTTTATGTGATACCATGGTAGTTCACTTTGGTCAACATATCGAGAGTATAAGACATAACAATGTGAATATCATTACTTGGTCATCTCAAAAAAAGTCAAAGGGTATCAAGTACTCAAATAACCCTACAACGTTCAAACCCTCAACCGCTCCAAGAACTAGACGCAAACACACAAAACCCAACCAACCCCCCTTCCCAAAACTCCAGATCCAGAAACCGGCTTTTGCAACTTATAGGACAAAAAAAGGCCTTTTCATTTCAAACTTTCATGTTCAAACACACCCTTAGTTAAGCCTGGGGCTCTTTCTCCTCTGCTCAAACGTCGTGGGCAACGCATTCTCACCACCTTCGACGACGATGGCGTCTATGTTGACCGCCTTCTTTGCGCTTCGCGTCACTCGCGTGCTGCGCTTAAACAGCGGCATTGTGCGCTCGGGGGGCATCGACATGGTGCTCACCCGCGGGTTGAAGTTGATGGAGCCCGTCGTGAGGTTTGGGTTTACCTCGCGGAGGCTCATTCCCAGGGTACTACCGTCGGGGGCGCTGGCGTTGGAGGCTCGTGGTGGAGGACGGGGAGGGGATGTCATCATCTTTTGAGAGTCGAGATCGGCAAAGACTATGGTTGTGTCCCTTTCATTGTCACGCTCCTTGGTTGGTGTTGGCATCTCGTCGATGCGAGAGATGATGAGGTCGTGAGGTTCAGTGCGAGGTAGGTCAGTTGGGTAGTGGTACTGGACCTTGGCAGGCGTGTCGCCCGTAGGTTGGTACTCCTGAAGAGTTGTGCCCGAGATGTCTTCCCGCAAATTGGCCAGGGGCTGGCAAAGCTGATCGTTCAGGGGCTCCAGGCCATCCTGAAGATCACCAAGGTCGAGCTCCATCTCCTCACCAAGGTTCTTGACACGGTCAAACGTCGACTTGAAGTGAGCAGAGATGTTGCCAAATGACTCCTCGACAGTGTTGGACAGGGCTTGGACAGACTGGCCGTGAGTCTCGTGGTGATGTCCATTCTCTGACTTGGCGCGAGTGACAAAGTCATCGAGAGCCTCCATCTGGACGTCGAGATCCTTAATCTGCTCGTCCACAACACGGACCGTCTCGGCATGGACAGACTTGGCCGTGGCTTGGATAGAGTTGCTGTGCTCGTTGGCCGCAGTCCAGTCATCCTTGAGCTTTGTCTTGAGCTGATCCCGAGACTTCTTGACCTCATCCAAGAGCTCGCCCTCCTTGACATCCCAGGATGTCATGCCCTCGCCGTAGTGAGAGACGGCATTCTCCAGGTTTGTGTTGGTCTCAGCCATGCTCTTCTGAATAAGGATAGCCTTATCGTGAAGACGGGACTCCTGGGTCTCGGCCTGTGCGTTAACCAGAGCCGAAATCTGGGTCATGAGCTTCTGACGATCATCGATAGCCAGTCTTCGCTCCTCCTCTAACGCCTCGTGGATACGGGTAGAAATGGTAGCGTTTTGTAGTACGATGGTGTTTGTTGCGGCCTGCAGCTGTCGTCGGAGACTATCGCACTCGGCTCGTTGGGCTGTGATGTGCTTAACAAGCTCTTCAAAGATGGACTTGAAGTCCTTTCCAAGCACGCTGTACGAGTTGTGTAGCTGGTTCAAGTTAGTATATAACCTCTTTGTAAAGGCAGCCAACTTACCTGGCCGTGGAAAGCCGTCATCTCATTCAGCATATCCGCAGCAATCCTCTCCGCAGAGTGAGAGATAGACTGCAGGCTCTCGCCCATCCGGTCCTTGACAGTATCTCGGACCACCTTGATCTCCTCAAGCACCTCATCCATATCCTCCTTTGACTTTTGCTTTCCATCTAAAAGCTGCTTCTTGGACTCGGCAAAGGTGCTAAAGTGCTCATCAAGGAATGTTTGCGTTGAAGAGAGCTTTCCCAACTCCTCACCCACAAACTCCTCCATTCGCTTTCCAACACTCGCGATGTGCTCCTGCTGCTCGTCTTGGAACTCCTCGATCCGTCGTTCAACCATGGAGGTGACATCGATGACCTGGTCCTGGGATGTGCTCCAAGTGTTACGGTTGAGAGACTGTAGATCAGACTTGCGCTTGTTCTTGGCGTGAAGACCACCAACATCGCGGACCGTCTTATGAAGCTTGTTGATGAGCTCTCCGCCAACTTGTGTGAGCTTCTCCTCTGTCTTCTGGTGCGCCTTTCTGATCCTGGTCTCCTCAGCTAGCGACTTTCGCGTAGCTGAAAGAACAATCTCGGTCTGGTCCAACACCTCCTTGGTATCATCCAGCAGAGCCCTGGTACCCTCGTGATCCTTCTTGAGACCCATGAACGTTGACTGAAGGTTGAAAAGTTCCTGGACCTTGTTCCGTAGGTTGCTCTCCAGAGTCTCGAGCTTGGCGGCCTGCTCCTCGTTGACGATGCGGCGTGACTCGCTCTGAGCCGTCATCTCCTCGTATGCCTCGTTGGAGAGGTACACACCGTTGCGCTGGCGGGTAGCGATTAGCTCGCTCTTGAGCTTCTCAATCTCCATGGTAAAGTCCTTTAGCAGTGTCTTCTTCTCCATCATGGGGTTGAGCTGTGGCTTGTTCTTGATATTCTTGGCTCGGAAGGCATAGTCGAGAGTCGATATGGTCTCCTCCAGGTTACTCTTTGCGGGAGAGATGGTGGCGATGATGCAAGTCTTGGTCCTGCCTCCAAGAGAGTCTTGTAGTAGTCGAGTCAACTTGGACTCTCGGTAAGGAATGTGGGAACCGCGGTCGACGAGAGCGTTGATGACTCGGCCGAGAGTGAGAAGAGACTTGTTGATAAGGCCAGCCTCAGCAGCGCGCTTGTTTTCAGCTCCTGATCGCTGGATGTTCTCGCTACCAGCCAAATCGACCAGGTTCAGCTTTCCGGCGCTGACGAGGGCGTCGACGCCGTGCTCGTTGGGCTTCCTCACGTAGGTGGTGATGGTGAAGACTGTGTGACTTCGAGAACTCAGATCGTTGCACTTTGTGGCCGCGACTTGACGCCTCAAGCTACCCTCCTGAAGCACCTTGACGCCCTCGGCAGCTGTCTTGATGTGCTTCTCCTCCATGCCCTGAACCACGGTGCTCGTGTGCCCCCGCCGCGAGGTGTCGTCGTAGATCTTGAGCTTGGCGCTCTCGTCGGATGAGAGCAGGTCGCGGAGCTCCTCGTTGTACAGCTCGATGAATGAGCACTTGATTGTGCTCTCAGCGTCTTCGAGCTCGAGCTTGTTGAATAGTGTTTGAAGAACACGGGGAATGATACCGGCCTCGTCTGAGAGAAGACCCAGAGTTTCCGTCATGTCACCCGACATTGTGTACGTCTTTCCTGTGCCTGTCTGTCCGTAGGCAAAAATTGTGCAGTTATATCCGGAGAGCATCTAGCAACAATGATTAACAATCGACTTTCAAGTATAGATAAAAACTCACCTCGTCAAGAATTGGCTTCACCGTATCGTCAAAGACCATGTTCTGGTCGGCGGCCTGAGAAAAGACGCGGTCAAAGTTGTAAGAGCGGTTGCTCAAGGCACTGGGACCCATTGACAACTCAACAACCTTTCCCTTGACAGAATCGGTACCAACGACGACATTGCTGTTCTCGCGGACCTCGCGCTCGTTGCGGCCGCGACATCGCACGACGACAGTGATGTTGGTCTCCTCAACCCCCGCGTCGGCGTCAAAGTCGCGTTCCTTTCGCTTGGTGCCGACCGTGTTGATCGAGCTGACCGACCCGGAGGGCGAAACGGCACCGCTTCGCTCCATGGCGCGCGCCGCGATCGAGGACGAGGCGTATCTGGTCGACGAGGCCCTTGTGCCTGCTGCTCTCGCGCTGCTGGCACGGCTACCGGCGCCGGCGCGTAGGCTCGAGGCCATGGCGATCCGGCTATGCTCCCGGTCGGAGCGTGTTGGGCGTTGGTGAGCCACGGTGGGCAACTTCTTGTGGTTGTGAGTCGGTGTGGATAGTGATGTGCGGTGTGGTTGTGGTAATTGTTGTTGTGAGAGCTTGGAAGGTGCTCGCTTCATCTAGACAAACATGAACTTTGAGCTTCGAGATGGTAAATCGAGAAAAAAGAAACCCTGAATCCTAGAGTTAGTGGCACAGATGGAGGGGATGCCTGCAGAGGGTTTGTTTCAGCAAAGCAAGCCTTGTCTGGCGTAAATGTAAATACAAAGAGTGGTGGGTTATACCGACACCGTCTATAAACTGACCCGAGGGCCCTTGTTTAGTGGTGCGGGTCCCTGCGGAGGCCGGGGGTCAACAACTGTCATGGCGTCTATCACCACGGCAACGCCCTCTTTCGGCGATACGCCCACCCAATCGAGGCCATCCACATTTTCTGACAACGTTCCATGGCCGTTGATTGACGTTTAAGTTAACTTATGCAAGCCTGTCAGCCAAAGGATGACTCTCTAGACTGTTTTTTTTTTCAAAACTCTTGCGCCTTATGTGAAGCCCCCTGAGATCCATTGTCTCAGCGGCTGAGTCTATCTTGCCAGAGACACCAAAATAGCCCTGCCTCTCTGCATAACCACCCAAGACTCCAACATTAAACCCTCCCTTGACCATATGGTATCATGTCATCCGTCGTGAACCTTTTCTTTCTTATTCCGTATCCATCTTATCACCGTCGTCGTCCTTCTTTGTCTCATCTGTCGGCGCCTTCTTCTCTTCCTCCCCGTTTGCCTCGGTAGTATCCTTATCCTTGAGTTCACCTTCAACCCCATTCTCCTTCACCTTCTTGAGTGCGTCGCCGTCGAGCTCCTCTTCAGCCTCACGTTTCGTGCCAACGCTCTCTGCGCTGGGGCTCTTGGCTTCACTCTCGCCTTCAGCATCTCCATCAGCATCCATGCTATCCTCTGCCTTGTGATCGTCTCCGTCATGTTTTCTCCCAACGGCGGCCTCAACGTCAATACCCTGCATCTCTAGACCACCTTCGCCCACGTAGCTTGTTGTTGAAGACTGAGGGCCTGTGTCGTCAACACCAATTTCCTCTGGTCCTCGTGCATGTGGTGTCTCCTCATCTTCTTCCTGGGCTTGCTGTAGTCGCTGATGTTCCTGTTCTCGTTGGCGCTGAAGCTCCTCCTCTTCCTCCTCCTCCTCTCCGAGCGTGAGACGGTCTCCCTCGTGGGCAGCCTCTTGGGCTCGTGACAACTGGCTTACAGGGACCACTCCTGCTCGCTGCTCCTGTCGCAGAAGCTCACCCTGCGTGACACCACGTGCATGTCCTGTTGATGGAATGCCATTCACACTCACAGAGACGGTTTCGATGCTACCAACGCCGTTGGGACCCTCAATGGTCTCTGTGCTCTCACTGTGAATCTGCGCGCCAGGTGTGTTTTGTCCACTGTCAGGGCTGCGCCTCGTTAGCCACGGGATGGGAGTCAGAAGAGCTCCTCCCAGCGCCTCATCTGTGCCCAAAGCTGCCGTTGTAGGATTGCTCCACGCAACCGACACGGCCGGATCGTTGGCGTCTTCGCCATTCAGGTGCATCGATGACATGTCGGGAATAGGCGGGGGCAAAGGGTAGATGTTGGTCCCCGAAGTCACCTGCACGGTGCGATCGACGGCATGTAGATAAGGCGCCAGCGCCTTGTAGTGCGCGTGAGGCTGCAAGATCAGATCGGCTAGGCGCTGAATCGTATGAGGCGGGTAGGTGTCAAAGGTCTGGAGGTGGCTGGTTATGTCAAAGAGCATGTCGGCGAGCTGCTTTGGGAGCGTGCCCTCGATGGGCTGCGTGGCGGGGAGCGACTCGGTCGGCGCATTCTCCTTGTTGGCTTCTTGGGACGAGTCGCCGGGTGGTGATGATGGCTGCGGAGACCCGACCTTGTCCATAGGGATTTCGGGGACTGGCGGCGGGGGAGGGAGCTTTGGGATCGGAAAGTCATTGTGCGCGATCTGAGAAGGAGTCGGTCAGTACATAGACGGTCGTGGACAAGTGCAGCTATGAGGCTATACCGAGTCGAGTCTCGAGAGAATGTCGCTGCGCAAGGCGGGCCAAGCCTCCCTATCGTCCAAGGTCAGACATCCAAATTCAAGAGTCGCATGCCTGATTTGAGCTCACTTTTCAACTGAGCAGCCGGACGCGACCCT
Organism: Fusarium ambrosium; assembly: GCA_003947045.1. Lineage (NCBI taxonomy): Eukaryota > Fungi > Ascomycota > Sordariomycetes > Hypocreales > Nectriaceae > Fusarium > Fusarium ambrosium. The sequence goes on from NIZV01000072.1 coordinate 70,724, forward strand.
GCCGAGCAGGCCATTATCGCTATCAACCTCCATGGTGGTTTGAGGAAATGACCAAAAGTGTAATTGGTGTGTTTGTTACTATCACCATCGGTCTAGCTCGGCGCGCGCTGAACGTTAGGCTTGCAAGTACAGGGGGTTTACAGCCCCGCTAGATGCATCTTCTCACCACGCCATCTATCAACCTCTCAGCAAGTCATCATGAATGGCTTTGGGTTTGGAATCATTGATTGCAACATAATTTAAAAGGGCCCGATTGTACGAACAGAGATACATCGGTGGGATTATAACAGTTTAACAGACAAGGGCAGTCATGCTACAACTTAAAGTATCATGTCCAAGCACCAGCAGAGAGTAAGAATATCAAGAAATGGGACGTGTGTCTTTGTCTGTCTACTTAATGATTAAAGGTATTCGTCCCTGTAAAGAGGCTGAGAAAAGTGAACAACAAGTCATCAATGGCGCCAGCTCATCATCAATCTATCATTGACTTTACAGCCGATGAGGATTATACATCCACCCAGACGGTTCAAAGACTGCCTTGAACTTGACGGCATCATACGTCCCGATGGCGCAGCTTAGATCATGGAAGCCCTCCAGACCCGTAACAGGCAGATCCTGCTCAGCGTCTGTCTCCTCATGTAGCGCCCATCCGCCAGTTAGGGTACCGTTGCGAGTGAAGAAGATGTCGACTTGGGGCTTTGGTCCACCGATGGGCCGGAAGGTCATGCCGATACCATACGTCTCACCGCGGCGCATCGGCTCGGTGAAATCACGACCACCCCAGCGGTCGTTGACGTACTTGTGCCCATCGTCGCCGTGAACCGCCAGACTGCCGCGATGCCAACCCGGCATTCGGAAGGAGGGATAGGGCAGCGCTGTGAAGCCGAGGCCGATGTAGACTTCCGGACTATCGCGCGTGATTTGGACCTCGTAGTAAATAGTTTTGGGCTGTCCAAGACGGATGGGATCATGCTCGGTGACAGAGTAGAGAGGCGGGTAGCCAATGATGCAGCGGTCGGGCGAGTTCTTTGAGGTGCGACCTTCCCAATGTCCAGGGCTGACCCAGGTAAGCTTTCCATTGAAGCCCATGGGTTCCATTAAACGGATGTTGCCCGCCTGGAGAGCCGACTTTCCGATCTGGTCCAGGTAGATGGGCTGTGTCATGGGATAGGCCTTGCACCAGTCTTCACCGGCGATGGCTTCTTCCTCGGTGGCATTGCTAGTCGGAGATCTATCATAGCCGCTGAAGATGGCCGGTGGTGGAGGAAATAGCGAGGTATCAGGCACAGCTACCTCCCAGTCGTGTTGGGGATGGGCCGCAAAGGCAGGCGGAGGTCCAGGAGGAGGAGCATACTGTTGGCTTGGAGGTGGCCCTGGTGGAGGAGCATATTGCTGCGATGACGATTGTCCAGGTGGTGGTCCTGGAGGAGGTGCAAAGTCCACAGCCTGCTTCTTGTCCGGGGGTGGGCCTGGAGGTGCTGTGTAACTTGGCTCTCCCAGGTGATTGGGGTCGTTCTGTGGGTTATATTTGCTCTTCTTGACGTCTCCCTGGCTCTGCGACGACACAGGTCGCTGCACCGGACGCGGCGCCGGGTCGCTATCGCGTTCGTTCCTGCTACCAAAGCACATGGCTAAGTGAATTTGGAGTGATGTTTTGTTGATGTTTTGTCTTGATGATGAAAGGGAGAAGATGATGGTATGGAGCTGGGTTGTTGAGGAGGTCAAAACAAGGTTTCAGGCGCACAACTGCATGCAATGCAACCACTTGCACTTTTATAAACAGCAGCAGCGACTAATGACGAGCACCACCAACAAGAGCAAGAACAGCAATTGAATCCTGGAACAAAGAAACGAACAGACGCCATTTATTTACCTATTATTTGTTGCCAGCACACTTTAAAGGCGTGGCTTAGCCACCTTTATTCCACACTCATCTTAATCCAACACCACGCCGCTTCAGGCCTGGTTCGCGGCTGGGCACCGTCTTAGTGAACAGCTGACGAACAACACTGCCCCGAGAAACAAACGCAAACGAGCGGCGCATTGCGTCCTCAAAGAGCCTGAGCTACCAAGAAATGCCTTGCGTATGGCGTATCAGGCAAACTTACGTATGAGGCAATTTTCCAATGGCCTGGTAGATGCATCTAGCCCATGTCACAGCTACTGAAATCCAAGTGGGAGGTGTACATGGCATGGGGACAGGGAACCCTCAAAGCCACTTTATATTGCCTGACAAACTATCTAACAAGGACAATCCATGTTAATGCCCCTTGAATATCCTCCCAAAACCATGGCAGCCATATGCTATCCATATGTCTGTTGTGCCTCTTGACCACTCTCACCTGTGGTCGAGCGCACTAGCTGGCGGCTTGGCTTAGCTACCCCAAGCACTGGCCTCATCCTCGTCAGGATAAAAGAAGGCTACTACACTGATGATGATGTACACCGCACAGAGCAGGGCACCCTCAAGGTAGTTGCTTCTGCCATCAAGGACCAGGAAGTTGACAATAAACGCCGACACAAAGAGACAAACAGTCTCAAATAGCGTAAAGTACAGCGTCATTTCGCGGTCCATGATCCAGCCGAGAATGACAACCAATGGGGTGATGAAGATGGCGATCTGGATCGAGCTGCCAACAGCAACACCAATAGCCAAATCCATCTTGTTCTTCATTGCCACCGTAATAGCTGTAACGTGTTCCGCAGCGTTGCCCACAATGGGCAAAATGATGAGACCGATGAAGATTTCTCCAACCGACGAGGTGCTAACGACTTCCTCAATAGAGTCAACCAGGAACTCGGCGCAAACCGCAACCAAAGCCGTAGAAAGAAGGAGAAGGATAACCGAGCCAATTTGGGAAAGGTGCTCTTCATCGTCACCCTCCCGATCAGCCTTTTGAGCGCCAGCGGCATTCAAGGCCATCAATGGAACCTGGGATGGCAGCATGGCACCGGGAGGGCGGAACTGCTGACCCAGGCGGTCAGGAAGTGAGTTGGTACGGCGGATACCATAGCGAACGCGGGGAACAGGACCAGAGGGAGCAGGGGGTAGAACACCTGGCTCTGGCTTCTCGGTGAAGACAGTGGGTGCCAGGTTCTTGACCGACATTCCTCTTAGGGGGAAGGGTCTTCGACCACCAGTTGATGAGCGGGGTTCTGCTTCATTCTGGACAGCGAAATCGACACGGCGAGGTTCACCCTCGCCACCATTTTGCGCACCAGCCACAGGCTGCTTGTTCCGTGATTGCGTTCCATCACCACCCTTTTCAGTGTCGTGATCGTGCCTCTTGTTCTTACGGTGTCTGTGTCGGCGATGGCGACGACGCCTGTGAGATCGACGTGGCTCTTCTTCCTCATCGACGGCCTGCTCACTCCCTTCGTAAGAAGGGAATCGGGGGATCCGGTGCCTGGAAGCTGATGGTTCAGAGACCTCTTCACCAGGGGTAGTGTTGTTGGTAGTGAAAGAAGCGGCGCGAGCAGCTCTAGTGTCAGCAGTGTCGGCGGAAGCGTTGCTAGATCTTCGACGTCGTCCACCACGAAGAACCTTCTTCATCCTCTTGCGGACGGTGCCATGAGAGGAGTCAGAGTCCGAAGAGTCCGAACTCGATGATGAGCTGTCGTCTGAGCTAGACGAATCCAACCAGCCAGCAGCAGGACCAGGGGTCGATTCGGCATCGACAATGTGCTGAGGCGTAGACTCGTACATGTAGGCGTGAGACTTGAGTTGGAACAGGAGGTAGATGATATATACGAGGAGGAGGATCTAATGCCATGTTAGGAGAATTTTTAACGGGTTGTAAGTAACGACCGAACTTACCACACTAGTTCCACGACTAATCTTGAGGGATTGGGCATCAGCAAGCTTTGGGTCGTTGAAAGAGGCATGGAAAGCTGTCTGGATAAAGTGTTAGCACGTTGCGATTTTGTATGCTTTGCATTACAACTTACAGGCAAGACCAGGCTGATGACACTGAGACTGAGCAAACAAGCGCTCATTTGAGTGACCGTGCTGTTGTAAATCTGAGTATACGGTTAGTAAGATGCAACACATGTGATATATGAGGCAACAAACCTGCTCTCGGTAGCGGAGACCACCAAGGAAGAAACCCATGCCAAGGATTAGCAGTAGATTGGCCAAGATCGAGCCCAAGAGGGAGGCCTGGACAATTCGAATCTCATTCTGAGACAAGTTAGTATATATGTAGCTTCAAGAACCCGCAAAGTAAAACGTACCTTGACCAGAGCAATACTGTAGAAAGTAAGAAGTAGATGTTAGCCATCAGATCAACGCAAGAGTTATACCATAGCCCACTTGAGCTTTGGAACATTTGCCATCCAACAGGATTCTGGGGTATTAACGTACATACTATGACAAAGTTAGCATTCAATGTACGGGAATATGAAGAGGGAGATAGACTCACAAGATGATCAGTTCAACAGCATTACCGAACGTAACGTTCAGCAGCGCGCCAAGAGCATCTCCCATCTTACGCGCCACAGACTCGGTTGCAAACGCAAGCAGTCCAGCGAGAGGGATGATGGCAATGGCATTCATGGCGAAGACGACACCACCGTGGATGCCGTCAATCTGGGAGACGGCAATGCCGACAGGTACAAAGATGAGCAGGACATTAAGCCAGCTGTAGGTGACGGCCAGCCAGGCATTGCGGCGGATCTCGTCGATAAGGGTGCCCTTTTTGGCGGTATTTGTGCTTTCTTCAGATGGCTCCCCGGCCTTGGGTGTCGTCTCTACGACAGACCCCGGCCGTGCAGCCTGAGAAGATGTATGAGATGGGATGTGCCCAGGTGGCATCTTGAGCTCGGAGGAGCCATTATGGTTCGTGGAGTGGCCGTTGACGGCAGCTTGGTCTGCACGAGGGAGGCCATGGTGATTATCCGATCGAGTCTTTTCGTCAAAGTCGTTGGAGTGAGGCTGCTGGTTTAAGCCAGAAGTGTTTCCTCCTTCAGGAGCCGTGGATGAAGGAGGCAAGAATCCATGCGCTGCGGGTTGTGCACCAGAGCGACTGCCATCTATATCGGGGGATTCAGAGGAGGCTTCCTTCATCGAACAGGCTTTTATCTTGAAAAGTGCACGAGAGTAGTACAGGGTCTGTCTGTCTGTCTATCTGCTTTCTTTCTTGATAGGGAGTGTCTTGTCTTGATGATCTTGAGAAAAGGTCGAGAGACGGTTGTAAGTGAAAGAGAGAAGAAGGGCCAAGAGGCCAAGGCCTTGGCTTTAAGGCGGGATCGGGAATGGAGCGGGCCTCACCTTCCTCGAGCTCCAAGTTTCCCAGATTGGGGATGACGCTCTTTCCGCAATTGAGGTGGGGTGGCGTCAGTGGAGAAAGCATCCACTGAAACGGGCCCAGAGGCGCAATGATGTCGTTGACCAGCGCTGAGGGAGCCCGCTAAAACGTGGATAATTACAGTGGAGTTAGCGATTGATTGGCCAACCTGTCAGGGGACTGATCAAGTGAGGCTGTGTGTCCCAGGCGATTCCCGAGACTCCATCTTTCAAAGAATCTGGACTCTTCTGGAGGCGAGTCGTCCAGTGACTCTTTGCACAGTCATTCTATCATCCCTTGACGTGAACATCACGCGTTGATTATTGTTGAGAGCGCCAAAGGCAACAAAATCATCAGAAATCAACAGAGTCGTAACAAAGCGCGAGGCCTGTGCTCCCAAACCTCATGTTCAATGCAGCGGCGGTCCAGCAAACAGGCTACTGGGGGTGCTCAACGAGGACGCAGCTGGGCCACGCGCTACATCAACAAGCTTATCGGTGAGAATCCCCCGTGCTGCTGTTCGGATCTTGCGTGCCGAGTTTGGCTTGGCATGGCCGGCTCCTCGTGCCTCGTGGCGCTGTTGGTCACCCAGAGAGACGGGGATATGGCGTTGATTACGCAGTCAGTGCTAGAGCCGCCTTGCTTTGCCTCGTCCGTCAGAGGCAAGGGATCGACAGGGACCTTTACCAGCCATCATTGTCGCATTCCTGTGGCTGTTGAGACCACCAACTTGGCCAAGAGTTACCAGACCTCGGCACGGTTACAATTGATGTCGTTAATTACCGGCCAACAAGTTTCAGGTTTTGGCAAAACGCCCCAAAGACTCTATTCTAACGTTGCTTCATTACCAGAGTGACGTAACCCGTCCAAGTCGCAGCAGATCAACCATCATCACCGCGACCAGGTGGGAACGGACTAAACACAAATCCGAGCCGAAGATTGAATAAGCCGGCCGGATTCGAACATGGGGCTCTGAGCGGCCCGGCGATGGGTTCGGCCCCGTCTCCCATCTCGTTCGAATTAACACCGAGTTCTCCACTCACTCGCCATCCATGACTTGGATACTCTACAACGATGAGACCTCTGTCCGCCTGCGTAGCCTGCCGGTACGTTTTTGGGACTTGCAGCTGTTGGACTCGAGAGCCTGACGAGATGCTCCTCTAGTGATCGACGCAAGAAATGTGACCGCGCTCCTCAGTCGATACGCTGTAACCTTTGTATCAAGAGGGGCCTTGAATGTAGCTTTGAGAACAGCCCCGAAATACCTGACAAGGCTCTCGAGCATGCTTCACCTATCATCTTTCACGATGCAGACTTGTCCGAGGAACTGGTCGACCTCTACTTTCGCCATGGCAACATTGCCTTTCCTTGTCTGTTTCATTGGCCGTCATTCAAGGCCTCTGTTAGGGATGGAACAGTTCCTAGGATCCTCTTCCTAGGAACCGTTGGCCTGGCGGCTCGTTTTTCATCACATCCCATGTTTGCTGGAATTAACCCCTGGGAACGAGGTCGCCCCTACGCAAAGGAGGCTGAGAAGCTGCTCGACTTGCACGACACCTCAATAACAACCATTCAAGCATGCGTGCTGTTAGCGTGTATCTGTGTGGCCGAAGGGGAGGCCGTCACAGAGTCGGTATACTACGCCATTGCGTGTCGAATGGCCATGGTAGTGGACCTACCCAACGCTCCTGTCAAGACTGCTATCGAGCGCGAAGTCAACAATAGAGGTGCGTCGGCTTCGGTGGGTGTGAGTGCTGTTTCAACACAACTGAACTGTCCTTGATAGTCTGGTGGTCTCTTGTTACCAGCGATACCTGGCTGTCTGCAGCCTTTTGTCTTCCAAGGGCAATAAAACCACGGCAAGATGTTCCGTTACCTATAGGCGAGCTAACCTTTGCTCGACTACAACTTCATGACATGGCAGACGATGAACGAGTTCTGGCAGCTCTATCGTCTGAATCTGTAGAGTACTCCTTTCCAGTGCTCGCCCAAATGATCAAACTTAACCAGATCCTATACGAGATCAACTCCTACTGTGCGACAGTAGTAGCTGAGGAGATCCAACAAGAGTCAATGTGGAACTCTATACATAAGCTGTCTGCTTCCCTCGACCGATGGTATTCCGATTTACCAATGAGGTTACGGTACAGTCAGGATAACCTTCAATATTGGACCAACCAGGGGCTCGGTCCCAAGTTCATATGCCTTCACATCAACTACAACAACGTCTCTCAGCGTCTATTCTACCAGTTCCTCCAGCTCAGTCAAGCATCGGATGAGACAGGCAGCATAGCCATCCCAACGCAGCTATATGCCGAGAGGTGCAAGCGGCATGCCGGAGACCTATGCGACCTCATCTCGCACGCCAAGTCACGCCCTGAGACAGACGTCTACTACTCCCTCGCAGGCCACATGCTCGTCATTGCATCCACGATCCAGCTCCATACCTTGCTGTTCGGTATGGACGAAAGCGAGATCCAGCTAGCCAAACGCCGGCTCGAGCGCAACTTTGAGATGCTGACCGACATATACACGTACTGGCCAATCGTCTACACGTCCTTTAGCAGACTGAAGGCGTTTCATAATGCCTGCCTGAAGAGCAAGGACAGCTCGTTTCGGCTCGACCGCTGGATGCTTCAGTTTATCCTGGAGTTCTCAAAGCCAGTGGACGAGAAGGACATGAGTGCCCGGGACCCTGAGAGGGATCTTTGGCCTCTTGACCAACTGAGATATCTCTTTGAGTCCTGATGGAGGATATCTAAAAGAGCAAATCAAACTCGGTCATTATAAAGCACCAACTGGTGGTGTCGACAACGGTTACGTTAGATACCAGCCCCCTTGATGGTTGTTGGTTGAGCATCTATTTATTTGACACATCAGGGATCTATATCCTTGCTCAATCATGCCATGCTAGAGACTGCGACTTCATCTTTTTATTCCATCGAATCTCTATTTGCTACACCCACACACAGTTCATCATCCTCAAACCATGGAAAGCTCAGCATCACAACCAACTGTACCCCAGCAACCACGCCGCTACCAAACACTCCAAGCCCACTTCACCGGCGCTCCCAGCGTCGGGCTGAGAGTGCTAGTCTACCGCATCTGTTTTCAACAGTACCATGAAGACCTCCCCTACGACCCAACGGGTGACGGTGAAGGCCGCAAGGAGGTGGTGGCTCAGCAAGGTCGAGTGGTACTGAACTGCAACACCGTATTCAACGGTGACAACTACCACGCCTCGGTCAGAATGCAGGCCTCACGCTCGGATGCTCTCATATGCGTGTATTCTGTCATGGATCGCTCCAGCTTTGAAAAAGTAAAAGCGTTGTGCAGAGACATGCCAGTTCCTCCTCCACCAGAGGGGCCGGTCATCTTTGTGGCAGCAAGCAAGACGGATCTGCCAGATTGGAAGGTGTCGCTAGATGAGGGGAAAGAGTTGAGTTCCAGCATCGGCGCCGAGTTCCTCATCACATCAGCCAAAACGGGTGCTGGTTGTAGTGATGATGACCTCAGAGCGTTGGTAGATCACATATACGCCACCAAGACCAGAGCAGAGGAAGAAAAGAACGCGAGAGCAGCGAACCAGGCCGGCGATGATGTTCCTGGGAAATCCAAGGTTCACTTGATGGCTTCACGGGTTATAGAGCGCTTAAAGAGATGGAGGAATAGGCGAGATCCCAACCCAGAGGATTCGGCCACTGCTGCCACTGCTCCTCCAGTCAAACTAATACCAAGAGATGAGACCTCAATATTAAGGAAGAGCCAACAGGGCAACTACATTCCCTAGAATGAGATGTCTTATATATATGTCACTATACAACAAGCTCAGCAATCATTACAATGGAAATTATCGTGAGTGGCGTTTCAACTAGAAGCCTGTTGTAGTCATATGAGGAGCTCAAGGCGAACTATCTACAACCAACAACCAACCAACTATTCATCCAAACAAAAAACCAGAACCGGAACCCAACTCCCCCAAGCTGATACAAAGACCTAGCCATGATTGCAAATACAAAAGTCGGTCTGTAAAACCACAGGCAACTCAAGCTTTCCGCTACAGTTAATTTCTACATAGATCCGTCTTCTCTGATCCTTATAGCTATGTCTAGGTATGATATATGGCGACTCCATTTACCACGGCGTCTTCAAATACACCTTTCCACCTCGTGTGAATGCAAACCCACTTCTTCGATCCATCCATCTGTTCAATGAACCGATCACTCCTTGCCACCTCGTGCTCAAACTTCGCTCCAGCGCTAATGCCTGCAAGACAACTTTGAGATGCGTTTATAGAGACAGACAAATAAAAAAAAAAAAGCAAACCCCTTCTTCCTCTTTCTTCTTCTTTCTCGGCCGAGATTCAGGTATCACAAGGTCATCCAGCCCGTGCCCTGCTCTCAACAGCCTTTCCGTACCAAAATGTATGTAGGAGAGTGTAAACCATCCGGGACCACCACCTGATCTCAATCAATCTCGTACGAAACCCTTTGCGCCGTGATGTGAGTGCGTGAAAAGGACCAACTCCGGGCGGCCTCAGAGTTGCTAACGGGCATCATCGAGAGCCCTCGGTTTCGTCCCTCATTACTGATATGTGTGGTGATGTGCGTGCGTGTGTACGTGCGTCCCGGCAAAAACAAATAGGTAGACAATGACAATTATAGCATCCAACAGCGAACATTGGTGCGACCAACTTCCAGACAAGAGATTCCCAAACTGAGACGGAACGCCGTAAACTCCGAGTGCTTATCGCATGCTTTGTTCACCGCTCTTCGCCACCTCGAGCCTTCCCGCGCCTCCTGAAGAAGTCCATGACTCGCTTCGCGGCTCCGCTGCTCCCTTCGTGTCCTCGGTAGTCAGCCCCTTCGTAGGCGTCGGCGAATCGCTTGTGGTTCTTGTGAAGAACCCCGCCTCGCTCTCCACGGCTACTACCCGCTCGTCCATCGAAGGTTTCGGATTCCGAAAAGTCGCCCTGGTAAGGTCGAGATCGTGGTTCCGTCGGTGGGCGGCGCATGTCCACTGACGACTCAGATCCCGTGTTTAGATGAGCGCCGGTCTGCATGTAGGGTGGGATGGCGCTGGGCCTCCTGGCATCCTGTGCTGTAGATCCGTAGCGGTGATGGTAGACAGGGCTCGAGTGAGCAGTGTCTTGCGAGGGGACCTGCTCGTAAGGGGCGTCAAAGTAAGGTTCGCTGTGTCGGGGCTCGTCGTGGGCGCTATATCCACGGAGTTGCTCGTTTCGGGGGTTCTGAATAGGCAGGTCTTGCTGCGACTCAGCCTCTGAGGCTGTTACGCTGCCATGGTCCTTACCACCACCAAGACCCAGTTTAGAAGACAGAGCTGGTGGCACCAGAGAGAATCGTCGGCGCTCCGGCTTCTCACCTGAACCTTGAGAGCCGTGGATGCTGCCACTGCGCTTCTTGCCAAGTCCGAGAGAAAAGGATCGTCGAGATGCTCTTGAATCAACCGAAGGTCTAGGACCAGCTTCCTCACCAGGTAGCATGGTGTTGGACAAGCTGACGGGAGGGTACTTTCTTGACTTGTCGACGACGGGCTGTTCTGATCGCTTCTTACCACGACCCCCGAAGATAGATCCGCTTCGGCCCATAATCTTGTTGCCAAGATCGCCAAGAGTGTTGGACCGCTTGTGGCCCCTACCTTCACGCTTCGTCTCATTCTGGAAGGCCGACATCTTCATCACCTTGGGAGGAACACTGCCAACTGTCTTGGCCACGTTCTCCTCATCCTCTGGGTTCGAAGGCTGCTGGATTCGGCCCTGAGCATTGGTGTCGGCAATTGTTGGGGGCACCGGTTGTCCGTAGGTGGTGCGAGATTGCAAACCCATAGAAGCCGAGGACTTCATAGAGCCTCCGGTTTGTGGCCTAGCTGTGGCGCCAATTCCAGTCATGAAGGCATTGTCGGAGGTGGCACGAGTGTCGCGGCTCGGTCTCGCGGGAGCGGGAGCAGCGTTCTTGTGAGAGCTGTGAGGCCGCCTAGACTGCTGTGTCCGGGCCGCAATCTCCTTTGCCACTGGAGGCTCTCGAGGTAGTGGCTTCTCAGTAGAGACGTCGGGTGCGGGCGCCTGTGAAAGAGAGCGGGAGCTGGGTTTGGTGGGCGCGGCATCGGCGCCACGCTGTGTCTGCGTGGTGGGAGCCACGTACTCGACCTGAACAGTCCGTCGCTTGGCATCCTTGGGCGTGCGGTGTCCAGACTCGGACTCGGGGTCGATGTTTCCGTGAGTCTTGGCCAGTCCTCCAACAACGGGAGGATGAGACTGCTTGTGCTTGGTGGCTTCGCGGACCGATGAGCTTCGGGCGATAGTCGGAGCCTCTGCATAATCCTCCGGTGCGGTGCCAGAATTCGGAACGTCGGAAGGTAATGTCGTCGAGCTGGTGATGAACTCCACCAGGTTCGCATATTCGCTGAGCCAGCTATGTCGAGCCACTTCGAAAAGGTCCGCCCTCTTACGAGGGTTGGGGACGAGGATACGACGGAGGAGATCTCGAGCGTGTGGGGTGACATACTCGGGGAAGGTCAGAGGAGTAGTCACAATATACTTGTAAAGAAGGTTGATGTTGTCGCCCTCAGGGTTGGCCGGATCGTCATCGAAGGGAAGGTAACCAGCAAGCATCGCATACTAATATCGAGTTAGCCCCAACCATCTTGAGCAACAGGTCGTATTTAGCTTACCAGAATGACACCACAACTCCAAACATCCACCTTGCGTCCGGTGTAGAGGGAGTCGCTGACAACGAGCTCAGGAGCAGCGTAGCAAGGGCTACCGCAACTTGTCTGCATGAGATCACCCTTCCTAGTTCCGTTGCGCTTGACGCGGTCCAGACCCATTCGTTTCACGAATTCCCTGTCGGTGAGGTTAAGCTCCTCCTCCTCGGTGAGATCCTCATTCGCATCGAAAGTATTGGCAAAGCCAAAGTCGGTAATAATAATGTTGCGGTTGCGATCCAGGAGCAGGTTCTCCAGTTTCAGATCTCGGTGAACGATTCCCTTCTTGTGAAGATAGCCGACACCCGAGACAAGTTGGGCAAACAAACGGCGGGCCGCATTGTCCTTCAGGTATCGGTGGTTGAGAATATAGTCGAACAGCTCGCCTCCAGATGCATACTCGAGAATGATACCAATGTGTCTCTCTGTCTCGACTTTATCAATCAGGCGCACGATGTTAGGGTGCTGGACACCTCGCAGAATGGCAACCTCCCGGTAGATCTTGGCGAATCGAGACGGGTTGCTGCCAACACTGTCCCTTTTAATAAGCTTGATAGCAACCTGCGGCGAATTGTCAGTCAATTCCTCGAAAAAGCAAGGCAAGACTATGCGAGCTCACCTGAACGCTGCTGTCTTGCTTCCACCCTAGCTTGACCTTGCCAAACTCTCCCTCGCCGATTGTGTTGCCCAGGATAAAGTCGCCAAATTTCGTAGTGCCCTTGTTGCTTCGGCTGTGATCGTGACGACTCCGTTGCCCTCGTCGCTCCTCGTTGTGATCGCCGGTCGCGACCACAGGGGGCGGCGCAGCATCATCGTCGTCCTGGTTTGTGGCATGATTCCGATCCCTGCCATTTGGATCTTGAGCAGCTGCAATGGCTTTGGTTAGGTTGTCAGTGGCTTCGTGGACAGGTCTCGAGGGCGTACTGTGGGCGGATCGGATGGGAATCGCGGTCGTGGCGTTCTTGCCATCTCTGCTGGCGGCTCGGGCAGCGGCGTCAGCCTTGCTGCTTCGGTGTCCATTTTCTGCGGCAGCGGCGTGATCACCGTGTGAACCGGATCGAGATGCATCGTTTTGGCCTCGTCGAGGGGAGTTGGTCATCTTCTCATTGGAGTATTGTGTCCTTCGCGAACCTCCGCTTTGGTTGTTGGACGAAGTCCGCGGAGGAGCAACGGGAGGCATGTTGCCGTGCCGATCAGAGGCAGACGGCTCTTGTTCGTTGGGCGCCGAGGAAGCGGTGACGGGAGAACCAAAACCGGGACCTAGATGGTAAGCGGGTGAAGGAGCACTGTCGCTGGTTTTGCGTGAAGGAGGTCGTCGCGAAGATGGAGAAGCGGTCGCGGTCTGCTGGGCATTGTACGCCTGGCCAGAAGGGGATGAGTGCGAGGACCTGTACTGGCGGCTGGACGGTGTAGCCAAGGGAGACGAGGCCAGAGCGGTGTGTTGATGGGGGGCCGTTTGCAGGGCAGCCGACGACATCTTCCACGCCCAAACGCGTCAAAATGTCGAGTTGGAGAAAACCGTTGAAGGTGTCGTGAGGACTGGGTCAACGGCGTAAGCGAGCAGAGAGTTTTTGGTAGTGGCGCTCAAAAAAATCCAGGCGGGCGACGCGAATATGCAGGTTGAGATACCTGGCAGTTTCAGACCACGAGTTTTCGGGGGGGAGCGCAGTGCCGGGGGGTGGATTGACGCGGCTGGCGAATCGAGAAGCTCCAGGGAGCAGCAGCTGTAAGCGACCAGCACGGGGGGACGACGTTTCAAAAATTGGAATTAATGAGCTCGACAGTCTCGACTATCTCATGGTGCGCGGGCAGAATCTCGGTCGACGACGTGCGATTTATCGATTCGTTCGGCTTTTGGACTTGGGCTGACTGGGTGCAGTCCTCGTTTGGCGTGCGTATCCGGCGGGACGAACCCAATAACAGAGGTGCAGCTTTCGGCGCAAGGGCAGATTGGGATTGGGGGGGCGGCCGATGCTGGATGCGTTGGCAGTTGGGCCGGTATTGTTTTTTGTTGTTGTTGCGGCTGCTTTTGGTACCAGGCTGTATGGGGTTGCTGCAGCTGCTAATTAACTCCCTTTTTTTTTATGGAGGCGACGGTCGATTGGAGTGGTGGACAGGTGAAGGAGGCTGGGAGAGACCGAGATCAACACCCAACGCTCAACTCAACGCAACGCGAACGCGCAATAACCGAAACGCCAAGTTAGAGAGAGATGAGGATGGGAGGAGGAGGAGAGGAGGGATCGCCAGGAACGGGCGAGGCTGAGGAAGTAGGTAAGTTAAGAGGAGGAGATGAGCACGAGTCAATAAAAAACGGGCGACGCGAGAAACCTAGGCTCTGGGCGAGAGCCAGCTGCGGATGGGGTGAGGATCCGAGTTTGAGTTGGGGCCGCGCGCGCTCAAAGGGTGGAGGGTGGTGGAGGAGGAGGAGAGGATGGATGGTGGATGGATGGATGGAGGGAAGGTGTCGAAGGGGAATGGAACCAGCCGAAGGAGACGGACGACGTGACGGGAAGCTGAACGACCTGGACTAATAGAGAGGTACGTACTATCTACTTTCTTCTAATGGATGGAAATGGATCTCAAGGACATGGTATTAGAAGCGCAGGGCAGCAGAAACAGCCCTGGGATCAGTGGTGGACAACCGGGCAGAACCCAGACATCCATCCATTGGATCCAATCCATGGAAGCAAGCACAGGCGCAAGCAAGCAAGCAAAGCAGCACATCCCCATCCCCCAATCCTTGAGAGCAGACTCAAAGACTCGGGCGCCAGCGCGAAATTGACGAGATGAGACCCGACTTGGGCTGCAGTTGTGGAGCCCCATCCGCCGGCGTCTTGCTCGCTACATACAGGCGGGCGGGTACTTCGATATCCACTTGACGGCCCTTGACCAGACTCGTCGGAGGCGCCCTTGGAAGTGACTTTTCCCTCTTCTTCTTCTTTTTTTCGGGGTCCTCTGCTAGCGGGTGACAATCTTTCCATCGGTCAACCTGCCCTCCATGGATCACAATGCAAGGAGTGGGAGGGCGATGATGGATGAGGAAGGGGTCCCGTTCTGGTGCCGCTCTCTCTCTCCATCCATCCATATCTGGCTCAGGTACCGCTACCCCTGAATCTAGCGCCCTGCTCCGGCGGGTACCTGGAAGCTGTCGTTCCTGCAGGTACAGTGTACCGGGGGCGCCCGAAATGGCCTGTAAGGTCATCCATCCATCCCTCTCACGATCCAGGATGGATCCATCAGACAGACACAACCAAGATGATGGATGCTGTTTGTGCAAGACGGACGCTCAACGGGTTTGTGTTGACAATGCAGATCGGAGGGTCCGAGTCGAGGTCCGAGACACACACTCACACACACACACTTCAACATAAGAAACAGCAGCATGGATGATTTGGTTCATTCAGCACGTCCCCAGACACATTGCGCTCAACGCATTGTCAATGGATGCATTGGATGTTATTGTGAATGACGACGATGACAATGGCCGTCATGATGGGCCAAGGTGATCGGGCCTCTATTGGAAATTACCCCGTGCAATGCCATTCATTCATCGTCTGGCGCGCCAAACTCAATGCCCCCCGTGCCAAATACATACCTCACCAGTCCAAAGATTGGATATCATGCTCCCAACCTCCGTCACCGAGCGAGTCGCCCTAGGCCAATAAATCAATGCCTGAGTCGGCCAGTGCTCGCACCATCTCGTCGGTCCTCCCTGGAACTGGATTCGGGTGGTTCTCCGCAATTTCGAGATATGTATTGGAGGTGAAGCTAATATGTCTGGAGCTAGTCCTCCCCCATCATTCATCCTCCATTGTTTGGTCCCGACATGTCTGGAATTGGTCTTGGGCCTATTAATACGTCGGGAGACGCCTTGAACGCAATGGCCACCCGGCGACGGACTCGATATTGTGTCACGAATGCCTCCCAGGCTATCAAGGGCTTGGATATTACGCCGCTTCTCCGAGGGAGAACAAAATGTCAGTCGCGCAAACACACGGCTGGCCCTTAGAAGCACCAGCAAAAAACAACAGTCGTCGGCAGGCATTGAACAGTAATCTTAGAAGTGGGCTTCTCGAAGGGGTGGCTCGGCGGGTGCTCACACGGTGGTGGTCTCAGCTCTCTCTCGACATTACGCTCTGGCCTCGTCTATCAAATCAACACAACACGGCAAAGCTTGCCTCGCAGCACACACGGCGCGGGATAAAAGATCCATCCAATGCTCTCGGTCACACCGTAAAGGGTAGAGATGCCCTGTGCTCAAGGGAAAGGAGGACGGCAGGTTGGACAAATCTGGAGTCAAGGACATTGATGAAGCAAGCCTCGAGGTTGGTTGAGCGCGTCTGACCTGACGTGTAACGTCGCGCCGTTTCTCTGATATAGCCCAGCCCGCGCCTATTATTACCCTCGATTATCGCGCTCTACACCCATCTTCTTTGCTGATCTCCAATTCCATTATACGGACCAGAAACAGCGAGCGCGTCTCCCGTCCCGTCTCGCCTAAAGAGAGGCCCGGCCGTCCTCTTGGTATCCGACCCTCGGGTTCACGAAGGGGGGGGGTTCGGGCAATCTCTCTCCGTTTCCGCGGCCGGGCGAACGAACCCTCGAGCTTTCAAGGCGAGAGAGGCGAAAGGCAAAAAGGCATGCAGCCGGCCGTGGTAGTTCCCACTTCTTTCGAGAAGCTCGGGTGGAAGAAGCAATGAAGCAAACGAACGGGGGCCTTGGAGCGTGCGCGTGCACAAGCGCCGGTTACTGGCATGATTTCTCTCCTGTGGCCAGATTTGGTTGTCGTTGCTGGTCCATCGAACCATGGGTCAAAAGAAAGGAAAAAAGAGAGAGATCAGTTTCTTCACCAAGAGGTCACCAAGAGGCCCCATGACCCAAAGACAAGTGTGATGTGATGTGATGTGATGTGATGCTTGTCCCTCTTGTCAGATCGTCAACATCATTTTGGCTTCCTTCTACTCTAGGTTGCATTGGAACCTTGTTTTCCTCTGGCCGAGATGTGAGTTGAGAGCCAGGGTTCAGGGTTGAGCACGACAACCTCATCCCTACAGGGAGTGACAACCGCGATGCCGCTTTGCTCGTTGGAGAAGCTGGCAGCTGCAGTGAGCCATTGACGGATCCTGCATTCGTGCATGTGTAAATTACCACTATTGCTTTTCTTGGAAAGACGTGGCAGAACCAGACCAACCCTCGTGCGCCATGTCATTCAAAAAGGTTCAGTGATCTTCATCGCTAAACGGCCGTCCATCTCGCTGCAGCATGCCCAACATCTGGTGAGCGAGCTACTCTGCTGCCTCAAATGGTCAAATGCCCGGCCTCCCTTGCTTCGGTCCTGGGATCAGCAGTATGCGCCTCTTACATGAAGGTCTTTCATCGACAGGGTTAAGAGTCGCTTGTTTATTACCCCAGACCAGCAAGCTCAAGGTTCGTGTTTACGGTATCCGTATTAACTACATAGACAGCAATTATACTCATCACGATTATCAACTCCAAGAAACTCATTTACCTTGAATACAAATGTCTCTTCCTCATGCCCACCCTAGCTTCTAGGCCATCCATCCCGAGACAGGGCTGTCCCTCTTTTCCAGAGGCTTCTGAAACACCCTAATTTCCATCTCCGATTCTCCCACACTTATAGCGGCAGCCCCACGGGCGCCTTGTGCAACATCGAGATAGAAATATGACGCCGTGTTGATAACCTGGAAGTGGTTGGTGGGCAGACAAAGCATCCAAGGCACCTGTACGCAATCGTGTCCTCATGCAGGACTCTCCAAGATCCTGCGCGTGTCGTGGTCGCTCGCTCTACGCGTTGTCGTCGCACCAAGACGATGCGCCTAGCCAGCCAGCATTAAACGCCGGAGATGAGCTGCATTTCAACGAGACAGGGATCGTCCGCGGGCCTTTGAGCCTGGGCAGGGTTGAGCCGTAAACTCACCCAGTCGTTTCAGACGTCATCTCTCGGCGTCGCCGTCTCCAAGAAACAAGCACAGGCACAACCACCGCCGAGCAAGCGACCGGCCTTGTCAAGGCATCTCAAGCCTCACCGGCGCGTGTCCGTCTCCCTCTACCGGACGGACGCCAAGGGGGCTCCATTTCTCACGTCCACCGGCCGCCGCGAAGCCGTCCGTCAGAGGTTCACCTCACCACCAACTGAGCCGTCCGCCGCCCCCCGTTGAAACGTGGCCGTGGGTTGAGCTGACACGATTGATATCTCACTTAAGAACCCGGCTTCGCCCGTCTCACCAGAAGCCATCGTGGTTTTTGTTTTTTGTTGTTGTTTTTACTTTTCACTCAGGATTGTGACCTTCAGCTGCGCCACTAACTTACATACATGCTCGCTCAGGTTGGATTCATTCATGTCATAGCCCTCATAATCCAGCCGCATTGAAACGCGACACGTCCATCCCGGCCGGATGATGGACCTGATGCCATACCAACAACCAATGAGACCTCGCAAATATCGATTCACTCTTACTTGCATCTTGGATCTCACTCGCACTACGGATGTTCCGCGATCGCGTTGCATGGCATCAACCGTTCCCTCTCCAGGGCTCAACTGACCCCTGATCGTAGCCCTTCTCCGGCATCCCCACCCGCGATTGATGTGTCACTTGATAACACGCCCGCAATGAGAACTTGCTCCCGCCTCCTGCGTCCAGAGCTCATTCTAGAGCTCGCCCTCATCTGCCGAAACTCTGTGATGGATGGATGGTCCGCGCCTGATCTCCGTCCTCTGCCGGATGAGCGCACATCCACGACAGGGGGTACCTGCACAAGCCCTCGTGAACTCACTCAGTAGATGCTGCACATAACTTGTAATCGTGTTTTGCTTTTCTGGTCGAGATTGGCCTAATGCGAGCATGTATGTATGCTTCGCACCAAGTTCATGCGCTGTCGACTTCGGCACTTCCATTACCTTAGAGCCGCTTCCACTATCCAACTCATATGTACACCCAGCCGGCAGATGAGGTTACTTGGTGTTGAACTCTCATAGATATGCCGCCCGTAATTCCCTTAGCGGCTGAAATAAACCAAGGCGCCACCTATATGCTATGCTCAGAGCTTGATATTGATGTTGTAGGTGTCCAATGCCAAAGCAACGCCGGTGACAATTGACATGTACGCCACCAAAATGCCAATGGTCTCAGCCGGACTAGCATCCAGCGTCTTGAAAGTCATGTTGACCAAGCCAGTCAGGAGGTTAGCTAGTAAGAAAACAGCCAGGCCGTTGCGGTTATAGGCTCGTATCACGCGGCTAGTGGCCTTTGTATAAGCCTCCTTCTCAGCCTTGGCATCTTGCGCATTATAGAATGCAGGGAAGAAAACGGTGTCGACAACGGCGAACCCAAGGAGTTGCAGAGTGTTGAATGCGACAACCCAAAGAACGTATGGAAGGTTCGCCATACGTCGGGAGACCGATAGGCCAAATCCGTATGTGTAGTTTGTAGAAAGCAGGTAGAGTCCTGTCCAAACACCTCCCCAGACAGCCATGGTCATGAGGAGTGTGTTCCTCTGAGCTCCTGGGCTAGCGGTGCTCCTGGGGGGGATGTTTCGGGGGATGACGAACATGCCCGTATCCTGGCCAGCGAGGAAGATTGCAAGATACCCAATGAAACTAAAGATGCCCTCCCGGTTCATGGAAATCAGGTCTGTCCTTGGCGCAGTGAGGACGTAGGCTTTCAGCTTGGTAGTTTCAAGAAAAATCTGATAAGTGATACCGACCAACAGCGACAAAGCCGCAAAGGAGGGAACCCATCTGAGGACTGCCTGAAAGATGGCAACGAATGGAGGCATGAACCCAAGCGTGAAGAAGAAGTTCCAGTGCACACCATACTCTGTGACATGCTCGGCGTAGTCCAGGCCCTTGACACTAAGCATTCGGATAACGCCCAGAACCAACAGCGGGATGGAATGGCGCATCGAGTGAATGATTCGATGGATCAGCGGCGTAGCCCGTCCTGTAGTGCGGCCTACAGCTTTCTCCCGCAGCACGGGACGAGCTGCGACGAGACCTCCTGAGAAGACAAAGGATCCAACACCAAGATCCATCAGGGATGTGCCCCACGTCTCAACTTTGGCAAACCGCCTGGGGAACAAACGGAAGTCGACAGCCAGGATTGCGATGCAGGTGACAATCATCATGCAGCCCCGGAAGTTTGTCAGGAACGGCTTGGTCGAGAGGACGTCGAGCTGTCCCGAGCTACCCTTGGACCGCGCATTTGGTGGAACCTTGGGCTTCTTCTTTCGATTGATCGAGTTCGGCGGGAGCGTAAAGATGAGAATGGCGGGCACGATCAAGAGGAGATTGAGCAGGACCGGCGTGTTCGCGTATAGCGTCGTGGAGAGGAGGATGGCGCCGACATTGAGGAGGAAATCGACGGCAAATGCGAGGACGGTATACTGCTCAAAGAAGGACTGGCGGGCTTGGAGGACGGACCAGAGGATTATGGCTACCTGAAACAACAACTTAGTTCCTTTTCCGCACGGCAGGAAATTGACTGGGCTGGGGAGGGACAAACAGCGGCAACGGATGTGACATAGTTGATCTCTGCGACGGAGCCGCCTGAGAGGTTGGACACAAAGTCCTCCTTTCGCTGCTTGTAGCTGGCGGAATCAGACATGACCAGCTGCGGTAACTGACAGGTCTCAATACATGCTAATGTTTCAAGCTACGTCAAGCAAAAGAAAAGGAACAGTGTGAGTGGGAAGAAGAGTTGACGACACCTGTCAAAGTCGTCAAGTGGATGGGAAGCTCAGCCTCGCTGGTGATACCATGTCATCGGGACCAGGCTACAACCCCTATACCCGACCAATAGGATACGACCTCCCCGCGCGGCTAACCTATCACGTGGATCCGGCGTCAACCACAGAATGTCAGTTGTCGACAACCTCAGTTCAGCTCCCCCCAAACACGGGCTTCGACTCAATCAAGTTGGCCCGGCCCAATAGCTTGGGTGCCCAAGATCCGGTTTCTCGACGCCTCCTTCAGGCCTCCGTGTCCCCCCTGAGGCCAACCAGGAGCGGGCTCGTCGCAGCGGACGCAGACGTCTCGGCACCTAACGCAAGCCGCATTTCTTTGTTCTCTTTGCAGTGGCAAACACGCGCTTCCTACTCGTGAAAGCGATCCCGCCCAGCGCCCAGAAGGCTTTTTTTTTCCTCCTTTGTGACGAGCGCTACCGGAGCTGGGAGGTTGTTGGGAGGCGTGCACCCGTCAGGGTTTTTTTCTTCCTTTTCCTTTGAGAGCCAACGCCATCAAATTCCAGTGAAATAAAATGGCTGCAGTCCGCGAAGAAAGGAGTCTGCTCCTGATATCTCCATCCGTCCTCCCCCTTCTTCCTCTATTCTAGCATAAAGATCAAACAACTAGCCTTTTACATCCCGTCTATTCATTATCTTCAGAGCTTTCCGTTAAAACAAGCAAGCATATCGTGTGTGACCTGAACCAACCTTGACGACACAGTCATGACAACCACCTCAACAGAGGCCAGGGCTCGTCCTGCCATAGAGCCTATACGAACCACGAGTCCTGAACTCGCCCGGTCATTCCGAGCACGCATGTCCCTCAAGAGCCCAGTCTGGTCCGCCTCGCCTCTCTCACCTCGCAGCCTCCCTCTGCCTGGATGCCAGGAACTGAGGGATGAGCAGATGCGGCAACATGACAAGATGGCCGTTGATCGGCTGGAATCCCGGAGCCGTGACTCCTCCAAGCTTGAGCCGAGCCTTCGCAATGTCTCTCTGAGACCCATCGCAGAGCTCGCCCTGCCAAGTCCCAACACTCTGCCAGCTCGCCGTTCTCCCCTGTCTGCACCCCTATTCGCACCACCAGTCTACCGCAGACCAACCATCGTGGAGGAGACGAGAAATATGCTCCTTCAAGGGCAGGAGGGCGAACAAGACGGTCATCTCTCACGGTCATATGATCGCAGACAATCCGCGCCATCGGGTGTTCTCCATGCAAGAGCTTTGCAGATCGTTCGGCAGCGAGAGCATCTCCGTCGAAGAGGTTTCGTCGGCTCGTATAGACCGCGAGAGGCTGAGTTGTTGGTGATGCCGGTCGAAATGCGCCGACTCTCCACCATCACCGGTGCAGAGCCCCCCTCACCCTGCCCCGTGGATGGACGATTGACCACGCGTGTGGTTGTTCATTCCCGTGGAAGAAAGCCATTGGTTTTGACGAGGACTTTTGATCTGGACGAGTTGCGAGCTACTCTTCCACGGGTGAGCCCAGTTGATCAAGCTAACCGGAGTCGAAGGGCTTCAGTTGCTACTCTTCAACCATCCTCCACCGCAACCCGGCCATCCTCACCTGGCCTCATCACTGAAAGACGCCACTCACATGGTGCTCTTCCTGCACCCAGCCCCCAGCGTTCGCCAGCCGGAGATAGACGAAGTTCTCGATCGTCGGTTGCCATTCGTGAGTTACCCTATACCACTAACCAGAGCAACTTGAACCACCAACCAAGAACACTGAATCATCGATATCTAACCGATCTCACTACCATAGACCTTGAGTATGCCAGAACATATCTCCCTGTACTTGCCGCCATCATTCTCTCTGAGATTGTTCGACCGGGGGACACCATCGAGCTCCCGCTACCACACCCTCGAGCCTGGGAAGACACTGTCGCTTATATCTACACAGGACGAGTTGCACTCACAGATCCGATTCGACAAAACATTCTTTACCTTGGGGGCAAGATCTAATGATAACAGCAGTAGGAACATCAGTAGGACGGAGGACATGACATGGGAGTTTCTCTGGACTTAGTGGAGGTAACCTTGGAATGACGGAGGCCGAAAACCTGGATTTTCTCTCTTCTTTACGCCTTGTAAATCTGGAGACTGTTACAAAACTGGTGAGGCGATTAGGGCAATTCATTTGTGAATATTACGTACATATGATAGTATTCTGAGTTAACACATTACACTGTAAACATCTCACTCTAATAACTTCCTGTGAGCATACAAGTAAGCATAGATATCCCACAGCTGTGCCCGCCCCTGCTGATTTTTCTTCTCTTTGATGTCAAGAAACATTGCCGTAACAAAGTCTTAAATTGCTTCTACGTCCCATCTCCGAGTTTCGCAGCCAACGATCATGTGGCTTTACTCGGATACGAAAGCCCCGACCTGCCCAACGAATGAAGTTCAAGTTTATGGCAATCTAATATTCTCAAATAATACTTATTATACTAGACACGACAAACAAGTACAAATCAGCAGTCTTAATGGACTGTGAATTAATCGACAACGCCTATCTGCAAATTTCATTCAGCGATGTCTTTGAACTATTCCACCCTCACCATGCCTCAACGCCATGATTCAAGCTCGGGATAATCCAGGCCGAGGCACGGGGAGTTGGATAGTTACCCTGGACATGCACCACATCCTTTTTGGATCAAGGAAGCAAGTTCATATCTGCTGGGCCGTACGAGAGGTTCTGTATGAGATCACCGATCGGAGAGTCATGTCATGGACTCTGTTTCCAGATTTCTGTAATCTTCACATGTCTTGAATTGGCACTACTCGGACAACTCACAAGATGGGCGCACGAGTTCCTTGGAAGAAGGCCTCAAGCACGAGGCCGGCGCTGTTCAAACAAGTCCGTCCGCCAAAGTCCCCTCCCCCACACAAGTGTTGTCGCATCTCCGCTACCGACACGAACACCCCCAGCACGACAACTTTGCGTGGTCGGTGGAGAGAGACGGCGTGCTGCATGCATGGCCTGCAGAATGCACGCTCGGACGAGCTGGTTTAGAGACACGCCCTGAACTATCGAGCCACCCACCCTTTAGCCCGGCCCGGCCGGTGAGGTACTTGCATAGTACAAGAGGTACAAGAGTACATATTTGGGGCTACTATATTCTCGAGTTAGCGCAGCCTGCCATGCTCAACTCTGGATGAGGGGAGACAAGGAGCCTTGTTGCGAAACCTGCCAACAAGAAAAGGAGACCGTCGTGCCATATTGAAGCAGCTGTTTGTGCATTGATCCGTGCCGCAGTGCCAACGGATGCCACGTTCTCGAGTATCGTCAGAGGTTGATGGAAACAAGCTTAAGGTGGCAGTCTAAGCGAGAATACGTAGAGTTCTGTCAAGGATCAGTGGCATAATGGTCCGGCCCGGCGGCTACTGCGGCTTGGGCAAGGCCAAGCGCGAACCTGCGAACAATGGACGATGGACGATGACCGACCGATGGTAAGCCGCCGCCGCACCTCCGCCCGCCGTCTCAGCCCTCGGGCGCACCTCAATGAAAACGGTGTTTCTGTCCGTAAGGTATCCAGCAACACTGCGGGCGTGCGTCATATCACCAGGTTCGAACGAATACTAGTCCGAGAATGAGACGTGAGAGAGTGGAGGAGAGATAACAACTGGGGAGATGAGAGAAAAAAAAGAAGGTGTTCCGGGGGCGAAGAGATGAGGTGGAATTTGCTGCAGAATCTGGGTCTCGTCCCCTTGAGGAACCAAAACGTTTCTTTGTTTCGAATAACTACAGCGAGTCTGGACGTTGAACCTGCTGCAGCCATCTCACACTTGTCGCATTATCGCATCAAGCCCTGAAGCGCAGGGACCCAGGCCCTGGTGCTGGTGTCATGGGTGTGCCTGGGAAGGGTGCTCTCTCCTTGTCGATGGTGACGCCTCCGGCCGATAGCGACCTGCAGCTAAGCGCATGGTGATAGAGGCTGCGCGATGAGGGAACAGCAAAGTCGATTCAAGGGTCTCGAGGAAGGGGCGAAAATCGTGTCGGCCCGGCCAAGCCGAAACCATTGCTGAACCTGTCTATTGCCGTTTTCCTACTTGGTAATGATGCAGGAGAAAAGATAACGTGAACCTATGAGTTGAGGTTGAAAAACTTGGCTTGCAAAATACCCGGTGCCTGCCGATTTGTGTCGATCACACCTGCCAGAGGCAAGATCCCAAGTTGCCTCATTCGGCAACCGGGACCTCCCCTACCTACCTACACACCAAGACACCTAGGTAACCAGGTACTCGCAGTAGTTAAGCTGGCCAACGGGGCGGAGTGCATACCTTAGCTGAGGTAGGTACTTGCGACCTGACTAGAGCCTTCCATGGCCATTCGAGGCCTCTGCTGTGCGCACCTCCTTCATCTGCATCAATCTAGTTCTCTCACATCCATCTTTCACCGAGACAGCAAATCATCAACGATCGGGCGCTGCCACCAGCAAAAGCAATTTGGTTGCTGCAAGCTGAGCACAGAGGAGAAGCCAAGGCCCGTTTTTAGTGGGTGTCTCCGCAATCTCGTGGTACCTATATCCTATTGCGCATTGCAGCATGCATGAGTTCCATCCCAACAAGCTGGCCCAAACCTGTTGCAGCAAAGATGGAGGAGTTCGCCATGTTCGTCAACAAGACGAGGCATTTTCTTGCTCATGCATTGAGTATCCTATGTGTGTTCAGTCCATTGCTGCTAATCCTTTAGAGACGAACAGAGTGCGTCTATCTGCATTGCGAGACCGTTTCGACCTTCAAGGGACCCTCGCACCCTGACCCTGTCGACCATCCCGTCGTTGAGGCTTTGCCGTCCCTGGCCTCAAGCGTCCTGTGCCATCCCTGTTCTTGCCGATGGTTGTCCGAGCTCCAGACCCACGGCGATATCTCTGTCAAGGAGGGGAAGGGCCGCTTTTGCCAGGGTCTGAGCAGGGCAGAGCCGCTGTCTCCAGCTTAAGGTGAGAGAAGAAGAGTGTTCAATTCAATGCCACCCAGCTCGATATGATGCATCACAACTGTCGGCTGTGATGCTAGGATGGCAAGCCCCATCCGCGCATCTCGTTTGCCCAGTGACTCGTCCGCAATGTGGCTAGCCGTCGCCGTGGGGCCGGTTTGCGGGCGCCGTGAATCCCAGCTCCGGAGGGGCTAGAGGGGGAGTTCTGGCAGTCCATCTCCCGCCATCACCAAGATTGGCCGTCCTGTTGAGCCTGGGATCTGCAAATGAGCTCTCGCGGAGGATTTGCATCCAGGGACCTGCGTCTGAGATGATGCAGGCCAGAAACGGACGAGGGGGCTTGATTGTGGGGGAGCTTGTAGCTCTTTTACCTAGGCTGGTGCAACGAGCAGCATTGGCTCCTCTGTTTGGATTGCGCACGGGGAGATCATGGCCGAGTTCAAGCCAGCACAGATGTCCTCCCGCTGTGGGTATCGGAGACGGATCGAACGACAGTTGACGGATGCTCTGCTCACTAAGCTGAGATCTTGAGCTCCTCCACACGGTACACGGGGTGGCTTGCGAGCTGCTGAATTTGACCCGATCCTATACGGAGGAGAGTACCTTAACCCGCTCTGGGAACACACGATGTTCACATAGTCTTGAGCAAGCCATGGCCAATATCTCCTGCACCGCATAGGAGGAAATACGTATCAAGGCATGCAACAGCATTGATCGTGTGCCTATGGCACCCATCATGTTGAGGCGGCCCAATGGCACCCACTGAGCGTGCGCTGTCAGATGTTGCGTGCAGACGAACAGCACCAAGGCCCGCAAAAATAAAAACAAGAACCAACATCACGACAACCTCCCGCCACCATCCCCCACGACCTGCATCGTGCAGAAGCATCTCTGTTGTGGCCGCCGCCACCTCCACCACCACCATCCACTACGATGTGTCTCTGCCTGTCTGCCTGTGCGTGTGCAGAGAAGGAGGGGACCGCGAACGGCAAGGACAACAAAGCCTTGGTTACGGCCGTGTCCACGATGCTCACGATGTCGGCGATGCTGACAAGGACTGCACCAATTGTCCACACCCCCAGACTTCCAATGAGGGTCAGGCTAACCGCCAGATGTAGGTACCTTGCGTCGTCTGTCTCACAAGGTGATATCTGAGTGGATAGCAGAAAACCCCGCGCCAAAGAGACGAGGGTCGTCCGTCATATCGAGCCAAGCGAAGCTGCGGCCGATCCCACTCCAGAGATGCTTAGCTTGGCTTTGCGAACCCTGGTCTTGTCCACCGGCGTCTATCCTGGGAGTGCACACCAGCCCTCACAGCGAACTTCATCAAACCCCTCCCCCCCAGAACAGCCTCATTACGTACCCGTTTTGCTGCCGACCTCACGTCGCTTTCCCTGGAGCGTTGAAAGACACTAGCACATAGCCCGCATTCTCATCAGCCAAAATCCTGCTGCGGCAATGGTAATCAGCCCTGTCTTGGTTTGACCGGCGAGGAGGGGAAAGCGGAGCCCACGATGCAACGATTGCGGGGGGTTTCAAGGTTGTTTATTGACGAGAGCTCCCCCTGTCTGCAACTCATCGAGGCCCGCCAGAATGCAACGGTAATCAGAGGGACCCGGAAATTGACAGAAAAGGTGCAAAGCCGTGTTGATCCACGGCCACGCACGAGTCGCGCATTTGACTTTCTGACTGGGAGTCGCAATGCCTAACGAGGCAGGACCCTGGATATCTCGGGCCTCATCTGTGCACGAGTCTGTCCATACACAGTAACTTTTAGACTTTGTGGCGACCTGTATCGTCATCATCTAGCGCTCGTGAGATGTGAGACAGACAAAGCCCGAACCAAAGAGAGTGTGGCAGGTTCAAGATTCGGCCAGGCAGGCAGGCCACCACTAAACATGTCGCGCAGCAGGATAAATTCGAGGTTGGTTGCTTGCTTGTCGACATGACTAGTCAGGCCCTTTCCCTCTCCGGGCGGCCTCACTCCCTCAACTCAGCAGTACGTACACTACAGTACGTACGTGAGCCGGGCGTGTCGTCGTCGTCGTCGCTGTGGGCCTTGGTGTCATCCACTAGACGGGTGGTAATCACAGATCGCATCTGAAAATCCCATCTTGGCTAGGGCTGTCATCACTAACCTCTAAGCCATCATCAACGACACCACCATCTCACCTCGTGCTCGACTAACGGGCATTTTCCTCCCCCAAGGTGGGCTGACGACCAAGACATATCCGCGTCACTATGTCCGTGTAAGGGTTGCTTCGATATGAAGCTATCAGAGAAACACAAGTCACAGGCCAAACAAAGGTACCATAGTGTTGCCAAAATCAGGAGTTTCCTGTATACTCCCAAGGTTTCCATTATCAAAGTGTCTCACATGTCTTTGGATGTGGCCTCTTTTGTTCCCATAGTCCGATTCCGAGTCTTTGCCCGTTTGCCATCTTTCCCGCACCACACGCATACGCACCCCATAGTTAGAAAAAAAAATAGAACCTCCATGGTTCAACCCATTCCCAATTTGTTACAAGACGAGAGACGACTTGAGCCCGGGTTTGGTCAGCAAGTCAATAGGCTAGTGGCCACCACTGCCATGACTGCTTTTCACCCTCCAAAATTAGGTCCAGAAAAGCTCGCTGTCTGGGACTTTGGAGCGTCATTCATCCACCTTGGAAATATCCCATTCCAGGCGGGAGACAACTCGCTGGGTCCCTGCAGCGGCCATCGGCCGGAAAAAAGCCTCATCGTCGTCTCTCATGCAGAAAGCAGAAACTTTTTGTTCAAACCCCTGAAGATAACCCCCTCGCCTGATTCCCTCCCCTTGACTCCGGTCCGTCCCTTGTTTTTTTGGGGGGGTGGTAATGGTGTGATGCGGTTGTTTGAAAAAAAAAATTCGGCGGAAAAAAAACATCAAATTCCCAGTGACCTAATTGGTCTCGTACGAATGTCCCATGCAAATATGAAAACGTTGCTCATGGCCTCATCAAAGTCGTTTCGTCGCCTGGTCACATTGCCCGACACTCTCCGCTGAACGAATTTTCGTTCGTTTGCAGCTTGGTGTCTTCAGGCGTTATTGTCAAAGGCGTATGCACCCGTATAGGCATATACGAGGTGCTCGAGTCGTAGGCGGCATAGCCGCTCTTCTCCCACGCGCCGCACTGCGCTCCCCGTCCTTGCGCTGGCCGTCCCTTCTGGCGAGCGTTGTAGCGGATGAGCGAACCCTTTCCAGGGGGTGTCTTGAGAACAATCGATGGCTGCGGGGCCGGGGCCAAACGCTGCTCATCGTTGGTGTCTCCGTCGGCTCGGCTGCCCCAGGACGTCTGTATTCAACCTGGTTAGCGAGATAATTGCAATGTTGATGATTTTGGAGCGTACCATATTAAGAGTGACCAAGGCGTACAGCTTGACCAATCCATGGAAATACCCAAACAGGATTGACACCGGGAGATAGATGACATCGCTGGGGTTTCGGAGGAACAGGCCCATAAGCTTGACCACCTTGGTGAAGGCAAACATGTAAATAAACTGGGCCCAGAAAGCGTATCGGCGGTTCTGGATGTCCCAGTCGGCCGTCGCCCACCAGCACGAGGCGAGAAGAAGGGGGTCGGTAACAAAGGCCAGCGAAGTAAAAGTCGCGATGTGGAGAGCGTAGGTGCACCACCATTGTTGCCTGTTTTTTTTGTTAGAGGAATCATTCGAGACCCTGGAAGGATATTTCACTCACTTCCAGACATATCGCTCAGTGACCAGGCTGGTCCAGTTGCTTCGCCAGTTGCTGCGCGCCCAACGCGAGCATTGGTACAAAAACTTGTGGCTGTTCTCGAGGGTCGTCTCAATCTCGCATTCCTTCTCGTACTGAATCCAGGTCTTCCACTGGTGGCTCACGAGCCAACGAGTCACAAAGTTGTCATCATCGGCATTCAGAATCCACTTCCTCCACTTCTCGTTCTTGAAGCCGTGCAGGAAGTCATGGCTCGACAGAATCTCTGAGCGATAGGCGCCAGTGCGTCCAGACATGCAAGATGTGCCGCCGTCAATGTTGTGGGTGGCCGAAATCTCAAAGTTGCGACGCTCGATGTAAGCTGCGCCCAACCAGTTCCAGGCTCGGGTTGACCAAGAAGCATCATGCTCTCGACGAACCCGCTGGCAGGTTCCGACACCACCAATTTGGGGGTCCTCAAACGGAGCAAGGATCCAGGGCATGAGGGTGGAGGGCCAGGTCACATCGTCGTCGGCCATGATGGTGATGGGGGTCTCCACTTTGGGCAGGGCCTCGCACACCTGAAGACGCTTGTTGGCGATGGGAGTATCGAAGACGCGAACCTTGGGGTAATTTAATGAGTCAGCCAATCGCTGAAGGTCCTTTCGCTTGTCATGCGTAGTGACCATGATCAGCTCAGCCGGCTCGCAAGCCAGAATGCTCTGGAGTGAAGGGCGAAGTTCCTCAAAGGCGTTGTGGATAGTGGGAATAACCACGGTGACATCCTTGTTGGTGAAGGTGGGCTTGTTTGGAATGGGCTTGGACTTGTAGGACCAATGGCTGACGCAATGAACCAGAAGGCGAAAATAGCGATGAATCCTAGGGAAATGTTAGATTTGGTTTTTTGAGAGCTGAATATTTTGCCATGAGGTCGAATCTGTCTCTCATATCGAGTGTTGCGAAAATCGGAGAGCGTGGACCCAGAGGCCGCGGCGTAGAAGGGTCCACTTACCAAAGTCCCCAAAACAGGAAGATCCAAAAGGTGGTCGAATACCAAAAGTCAAAGGAGGGCATCGAGAATGACAGGAGTCCAGTCAAGGGCAGGGGGGGTCGCCCAAAGTTTTCTGTCTCCGGCTCATACATGATGAACTGTGAGGGGGTGGTGAAAGTTCCAAGGTGCGGCTGGTGAAGGGTGCTGTTTGTCCCCTTCGTGGGAAGGAGGAATATCCGTAAGACACGGTTGCTGCTGGTTGAAGTCCAAGACTATAGCAAAGGCTCCCGAGAGCACTGTTGCTGATAGTAATGGTGATGCTGCTTCTGCAGCCTCGGAGGGTGGTGGAGAGGCGGAGGAGGTCCAATCGAACGAAGGAGGAGAGGATGCTCTGAGGATATAATGAATTTCGGGTCTCGTGATGTGAATTGGACAGTGATTCTGTGTCCAGATGGTCGTGATAAGGTGGAAGTGAATAAGAGACGCTGGGAAGGACCAAGGCAAAAGACTATGCACCACAGACACACACTCGCACCGCGGCAAGACTCGAGGAACCGGACGAGGGCCAAGACAGGATAATATACAAGGACGGAAAGGGGACTATTCAGACACGGCCATGGCAGGGTGAATTGGCCGATGGAAGAAGAGCGAGGAAGAGGAAGAGAGGTAGTGGCGATGATAACGGCTGGGGTCGAGGTTGGGGGAATGGGTCTACGATATATACCTATGCCAAACCCCGTCTCCAAAACGGGCCATGCATGAACATGGAGAAGAGAGGATCCTTGAGGCCTGCCGTGGGCCATCTCTCTGTGTACCTCGTTCTTGGTGGCACGCTGGTAGGGCGGCAACTACGTACCATAGTACAAACAAGCGCGCGAGCTCTGTCGAGATTGATCTTGGTCTGGACAACGGACAAGACGGCAGGGGTGCATTGGCTCCTGCGCTCATTGCATTAGGACCAGTGGGGAGCGAGGGGTTGGATGGAGGGTTTGGAGGGTTGGAGGACCCATGTATTGCGGCGGCGGCTCGACTTGGGACAGAGAGGGCACAACCTATGTAACTAGTTAGTAGCGCGCAATTGGGGTTGAGGGAGGGGGTGTGCTGAGATTAGACACTGGCGCGCCGTCGAGAAACTGGAGGCGTCCATCGCTACGAGCCAGTTGAGTCCGTTCGACGCCGACCCCGGCCGCCCGACTACCGGGACCGGTACGAGTCGTTTCTGGTTTTTCCTGCTTGCTGTTTTGTGTCCTTGCCTTGTTCCTACTGCAAGCCGTCGACGAATACTGGAGCGAGTAAGTGGGGAGTCGCCTGTAGGTACGGGACATGGGCACGCAGGTTCGTCGACGCGAGCGAACCTCAGCAGCACCCTGCCCTGCCTTGGACTAGGTAGGTACTGACCTGTACCGGACAGGTACCTCCAGCAAGTCCGTTCGTTTCTCCAGGGCCGATGCATCGTGGCGCCGACTCTGGGCTGGCGCATGAGGATCACGTCTCGTGCCCGCTGACGGCCCATGGCCAGTGCTGCTCGGCCCGCGGCGCACATCATGGACCTGGTCGTTGTCGTTCTTTTGCCTCTGGGGTCCTGGCGGCAGGGTTTCTTGCAACCCTCAATGGCGTCGATGGCTACGGGCGGGAGAGGAGACATGGGACCTGGCTCGTGTTAGCGTGTGGATCTCTCCTCCTCTCTCTGGCGCGAGTGAGCACAAGCCATGGCCAAGACAACCACTCAGCATGGGTCTGGTGAGGCATCTTGTGGGGAGTGGATTTTGGTAAGTTAGCTGGAGGCTTGTGTGTACATACAGAACCAGGGACCTTGGTGCTTGGGGTGGTCCTCGAGAGGGCTAAGGGACCTGCGACATGATGCGCAACGCAATCTCACCTGGGGACATGCCAGCCCATCCGCAGCTCATTCATTCGTGGCAAGGTGGACATGCTCGTCATGTCGGGATCTAACCAAGATGGCGTCTTGCGTCTGAGGCCCCAAGGTGAACCCTGTGGAATCCAGCAGATAAACAGCAGATGCGGAACTGGACGCAGCCCCATGTGGTTAATTTGAGATGTCGACACAAGAGGAGACGCCAGTGGACCCATTGTCCAACCAGCAGTGGCGAAACGGGCGACGATTGACCAAAAAGCAATTGGATATCGAATATCACGGCGTGTATTCACATCCATCCATCCATGGATGCAGGAACTGTGCCCTGACACGCCAGGGACTGCGGCGCTGTGTTGGGGCGCGGAGATAGCTTGGTACCTAGGAAGATGAGAAATGAGAAGTCAGAGTATGGAGAAGTCCAGGGCCATGGAAGGTATCCAGGATGTAGCTTGAGGATGGAGCGATATCACCCAAGGGGGCTGAGGCAGTTCAATGATCCATGGCGGGGAACCTCGATACATCCAGATGGAGGCAGGTACGACTTGTTCGTGGGACAAGAGGCAGGTACCTACCTACGGACTTCTAGCCTGGGCAGCCCGTGCTCCCTCCCTCCAACCAACTTCCATACCTGCTTAACGCCCACTTACTTTCTTGACCTAATTATGGTATATACACACGAGGTCTTGTTGCTGGCCAGAGATCTTGACGCTGACATGTGGGTTCAGAAAGGCATTCTTCAAAGGTACGTAGATGCAAATATCCATTCTTCCTGGAGCAACTGAACTTGATGTGGTGGGGGAAGGGGCGGAGTAGCTACCTACGTAGGTACGCAAGGAGCCGGCATAACTTGAACGCCTGGTCTCAACTTCGCGCCCGGTTAGAACTACTATACCGTTTGCATTTGCACGAACTGGATACCTCAAGCATCGTGTGCTGGGGAGGTAGGCGATCTCTTGCTACCCCGATCCAACATATACCACCCTGGAGTCGCATGGCCAACCTACTCGAGTAATGGACTGACTCGAGGGACATACAGATGGGATTGGATTGATTGCCGTGCCCTATCCGCGCAGGATGAGAGAATTGACAAGCCGCATACACAGGTGAAGTGGCCAGGCGAAATGCATCATCACATCACATCGCATAGCCTGAGCTTCCGAGTTGTTGACCTTGGGATCCGCTCCGCCCATAGACGTCCGCCGCGTTGCCATACGGTGGCACTCGCAGGGACCAGCGGCCGATTATGCTGGAGCAGGGCCGGCTTGGAGAGAGCAGCCGACGAGCAACGGCGCAAACTGCAGATCGTCCGCCGCACGCAGCCTGGCAGGGTTGCAACGACTGCGGGCCTGGTCTTGCCCTGGCTGGTCGATGAGATTGATGAAAGAGCTTGGAGGCTGCATCATCTCTGCCGACCCTGGCCTCTCTCTCCGGCCGCCTGTGGCCTGCATCTGCAGCATCGGAGCGTCTGGCGCACGGTGCAACGCACCAAGGGCCCATCCATGATCCGTGGGCATTGATCCGTGGATGGGTATGGATAGAGATGGGTGATATGGCTTGGGGATGGGATGAGATGGGGGGGCATGGGACATCCACGCCGTGCGGCTTGGCTTGGCTTGAGCGAGTGCAAATCCAGCCTGCTCCTGGTTGCTCGCGCCTGACCCTGGCGCATCTTGAATTCTGGATCTGAGATTGGACCCCCTCTCATCAACACAACAAGACAAGACGCACCCTCATGCGGTTGGTTGGCTCTGGACGCACGCTTGCCAAATTTGCCTGGCTGACGATACGGACGGAGAGATGTGCTCGATTGCAGCTCGCCCAAGACGCCGAAATCACACCATACCTTAATTCGCGACGCCTGCTCGACCTCGAACCCACATCGGCCGTGGTTGTCACTGCTCAGTGGCGTTTCTCTCAGACTCAGAGACAGGGCCGTTTGTGTAGTCTCATGTACGACAGTCAAGGCGGTGCCACAATGCCTGGGGCGAGATCCATGGTCATCATCGGCCGTAGCCCGTCAAGGCCAAGAGAAGACAAGGGAACCACCACCAAGAAGGCAGAGGCTGCCGCCATCGCCATCGTAATGCCATGCAAAAATGGCTCAGCAGCCAACCACGGATACTCGTACACCTGTGCGAAATCGATAGCGACGGAGCCCTAGCGGCATGTCAGTCATCACCTGCTCCAGTTGGTGCAATCACCCAACACCCACTGCCTAGTGACAGCCGCAAACCCTCCAGTCCCTCGCTCGCGGCCGACAGAAACGGAGCCACTGGCTGTTCTCTCCTCGTCCTACCTCGCCTGTCCCTGCGAGGACCGTCTCCACCGTCAGCGCGCTGCCAATTGTTGCTCCGTCGACGCAGTCACCAAAGCTCGCCAGATCCCGAGTCCTTGCCGCATCTGATCTAGACTTGCTGGGGCTGGCGCGTGCGCTACAACGTGGTGGACAATTGCGCACATTCGCCCTGTCAGGATTCCGCGATCACTATCAGCCAGCATCTGTTGGTCCGAAGCCAAGTCAGGTCCAACGCGGCGCGACGCAGCTCGACTCTTCGGGCAGTCGCTGCGCTCTGCAGGCTACTGTAGAGCATCGGCTATGCTGTCTTGGCTGAGCTTTCGAACTTGATTCATACAAAGTCACCACCACATGGAACCGAGCGGCTCTTTACACCCCTCACTCACTCACTCGCTCACTCAGCATCGAGCTGCTTCGGAGACAATAGTGAGACAGAGATGTCACCAGGTCTGCCGCAGTCAGGAAAAGTCTGCTGCTGATCTCCCAGTTCAATGTTTTGGTGTTGAAGAAGGATGGCATACAAGGTCACGAACGAACGACCAGGGCAATTCGAGCCAATCCAGACGGTTGTGGGTCCGGACCTTTGATTTGTTTCACGGGCAATTCTTGGAGGGAGTCTCTCCATCACCAAGTCCGAAGGAATCCCCACCGCACCTCGATCCTTATGCCGCTCGTTTTCTCGCTCAAACTCCTCACTCGCATGTCTATTCGCCGCTATGGACCCATTGGAATATTGATGGGCACACGCTCGAGGTATTTCCTCCGGTTAAAGATTAGCAACGTTGCCACAATGCAATCGACCTTGGTGGCAGCCACCCATGGTGCCCATGCCATGTTCGGGATATCAAAGACCGCACTCGTTCGAGGCACAGCACAGCAAGGGGAGTGGGGTTGACGACGACTTGTAATTTCGTTTCTGGTGCGCAAAGGATCGAAGCAGATCTTGATGCCGTTGTTTTGCTAGTGCACAAAACGGGCTTGAGGATTGTGGAGGAGCCAGGATAGCCCTAGCTTCGCTTCGAGGCCAAGGTCATGGACTCCGCAAGGCACACGGACGAGGAAGCACGGATCATCTACTAAACCAACGTCGGCAGAGCTTGCACTCTTGAAACCAACTACGTCGAGAGTATCACGCCGAGAACCAGCGACCTGAGGTCTGCCATGACGTCCAATATACCTGGGGTAATGGACTTGGGGCAGCAAGGCCTGTCACGAGGGTTACGCCCGGCTCAAAGCCTGGCGATTGACGCATCCTTGTTCATCAGCTTGAAACCAAACTTGATTCAACTCCCCTCAAGGGCCTCCTCGACAAATCATGAGCCGCACCCTAGGCGGTGGGATCTTGCGACATTAGATCTGCTCACCAACAAGAAATGATATCAGTGCTTATACAGCATGATGCAATCTTGGACTTGCTGCCCAGAACAAGCATACTCGGACAAGCCCTGCACCTATGGTTCATTGCCCGCACACGCACACACAAACACGTACACGAGGCTCCATATCAATACGAATACAAGGAAAGAATTTGCCGAGTTGAGAATCAGATACACGACACTCTTCTGAAGCCATTCCGCTCAGCATTGGAGCAGGCTGCGTCGTGAATCCGATTTATGGCTCAGCCCAAGCCAGGTATTACCGTTGCCTGGGACTCTACAACTCATGAGGCCTTCCACGGCATACCGTTCTGAAACAGTCCTTTTGTTCGAGACAATTCACGTTCAGCTCATATGCCTCAAGGTTCCTGTAGGAGGACCAGGTGAGCAAGAAGCCACAATGCCAACAGCTGGCTTGCGTCGGCTCCAAGCTCTTGGGAATGGAAACGTGTCCAGGCCGAGGCATGTCTAATTCCACTTGCAGGGACAGGTGCATGTTTCCCCCTCTATTCGTCGCCATTTCCAGATAGGTGGTCCTGATACCAAGCTCTCCGTTCAGAGAGTAACGTGGAGAGGCGGGGCATGACAGCTCTTCGGGGAAGCAAGGTGCTACTCCCGGAGCAGCTGACGGAATAAGTGCGCAGCCTCGAAGCGGCTATCGTGGGCAT
Organism: Fusarium ambrosium; assembly: GCA_003947045.1. Taxonomy (NCBI): domain Eukaryota; kingdom Fungi; phylum Ascomycota; class Sordariomycetes; order Hypocreales; family Nectriaceae; genus Fusarium; species Fusarium ambrosium. The sequence continues at coordinate 107,320 of NIZV01000072.1, forward strand.
CATCATTATCTGACCGTCTCTATAGGCCAATGCTTGAGGTGCCTGGCGCTAAGGGCATTTCCCTGCAGTTTGATATGGAGACTTTTCCCACTTTCTAGGGACTCGGTACCTATGCAGTGAAGCATCGGGGCGGAGTAATCGACGTGAGCTGTCAAACGCAACAGCACAACATATGTACATGAGCTCTCATGTCGATGGCCGAGTTAGGCCAACAAGCTTTGTTGACCCCTCACGGGGCAGTGGATATGCCGGCTGAAGACGACTCCGGACCATATCGGGTTCTATCCCTTGTTCAATAGTTTAGGCGTTGAAAGCCTAGGACCTGCTTGAAGCCCCCACTCGAAGGTAACTGACCTGTGAGAATAGTTGAGGTCCCGCTCGGTAAAGCACCGCTGAGAATAGGACACGGCGGGTGAATCCGAGCCTGGGCGATCTGCGGAAAACCCGGGGCAATGTCTATCGAAGCTCTTTCGCATGCGGTCGAGTGAGGTCCCAGCAGGCACTCGCATTATGCCCCCCTAGCCGGTTTTCTACGGATACCAGGAGTCAACTCTGTGAGCATGTTACTATGGAAGGTTCCTTGTGATAAAACCGCGAATATTTGAGCCTCTTAAGCCCACAGGACTTAACCTGGACACTCCAAGCATGGGGTCCCTGGCTCTCGAGTGGAGGAGAGAACGCCCAGGCACATGCTGTCGTGTTTCTACATCTGCCCAGGCTCGGTAGATCTCCGATGATGATAAGGTTGAAATATTACAATGTAATCCTTCCAGGTACGATATCGGCTGACATAAAGCAGTGAATATCGTCATGGACAAACCCTGTGGGCCAATCCACATACTGACCCTTGAAGCATGAAGTGGGCAAAGGAGCATTGTTGAGATGCTGACGGGAGAGCTAGACCAGTGCGAGGGCCTCGCCTAGAGCCCAAGACAAGAATCCCGCTGGAATACAAGCCGCTGCCATGTCTGAATACTACTTTTGAGATGCCGTTACGAGTTGGGAGTGGAAGGGGCAACAACGCTGACAAGAATACGAATGCTACGTAACCAACAGAGGCGAGTTCAACTGACATGGTAGTGATTAACCGGCATAAAGCCATAGGGATCAAATGCCGGCCTTTGGATTTTGGCTCATTTATCACATCCGAAGCTGGTCCGTTCCTATGGGCAGGGAGATGCTATCCCGGCCTTTGAGCTAGGTTGCATACATTAGTTTGTGGCCCATCTTTAAGTCCGGTAAAGGAGCCACCCAGACCCAGATGGCAGATGAGTGGCGACTGGACGTCGACATGTCAACTTTTCAGGACGCGGATTATACAAGCATTACCGGGAATCGGAGAATTCGATGTTGACGGGATGGCGGTGAGTGGTTTGGGGGAGGCTTGGGCTAAGGGACGGGCCAGGCCGTGTCTAATCTGGGGATCTCCGGACTAGGTCGATCAAGCCGTGGATACAGATTTCTTGTTAATGAGAGAACCCTCGAGACGAATTACCTGGCCATGCTGTGGAGCACTCTTTGTTTGAGTGAATCTCGGTGTGCTTTTGATGTAGCACGGGCCGGGGGTTTGCAACGCTTCCTCCACATAACGAGCGGCTCTTTGCCAACAAAGTGGAACGTTATACGAGGAGTCTATCCTAAGGCTCTCTACTACAGACACCTCAGACGGCCACCTTGGAAATACTGCAGTGCTTGGAGCCTCTGGGCAGGACAGGGACACAGTGGTTGAAGGGTACCGCTGGAACTACCGACACTCGAATGGGCATCTCAAGGTGAATTTCGACACCCCGAGTTTCTTGGCTTCCGGCTAAGAGATGGACCCTCTCATGGGTGGAGACGAAGGGCCTGACCGGTTGAGATACTTCTTGTCTACCTATGTGGGTTTCCAAGGATCCATCCGAGACTTCGAGATGGAGATAAATGACCCCGCCCGGGATACCGCAATGGGATGAAGTGAATGGGGCAAGAAGACATGGTTTTGACGCTCGAGCTACCAGGCATACTGTAGATGTTTGGGTATACCAACTTTGAGTGGCTCAATGGATTAATGATATGGCCAGGCAATTGGAAGTTGAGGTGCATGGCCATTGGAGAGGGAGGGAACGATATTCAGAGCCGAAGTTGATTGTAGAGAGAATGAGAGAAGGGTGTGATGACGCGAGGCTCAGCAACTCGTCATGCCCGTCGTCATAACTGATCCTCACGGCGGTCGATTCCACTCACTTGAGTAAGAGAGGAGTTGCGAGTCGGGGCAGAGGGGCGGGCTGAGGGTCGCGAGAGGGGCGAAGAGGGGCAAGTAGCGCTCGTGGACGGCGTGGCGCAGGTTGAAGGAGACGCTGGTGAAGTGGGAGCCACTCTGAGGCTTGCGTGGGACAGAGAGAGTCTGTTAACCGTGCGAGGGGATAGATACCGAGGAGATCCAAGGTCAAGGTGGTCGAGGTGGAGGAAGAGGAGGAATGTAGACGCTGACAACGTCCAGTCCACATTCACTTAATGCTCGTGACCTTGTAGATTCTGTGGGCGACGAAAGAGGGAGAGAGTCACGAGACGATGCAGGGATTCTGGCAATCTGAGCTTGGCTCAGTCTGGGGAAAGGAATGAGGCATCTTTGAGACGCTTAGACGTGTTCCTGACACTGATGACGATGGATGGCGTGGCGCAGGTCGGGGCCGGTCGGTCCCTGAGGCAGTTTGAGTGGCACATGGCGGGAGCACACAGACATTGACAAGAATGACAGGCACGCGATGACACGAGCGACGGGTTTGGAGGAGAGAAGCCTCGGTTCGGGGGAGCAGAAGCTTCGCGCTGAGCAGAGCAACGGACTGTGATGATGGTTCAAGGCTGAGCGAACATGGGCAGTGGACGAGGTGGTGACAGATGACGGACGACTGATAAGTGCTGAGCCTCGAGAGTGATGAAGACCATTGCACCTGTTGGCTGAGAGTTCAAGCTGGGCCCAGAACGGATGATCGGCGACTAGTGCCAAGGGACAAGGGGCCGAGAGCAGGCCGAGGCAGGGTCGAGGCCAAGAGGAGGAACGCGAGTGAGGAGGCGAGAGAGAGGATGGGATGGCGAGATAATGCCTCTCTCTTGTCAAGGGGAAACTTGGTGGGCATTTATTCCAGAGCAGAGGGAGGGTTCGTGAGAGGCTACCCAGTCATTGGGGCGCGACCAAGGTGTATGTATGGCCATGGCTGGAGGAGGCCCTTGTCTGGATGCGACCACAGAAGGCCAAACCCCGCAAACAGAGATGGTTGCTAGGTGATGAGACGGGGTAGGATGGGGATGAAGCAGAGCAAAGCGATCATGTTGTTTGATGTGTTATTCGGAAACGACGGATTAGAGTCGATGAGACAATAACGGATCCATACGGATGGGATGTGATATATCTGCGACAGATCTACAGCGCACAAACGGGCGATTGACTGAGGAGGAGGAGGAGGGAGGGTTAACTAATTGCGGACGAAGGAACCAACACCACCTTATTCGAGACGGGCCGATGAAGCAGTGGCGGGCCACGGATTGAGAGGTTTCCGACCAGACTACGGGGATAGTTCTCCCGTGTGTTGGTGTTGAGAAAGTGTCTCATGTGTTTGTTGACGATTTGACAGCTCCTGATGCTCTCTGTGCGACCACTACCACCAGACCTTGAGTAGAAGACAACTTGACAAGGGGCTTTTCGGAGTGAACCAATCGCTTGACCATGCAAAAAAAAGTCATTTCTTTTTGTCTTGGCCCAACCACGGTCGTGGCCTCGCTTGAATTATTACTCACCAATTCGACCGTCTTTTAGATCCATCGAGTCGTCATTGTTTGACAAGGTCGTTTGATGGGACTCACCTGGGGAGGAGAATTCATCTCGTCTCCCCTTTCATGTAGTATCTCCTTTTTGAGTAGAATGACATGATTGTACTTTTGGAAGCAACAAGATCTTTCCTGCTGTTCACGTATGCACAGCATCATTCTGTGCTTCTTCTTTGTTACAGCGGTGCAGCAGCAGTAGCAGCAGTAATCCCCCTCCCCATCTCATCCTTTTTACAGCACCAATACGGACTGTTGCATTTCGCCTTTCAGGGTTTATCCCCACAAATACATGCAATCTCACATATCGTCGTCCCCTTGACCTTTCATTATCTGAGACCGGTCTTCTAGTTTCCCTTACCTAGTTTCTCCAATCTCTCTTCCCTTGACGATCCGGCTCGGTCCCCCTCCCGCTGTCTAGGTACTACTAGTCTAGGTATATCTCTCCCACCGCCTTTGAGGAGCTAGGAGAGACATACATGCCCATCCATTATCAACAACAACGCCCACCGCCAGAAAGACGTGACCGCGGCCTAGGCCAGACCGACAAGTCCGACCTACCTATCAATCCCTGCCTGGCCGGCTGGACAAAGGGGACTGGGAAAAAAAAAAGAGCTCAACTTGGACCCGGGAAACTCTCTCCACCAAACCCCACGTGTCCATGCCCTGGGAATGAGGCTGAATCTGGCCTAGAACAGGCCCGTCCGTCGTCCCCCCGACTCGTTTCTTGCTTTTTTGCTTTTGGGGGGAAGAGAGTCCTTGGCTTGGGTCCCGTCCCCCTGCGGAGTAGTACTACTGCTGCTGTAGGTTCTGGTTCTGGCTCTGGCTGCGTCGCCGCCACCGAAACCCAGTTTAGTAGTCGGGGTTGGGTTGGCTGAGTGAGTCGAAGTGAGTTCAGTTGAGTTGAGCTGAAGTTGAGCCCATAGTGACGGTGTTTTTTGTCTTGTGTGTCCAGTACAGTACACTTTGCCTCTTTCTTCTCCGGCCGCACCGCCATTTTGGAGACGAGACAGACTCTGTTCGTTCCTGGGTAACCCAACCCATCCCCCATCCCCCATCACCGCTCCGCCGCAGTCGCCGTCGTAATCTGCCGCCTCCTCCGGGGAAGGCTTCTCGGCACGGCCACAAAGATAGCGTCTCACCCACCATCATTCTCTTCCTCTTGTTCCTCATTCTCGCCTCTCTTCTTTTGAGCCGTCTTCCCCCCCTCCCCTCTCTTGTCAAACCTTGAAGGAGGCCCTTCTCCATCTTCTTCACCGTAAAGTTACCGTAACTCTGGACGCTGCCCGACGCCCGTGGCCCCCGACGACTCCTCCTTTTTTACCCACTCTCGGCTCCTCTCGGACACCCCTGATAGCGGCCGCGCTCCAGCTCCAGCTCCTCTTTCTTCAGTTTGCGACATTTCCTCCGTCCCGGTCTTGGTCTTCCCTCTCTCGTATTTCATTCTCCGTCGGGGGGGCCTTTGTTTACGCTGGTCGTTCAAACCGTGCCTCTGCGCGCTCTTGTCCGCCTTTTCCAGGTCCTGCCATTGTCGCCTGTGCAACTCGGAAAGACAAGGGGAAAAAGCCATCCATGATGCTCTGAGAAAGGGCTGCGCGTGCGACGACCTCCTCCACCAACCGCTAGGTGCGCTGCGCTGCGCCCGTATCCGTGCAACGACGGAAAGAGAAGAAGAAGACGTCAACACCACAACCACTCGGGAAAAAAACCACTCGCATTCTCTCCTGGTCCTGATTTGTCCTTTTGAGTCTCTTGCAACTCATCTCCTTTCTCAGGCTCTCCTGCCGTGGCAATGGCGCAGACCAGTCCCCCTTTGCCCGGTCACTTCCACAGCGGCCATGGACATCAACACGCAAAAATAACAAAGGCTCGCAGCCGACAGGCAGTCAAGCCCATCCTCAAGAAGCTGCATTCTCACCACTCCCACTCGCACTCAGAAAAGAACTCTCTCGACCTCAACCGCGGCTGGGATGAGCAGGGCCAGTTTGGGTATTCGTCTTATACAACCAGCGGCGGTGACGACGATTCTCACGGCTCTTATACGGCAGGAGCCTCGACACTGACAACAGCTGGCACTCGGGCGGTCCGCGATGTTAGCTTTTCCCTCTCTGCCACTGACCTCAGCAGTGGCGGGGCTCGTTCAAACAAATATTCGCATGCCCGTTCAACGAGCGGTACTTCTCACGCTTCCATTGCTACTTCTACCAGCGGCGGTCGCAACGGATCCTTTGTGCACCCTTTCCAACAAACCCCGCGCACATCAACGCCGCCTCTCTCCTACGCCAACTCGCTTGCTTCTCTCGAGAATCCCAACGGCCCTCGCGATTATTCTCCTACCATCACAGAGGACGACGACGACATCGAGCCTCAGAACCTCCAGTCTTCAGGCCGCTCATATCCTCTGCCGCATTCGGGTTCCCGGCCGCGAAGACCTTCTCTCGCCAGCCAGCGCACCAGCTCACTCTCCGACATCAACCAGCCGCTGCGCGTCACTGCCAACGGTCGCTCAACACCAGGCATCTCGTCGCGAAAACCCCACAGCATCGTCACCCGCAGCCGCTCCGACCTCCACCTCAATACAGGCTCCACGAGTGCTCTCGACTCTGCATCGAGCGCAACCCCGCCTGCAGGCTCATTCATCTCCCCGCAGATGATCGCTGCCTCTACATCTTCTTCTGCCATGTCCCCTCTGCGTAGCTCTCTCGACATGGGTGGTTTCCGTCTCCGCTCGCGAAGCGAGGTCGACACTGCCACGCGCCAAGAGCACGTCCGCGAAGCACGCCGCAAGTTTGAGGAGAAGGAAAAGGCCAAGGAGGAGAAGTACGCCCGCGAGCAGATCCGCAAGCAGGAACGCGCCGAGAGCAGAGAGGCCCACCGGTTCAACAAGCATGGCCGGAAGGGCAGCTTTGGAGCCTCGCGCATCTCTTGCGACCGAGCCTCCAGCACCGATATTCGACCCAGCATGTCTCGCAAGAACACCGGCACTGGCTTGGGTCTGGGTCTCAGCACTGAGAATGAAAAGGTCGACTTTGCCAGTCGAGGCTACGATACTGTCTCTACTGGCCAGACACCCCGTGCCAGAACTGACGATGTTCACTTCGAGTCTTCTCGTCGCAACAACACGGCCAAGCGAAAAACTACAGGCGCCTGGACCGCCTTTGTTTTGTGGCTGAGAACGCGACTGCTCAAGCTGGGTCGACGATAGAAGAAGCTTACCAGCGAGATCAAGGCCCGATTCTCCAACAAGAAGGAAGCCGATGCCAACCCCCATCAGCATCCTAACCCATTGTTCCGCAACATTTACTTTCCGACCACATATACCCCTCGCTCTTGATTCTACTCACTGACCCCCACGGCGAATGCTGGAGCCTACGCGGCACAGCACCACTGCCTCACATCACTCCACGATACCTTGATATCAACCTCACTTGGCGGGAGACGCAACACTCACAGCCTCCCTGCTCACGTATACGGATTTACGGCCTCAAAGCATTGCAGCGATGGGAAACATTCAGGTCCCACGGCCGGACCGAAGTTACCTTTTTTCTCCCACATCTTGTTTTTCTTCTTCTTTTTAGGCATGGAGTTTGGGGTTTACCCGTGTGTTCTGTTTTTTTTCTCTCTCTTCACGATTCGCACAGACATGGTTGCATCGAATGGATCTGAGCACTGCGAGATGACGTTTGAGGACTTTCTGCTCTATGATTTCAGATGCATTTGTTGTATTGTGCGGTCACCATCGGTTTACCGAGGCATTATTCACATCATGGCATGGCATGGCACGGCACAGCATAGCCTTCGCCGGCTGCGGAAAAGCTGTTGTTGGGTGAAGGGCATGTCTTGGGGACTCGGTTTAGGCACTCGCCGGATAGACCTGGATCAAATCAATTCAAGCAAATGCATGGGCATGAATTTTGCCTCTTTCAAATTCATCCAATCCCATCCCCGCTTCTCTCTTCTTGGCAATTCCCTCTCGTGAGATAAGTGATCCGCTACATCCGTGACTCAACCATGTACTGTACTGTAGTGACTCCCCTGCACCCCGACTGTCGTCGCAAAATCGCTCCATTCAAAAGGTGGCTCAGCATCGCCCCTCGCTCGTTCCTTTTCACATGACATTTCCGCATGACGTCGAGGGGTCCCGCTGTTTTGGTGACCCCCTTCGGTTTCGGCGGGCGAGAGTGGGGCGCACGGCTCCGGCCGAGCCTCTGGGAGCTGAGAGCGGGGGGGGGAAAGAGTCGAGACGACGGGACTGTGGGGAAGGGGAAGAGGTCATGAGATTTACAGGACCCTGAGACCGGCGTGAGATGAACCCCTCCCTTGCCGCTAGCTACCTGTCTGTAAGGCTGTGGAGAGCATATGGAATGGGGTGATGAGACATGAGATTTTTGTTGAAGATTTGCCATTGGGACTTGTCTCACGTGGATCGAGATGCTTGATGTTAGTGTTGGTGGCCATGAGACATCTTGGGGATAGCACAGTTGAGTATGAGCGGAAAGAAGACCGAGTATCAAGAATTACTGCTAAGCAACTAATCAGGTTACAAGACGATTGAATACAGCCAACGATGGATCCATGGATATCATCCCAAGTGACAAGAACAACCAATTACAGCTTTGACTTTCGAACGTCAACCGGAGACCACCATGGCCACGCCGTCGGCGCATTATCCTCCATGTTCCCGGTAAAGTTGGGCTTTCTCTTCTCAAGGAAACTCTGCATCCCTTCTTTGGCGTCTTTACCTGTGAACAGGTGCCAAAAGATCTTGCTCTCCAGGAGATGAGCCTCTTCTGGGGAGCCCACGCTTCGGTAGATCATGTCCTTCATGACTCGCGTGGACACGTTGCTGACGTTGGCTGCAATTTCGTCTGCAATCTTGAGTGCCGTTGGAAGAACCTCGTCAGGCGCGACGACATCGCTGAAGAGGCCGTCCAAGAGCTTGTGGCCGGCAGGATACACGGCTCCGGTTGTTGTTAGGTGCAGAGCCCGGCTGGTGCCAACGAGACGTGGTAGGAAGAAACTGCTGCAGCCCTCCATGCTGAAACCTCGACGAGCAAAGACAAAGCCGACCATGGCGTCGCGACTTGCGATGCGGATGTTGGCACCAAGTGTCATGGTGATGCCAACGCCGACAGCAGACCCGTTGAGGGCAACGATGACGGGCTTGGCACAGTGATACATGGGGAGAGACACCTTGCCGCCCGAGTCGCGGTGGTCATTGGCGTCCTTTCCGAGGATGTGTTCCTCATTAAAGTCCATGCCGGCACAGAACATGCGGTTCTTGGGGTCGGAAGAGGTGATGACCACGGCGCGGACCCGGGGGTCGGCAGAGATGAGATTCAAGGCTTCGGAGAGGGAAGCGCACATGGTGTCGGTGAATGCATTGCGTGCCTCTGGACGATGAAGCTTGATGACGATGACGGGTGTGACGGAGGTCGAGGAGGTGGGATGGTGAAAGAGCTGGAGGGTAGGGAGGTCGAGGGCAGCATAGCTGTCTGGAAACGACTGGGAAGATGCCATGATGTTTTCTGTGGATGCTATGGGCAGCTTGTGATTTCTGACCGCACAGGAAGAGGACTGAAGTCGAGGGTATATGTTGATTTAGAGTTCAACGGGTTGATATGGCGTTCAAGAGTCGTGTTTCGCGATTAGCCTCTTGACGACTTACAAGATTGAGCCGAGGTATGCGGATGTTGTCAACGGGCAACCCTGACCATGGCTTTGTAGATGTCAGTTGAGAATATCTGAAAATAGATTCAACTCGGTATCTCTTTGTACGATCAAAAACCGAGCTAGATGATACAATTTTTCTTGGTCGAGACAAGTCCATGGCTCACTATCACATGAAAGTCGAGGTGACCCCAGCTCCACCACGCGCACACAGTGTCCAAGACAGTGTTTGTGGGGTAAATCACTGTCAGATCTGGATGACAAAGCATGCACCTGACACTCTCCGGAAGCGCGGATTGACCAGCAACGCAACTCTCCACTCTAGCTCCAGAGCTCGAGTCAAGCTTTTCCGACCAAAGACGCAACACAACCGAACGCAACGCAACGCGACGGCGCGGTCGCCGCCTCATGGAACCATGGTCTATCAATGGGGTCCTCACAGGGACGTATGCTACAGGATGTACATCACCGAGCGCCAGTCGCTCGAGTCCATCATGGAGCATCTGAAGAAGGTGTACCAATTCACGCCCAGGTAAGTCCCCCCAAAAGCCAAAATGCGTCCCTAAAATGTGGGAACCCTCACTTACACGAACTTATCAGCAAACGGGCCTTCCAAGTTCAGTTCAAGCGGTGGAATTTCCCACTGAAGCAGAGGCCTGCGCATAAGGATCCTCACCTCGTCAAGCGCGTTCATGAGCTGTGGCTGAAGAACATGCCGCAGGGTGAGATGTTGCGGATCCTCAAGGACGAGGATGGCTACGACATCAACTCTAGGGAACTGATGCGGGTTCGTGCTCGGAATCGATGGCTGCTCAGGGTTCGTCACGGCGACAGAGCGAAACCTGATGATGAAGATGAAGATGAAGAGCCCGAGTCTCCCGAGGCTCAGGAAGGAGGTTCGCCACCTGATCAAGAGGCAGCCTCTCACCAACCCGTCTCAAATTCCACCTCCCCTTTTGTTCTGACGCCCAAGACCCGCAAGCTCAGCAAGAGACAAAGCAGAAGAAATCGCCAACAGCTTGCAGACCAGAACGACTTGGTCCGATTCCCCTCGGAAATGACTCTGATTGACTGCAAGGACGCACTGTGTCTCGACTCAACCCTCTATTCAGAAACTCGCGAATGCTTCGGACGTATTTGTCAACAAGAATCGATCGTGAAAAAGACGCTGGCCGGACCTGACAAATGGGAATATGTGAAGAACCGCCTCATCCACGAACGCCCGCACCTGCAAGAGGTCCTCTGGGTTTCAAAGGAGAAGCTGGAGACGAAACAACTTGCACTGGACATCATCTGCACTGATGTAACCAAACGACTACGCAACATGGACACCAAGATGACCCTGCTCGACGCGAAGAACATGCTGGGGCTCAACCCAGAAGAGTCTCGTGAGATCCGCACTGCTTTGTACACAGTGCTCTGCGATGCGAACTTTACCTGCAAGTCCGACGTGAACGCCGAGGAGTGGGAGGAGTTGAAGAGACTGTGGATGGAAAAGTCAATACACGTCAAGAAACTCAGTCTGACTGGGGATGATGCGGAGACGCGCAAGAGAGTTCGGGCACTTGAGATCCTGGCCAGAGACGTTATCAAGAGACGACGGGATGACTACAGACACCAGGTTCATAAAGAAAGCGAACCTGCAAAGCAAAAGGAAACACAGCGGTCGATGACACCACAAGATGGGCAGGATCGAGAGCAACCTCAGCAGCCTCCGTCCAGGGAGAGCCCATCTTCCGCCTTTGCAGTGTCAGATAGGGATGCAGCGCGATCGAGTTCGCCAGCTGCTCCTCCACCGATGAACGATAATGTATTAGGGGACGACATGGACAACAGCAGCTTTGAGCCAATTCCAGAGGTGACCCGGAGCTCACGCGTGTCGTTTGCATCGGGTGCGAGGTCTATGCCACCTCAACTTCCGACACCGATATCAACAACACAAACCCCCATGGCAAGCTCCAATGGCGTTCTTCCACAGCCGCCTCGAATGCTGGGGTCATCTGCCTCGACGCCCATGTCTGTGAACTCACAGTATGGCTCACCTCTCTACATGGCGGCCAATACTCAGTCAGCGTTTATGGGACAGCAATACGTTGCACAGCAATTCTCGCCGGCCCCAAGCACGACCATGTTTCAGAGTGTCCCAGCTGTGCCTGCTTCCTTTGCAATCTTCCTACGTCTACATCCTTCGTCAACTTATATCACCAACACAAGTCTATGGATAGGGACAATGTCAGCGCATTCAATTCAAGAACTACGGGAGGTGGCAGTAGCCAAGTTTCCCGGTGCGCTCTGTGTACGGATCGAGGGAATCATTAAGGATGACAAGGGGACTGAGCTACCGCTCCAGATACAACAAGACGAGGAGCTGACGGCATATTTCGCGCATATGCGGGGTAGTTCGCCAACGTTTGCAGTCCAATTAGTCTAGGGGAGGTGGACTTGAAGCGCCGCGTCTAATAGTGTAAAAGCTGCATAAGAGGCAGTGGCAGATGGGAAAGGATTCATCAAAAGGCATAACAAAACGGGCGTACGGAGTTTCGGTCCAAGACGGAGATTGATGATTGGTCGGGGCACGGCGTCGGGACGGAGGAGGGCGGAGGGGGGGTTAGGGGAGCGGACTTGGTCTCCGCGACATGCTTCGGCGGGATGCGGCGGCGGCCTGGGTCTGGGGAATGCGGCGGCCAAGAGTCCGAGGGGGGGCAATTGCTTTTTCGGTTGGGGAGCGAGAGTGAGTGTATAAGTGGGATGAAGGAGATGAGGTTTGATGGAACATTGTATTAAGATTAGATCTCTAAAGGTGATGGATAGATTTGTAATACATGGCCGACTACGGCGGTGACGTGCTTTGTCGCTACAATTGCTCTTACAGAGTCTCCCCTCTCTCATGGTCATAAATGCCCATGACGGGTCCTCGAGACTCATTTCAGCCCCTCCTTTGAAGGGCATGGATATTGGATGGCCTCCGGGGCCGGCCGGAGAAGACGGCGGGATATGGGATATGACAACGAAGCAGACATAGGAGAGCCGAGGAAATAACTACGTAATTCAATAAAAAAAAAGAAAGAACAAATCATGGGGAGGGGATGATGCAGACAAGGACAAGGGAGAATAACAGCCGCGAGATCCAATCTCATTCAATACCCTACCCGATCTCTGGGTGCGCCTTGCGCCCTGGAGCTGGAAGCCCGTGGGATGGAGGGCAACGGGGGTGCCAGGTGGGGCTCGGGCGTAGCTGTCGCGGTAGTCCAACTCCGTCCCGACAAAATTCCATTGCCGCACATCGCAAGCCTTAAGCTCGCCATTGACCGCCCGAGAAGACGGCCAATTGCTCTCTCTACATCCTCTAACGGCTTCCCGACTCTTGTTTTGCATTCTACGACCTCGCCGGCCTGCCATTGACCCTTCATCTGACCCCCCCAGAAAATGGCCTCCCTCCAACTGCGCGCTCAGCGCACCGCTCTCCGGAGCCTACGGACCTCTCACATCACAGCCGGACCCCGGAGCTCACGGTTACCTGCTTCTCTCCGCTGCTATGCTACTGATATCGAGCCCGAGAAGCCCAAGGCTCCTCGGCAGGGAAGCAATGAGACCAAGGTTGGTCGGACTTTCCAGGGCCAGGTCATGGGTAGTATCGGAGCTCGATTGAGACGTGAACGAGAACAGCGGGAGCAATATGAGCAGTGGAGGAACATGACTGATCCCTCGCGGAACTGGATGGTGACATTTGGTGAGTGGCGTTCTCTTGATATGCTATCAACTCGAGCTAACCATGTATCTCTCACAGTCTTCCTCTCGGGAGTCGGAATCGCATACTGGCTAGGTACATACTGGCCCAAGGACGCCGAACCCACATCGACGCTCCCCCTCAACAAGACCAAGGAGCCGCAGCACAACACCAAGCTCGAGAACATGCAGGCGGCGTGGGCCGACTTTGTCAAGATCGTGGGCAAGGACAACGTGAGCACGGCGGAAAACGACATTGACCACCACGCCACGTCGAGCTGGTCCTCGCACCAGGCGAAGGCCGACGAGCGATCCTTCTGCGTCGTCTACCCGAGCACCACCGAGGAGGTGTCGGAGATCATGAAGGTCTGCCACAGCCGACGCATCCCCGTCGTCGGATACAGCGGCGGTACTAGTCTCGAGGGACACTTTACGCCCACAAGGCAGGGCGTGTCGGTTGACTTTGGCCGCATGAATAAGATTATCAAGCTTCACAAGGAGGACCTTGATGTTGTGGTGCAGCCTGCTATGGGATGGGAGGCTTTGAATGATCATCTTGGACACGAGGGTCTCTTCTTTCCCCCTGACCCCGGTCCCGGTGCCATGATCGGCGGCATGATCGGTACCGGATGCAGCGGTACCAATGCCTACCGCTACGGAACCATGCGAGAATGGGTGTTGAGTCTTACCGTGGTGCTTGCCGATGGTACCATCATCAAGACACGGCAACGTCCCCGCAAGAGCTCGGCTGGTTACGACCTCACCAAGCTCTTCATCGGCTCTGAGGGTACCCTGGGTCTCGTCACCGAGGCCACCCTCAAGGTGACAGTGAAGCCCGAGTCGACGAGTGTCGCCGTAGCCAGCTTCCCCTCGATCCGCCACGCCGCGACATGCGTCAGCAAAGTGGTGGGCAAGGGCATCCCCGTCGCAGCCGTCGAGATCCTCGACGACAACCAGATGAAGTGCATCAACGAGGCAGGCATGACATCTCACGCCTGGGCCGAGGAGCCGACGCTCTTCTTCAAGTTTGCCGGCACTCCCGCGGGCGTCAAGGAGCAGGTCTCGCAGGTGCAGAGCCTAGCTAAGCAGGCGGGTAGCCGGACGTTCGAGTTCGCCAAGAGCCACGAGGAGCAGGATGAGCTTTGGAGCGCGCGCAAGGAGGCGCTCTGGAGTACGATGGCTATCAAGAAGCCTGGAGACCACGTGTGGACGGGCGATGTGGCTGTGCCCATGAGTAAGCTTCCTGACCTGATCGAGGAGACTAAGGAGGATATGGCCAAGAGCGGCCTCTTCGCCTCCATCGTCGGTCACGTCGGTGATGGCAACTTTCACACTATCCTGCTGTACAATGACGCCCAGCGACAAAAGGCTGAGACAGTCGTTCATCGCATGGTCAAGAAGGCTGTCGAGATGGAGGGTACTGTGACGGGAGAGCACGGTGTTGGCCTCGTCAAGCGAGACTATCTCCCTCATGAACTTGGCGAGACCACCGTGGATGCCATGCGACAGGTGAGTTTCCCTCCCCCTTATTTCAGCTATAAGACGATTCACTAACGACTCTTGATAGATCAAGAAGGCCTTTGACCCTCTATGCCTACTCAACTGCGACAAGGTTGTTCGCATGCAAAAACCAAAGAAGGGTGAAGTGGAAGAGTGGCAAATGCGAAGGAAAGAAAAGAGATGAAATGAAAAAAAGGGAGATGTAACGGGAGTACGGAATTATACCTGGCAAATTGGTGGTGTTTTTGCGTGTACGATGGGAGGGATAGACGGCATCAGAGGATAAAAAGGGGATATATTCCTCTGCTCTTGGGATCTTGTATGTTTGCACGGTTAATTGACTCAACAACAGCCTTGTCTTGAATGATATCTTGGATGGTCATTTATGGTTCCTTACTGTGAAGATGAAATTATTTCATGTTGACTGCACGAATAACAGACACGCTTTCTTTCCTACCAACTCATTCGCTCCTTGGCCAGTATCCTCACGGGATATGGTCGTGGTACTGGCACTGATCATGCCAAAAGACCATCTCAACTGTGAAAGCATTCACCATCCCTGACAAACACCAACAAAGGCAAAAACAATAAAAGGTCCTTCACAACCTCAACCCGAGCTTTCCTTCGCACGCTTCTTGGGAGACTTTGCCTTCCTCACAGGTGGCCGCTTACGAGGAGAAATCTAAAAAAGCATCAACATCAAACTCCATCATAAATTAGAAGCCTAAAAAAAAAAACATACCAAGATGCTAATCGGTTTGAACATGGGATTTTCAGCCTTCAGATAGTGAACTACCCGGAGATAATCCAGGTGAGTTCTTAGCTTGGATGTCTCTGCCAAGGTTTCGTCGAGGATCTGTTTCAGCTCTTGGTTTCGGCAGGTGAGTTTGTGGATTCTCATCAATAGCAGGAATAGTTCTTCTAGTCCCTCCTCCTCATCTTTGAGTGGGATGGGCTCCTCCCCCTTGGATAGGATGGGATCGTCTTCCTTGAGTTGGATGGGTTGCTCTTGTATTGGTGCCTCCGTCCTTCTCTTTTTGGTGGGTGGTTCGGACCGGTCCATGATGGTGGATTGTGTAGTAGCTTGGTTGATGATTCTGGTGGGTGTTAAGACGTATTGAAATGCTCTGTAAACTTGACGAGTTGATGTGATGCTGATGGGATAATAGCTTTGTAGAATTCACATGGATGTGGACTTGAAACGAGATACTACTAGCCATCCATCGCTCTTTCTCAACTCCGCAACCTTATTATGGAAGGAGGGACACACAGATAACCAGAATTGTATTGTATTCAGTACGTCCTAATCCCGTCTATCAGACACAAAGCAGAAGCATTCAGTTCCGCCCAAACACCATAAACGCCCCTTCCCCGACATGAATCATATCAACAAACCCTTGCCTCGCCATTGGATTAAAACACAGTCACCGTGTTGACGTGCCCATTCTTCAAAACCTCAAACACCATCCCTGGAAACCCGTATAGTGTCGTCGTGGAATCCCCGTTGGCTTCAGCTCGTCGGGCTCCGCTCTCTTCCCATCCTCCCAGGAACTCGCAGCTACTCCCTGGACTGTCCCCCCAACCTCGGTTAAGGACCATGCCTCGTTGTCGAGGTTGAGAGTCATTCCTGGGGAAAACAGATGCCCACGCCTCGTTCATCCGGTCTTCTATCTTGGGAAACGGTGTTTCTGAGTTGATGGGGTCACCTCCATCGCCCGACGGGTCGAGATAGGCAATCTCCCAGCGACACCGCCGATGACGGTTGAATTCATATGAACCGGGAATGTTTCCGTGAAGAACTAGCTTCGTGGCGACTAAACGATCGGGAGAGTGTGAGATGATTCCCTTTTGACCCTCAGCCTCGGCGGCTTTCTGACTCGGAGGTAATTGTGAGGGTGGAACTCGGGTTGAGACGAGGATATCAAAGCCAAGGTAGAAGTAGTTGTAGAAACACTCCCCAGTGGTGTTGACTCCGATCTGATCCTCAACGGCTTCCTCGTTATCAGATGCATCCGATGCGTCGTGCATAGAGGACTGATCCGTGTCGGTGAGTTCGTCTTGTCGACCAAGGTCGGCGGCATTCGGACGAGCCTTGGTATTACTAGTTGTGCGCATTTTATGGATGACCATCTTCTGATCGTTCCTGCGATAAATGGCATTTGGAGGTCCCAACTCCATGATCAGATCCTGCGGCGTGGTTTCGCCTAGGTTGATGACAAAAGAGTTGTTGGTCCACTTTCTGAAGAGTTGTATCTTTCCACCGCCATACATCCGAATCAAGGAGATTTCATCCGGATACACGTCTTTGCCTCGAGGGATAACAGTCGTCGATTTGATGCTGGGGAGGATCTCAGTCCACAGAGTTGGGCGGGCATCAGCCCAGGAATCGCCGCTGAACACAGCCATCGAGGTCGCAACCTGGCTTGATGCAGAGGCAAACGTTGAGACAACGTCCTTTTCGGGAGAGTACTCGGAAGGATGCAGTTTGAAGTTAAAGGCAACGCCAGGGTAGGACAGAACATAAATGCCGTATTCCTGGCCCGCTACCGGAGGGATGAACTCTCCATCATATGTAGGTCCAAGTAGCCTATGATACACCTGTCTAAAAGTCGGCCCCGAGGTTGAGTCGTCCGGTATGGGAGATGCTGGTGTAGAGCCATTTACAGGCCTGACCAGGTCCCTCTCTTTAAAGGTGATGTGGTTCTTGGTAAAGTCGAGAACCTCAATCAGCCGTAGTCGCTGTTCGGGACCATCGAAACGAAGGCGCACACCGTTTGCTGGGAGATCAACTGCGACAGGTTCCGTGACGGGTCGGTCGGGGGAGTAGAGGAGTTCGATCTTGGGGAAGCGCTGGGGTTCGGCCTTGAGGCGGGTCAGGACATCGTGGAGAGTTGCGCCTAGGACTTTTTGGGCAAACATGTTAGAGATTGCCAAACTGTAGAGGATACAAATACTCACCGAGGAAACCCAGCGCCCGACCAGGAAAGAGCTGCGCAGAGAAGAGCGACATGATGGTTGTTGATGGATTGATCAACAAGCGATAGCTTATCGCATAAAGCTATCCCTGGCGGGGTTGAGCTCGCTCTTGGATGAGCTTTGTAGCCTGTGAGTCGCTGCGCATGAGACGGCGAAGAAGATGATGGTTGTTATGGAATAAGTATGAGGCCCTTGAAGAGGCCAAAAGAGACAAATACGTTTTAAAAAATGGTCACGGGCATGAATGTTTGAACGGTTTTGGTCGTTTGTCGAGTGAGGAGTGATAAAGCGCCCATGTGATGCAAGTGACGCGGGGGGAACTGGGTTAAAGCTGATGACGTAAGGCGACCACGTGGGCTTCTCGTCCCGTCCTTCGCTTTGAGATTGAGAGCTCACTCAAAAGATTGTATTTACAAAAAAAAAAACGATAAAGACGAGTTGCCCTTTGATGAAAGACCGTTTGCAGTTGAGAGTCTAGACTTGACATGGCTTCATGGCTGTAGAGTTTGGTGCAGCTGGTATTCATTGAAGCTTCTGGAACGAGAGCTGAAGGGCTAAAGTGCCTGCAAGCCAGGGCCGTGTCAGCACGGAGAGGAGCGTCGTATCTTATCAAGTCGCTTCTCATTGTTTAGCATCTGTAGAATATGATGATATGTTTCCGAGATATAGATTCATGACATATTATCTTGAGAGATTAGTTCCAGACGATTTCTAGTATCGCACGACTCTTGTAGCGAACCTCGGCATCTATCCTTCATCTGTCAAACGGCAACAAGGTACCTACCTAGGCAAGCGTTAGCTTCAGGGAACCCTGGAGGCTTAATAGCGGGTCTGTGCGCACGACCAAGCCTTCTTGGGGCCCCTGAAAGAGGAGACGCTGGGCGCCCGGGCTTTTTGGCGTTTGGAGCTTGGCCCATGGTTTGCGAAGCTTCCGCATGAAGCTCCTTGTCAGCTCCATGCAGCCTTTTTTCTTTATCTTGACATCCCATACCACCTCCTCTGAACCTGTAACTTAAACTTCTTTTGTTTTGCTTACTCCTCTGAGATTCGTTTTTGCTTGCTGTATCCCTCTTGTGGACTGTCCTCTCCATGTGTCGCCTGTAATCTCATCAGATACAAAGAATCAACAACAGCCAGTTCATCAGAACATTACAGCTCATCATGGCGCCTCCATCCAGCTTCGCCGACTACCCCAAGCCCGTTGAAGGCCCCGATGTGAAATACAGCCCCAGAGTGGATAATAATCCCGTCTTTCGAGGTTTGCCCCTCGCAATTGGCGCTGGCATGTGAGATTCCAATCAGTCCATGAATGTCACTCTTTCAATCCCACTGATCTTTTATTCAGCATCTCGAGAGTCGGATTCCTCCAGCAACACTTTTGGGATAATGCTAGATTCGGAACCATCAAGGATATTCCTGATCTCGATGAGATGCCCTTCAGGTTTCATGTATACCTTATTTCTGTCCTTCACGGATAAGACCTCGGAACTGACTCTTCTAGCCAACCGTCACTCCCTTGGGAGATACCAAGCCCATGCTCGAGTTCCAACCAGACCTTCTCAAGGCCAAGTACACCGACTCGCCAGCCCGCTACTACACCGTCGCCGAGTATCACGAAATGTTCAAGTCCGGCCAGGTGACGCCCCTCCAAGTTGCCGAGGCCCTACTGCCCCTCATCTCCAAGCCATCCGGTAAATATTCCGACGCATGGGTTGAGTCTCCCGGCAAGGACCACCTTGTTCTTGAGGCCGCAGAGGCATCGACTGAACGGTATGCTGCCGGAAAGCCGCTGAGCATCCTCGACGGTGTGCCCATTGGTGTCAAGGATGATACTGCTGTCAAGGGATACTCTAGCAACAACGGCATGAAGCATCGCCCGGATCTTCCCTACTTTAGGGAGAAGGAGGAATCTAGCTGGCCTGTTAAGATGCTTCAGGAAGCTGGTGCAGTAGTCATTGGCAAGAACTGTATGCACGAGCTTGGCTCAGGTGAGTTTATCCCACTCTTTGTTTCTACATTTCATGATAGCTAACGACCGACCAGATACCAACGGATGCAATGTAAGCTCTCAACATCTTACCTCAGATATCAAAGCTGACACACTTAGGTTGCCCAAGGAACTCCGACCAACTGGCACAACAAGTCCTACTACCCCGGCGGTTCTTCTTCCGGCGCTGCCTCCTCGATCTCTCTCGGCATCGTCCCAATCGCCGTTGGCACCGATGCTGGAGGCAGCATCCGTGTCCCAGCCGCCTTTAATGGAGTCTACGGCCTTAAGCCTTCGCATCACCGCACAGTCTACATGAACAACACCATGTGTGTCACTGGTCCCCTCGCCGCGACTGTCTCGGATCTCACCATCGCCTACCGCGTCATGTCCCAGCCCAACCCGGACTGCGCCACCCAGAGCCGCTTTGGTCTGTCCATCCCGCCAGCTCCGGGATCTAACAAGGTTATGGGCATATGCCGCGACTGGTGGGGTCAGGCTGATCAGCGTGTCAAGGATGTGTGCGAACGGGCTGTCGACTACTTTGCCAACAAGTGCGGGTACGAGATCGTCGACATTTCCATCCCCTATCTCCCCGAGGCCCAGCTCGCGCATAGTGCCATCTGCATCGCAGAGATGGCCGCTGACGCCCGCCGCCGTGCTGTCGACCCGGCCGATTGGCTTACCCTGGTTGGACCTGTCAACAAGGTCCTCATGTCAATCGGAGCCAAGACACCCGCGGGCGACCTGCTCAAGTTAAACGCTCTCCGCGAGCTCATCATGAGACACCTGGCCTTCCTCTTCCAGAAGCACCCGGGTCTCCTCATCATGACCCCCGTTTCCCCCATGAACGGATGGCCGATCACTCCCGGCGACGAAAAGTACGGTATGATTGATGGCGACAAGACCATCCATAGCATGAGCTACATCTTCCTGGCCAACATGACGGGCACACCTTCCCTGTCGGCACCAGTGGGATATCTCGATCCTGATCAAGGTGAGGGCAAGTTACCGGTTGGTTTGCTGGCGACGGGAGAATGGGGCAGCGAGGAGCAGCTGTTGGCCTGGGCCGCAGAGGCCGAAGATTATCTGCACCATGCAACTGAGACGAGTCGTCGCCGCCCTAGCGAGTGGGTAGATGTCATGAACCTGAACAAGGCAGATGCTTAGAGCACATCTAGTCGTGTTGGGATTTCACGTGTGATTAGCGGTGCAAGCGATAATGTTCAGTATTTCATCTCATTTTGTTTCATTTCCATGCAGATATTTGCGTCATGTCATCATCTCGTACATTGTGTCAGCTCTGGACTCTTACGCAGTGTCTCTGCCTGTCTGAAGTGTCCGCTTATTTGTTCATAAACTTAGAGGCCAATCCCAAGAGGCCACCCTGCTGCTCGCCCTGGTTCTTGAGGTACATCTTGAGGGCAACCTCGCCTGCCTGCTGAACGACGCTCTCCTTGCTGGCATCAGATGAGACTTTGCCCTTGGCGGCCTTGTCATCGAAAAGCTGTGTTCAAGGGTTAGCACCTGAGGCTTATTAGGGTAAATGGTAAACTAACCTTGCTGGCCTCGGCCATGGCAAGGCCAAGGAAAGCACTCTGGCTGCTGCTGCTGCTCTTGGTCTCTCCCTTGTTGAACAGCTTCAAGGCTTGCATGGCAGCCGCAGTTCCCATGCTCTTGTCATCCTCCTCGTCCTCGGAATCCTCATACGTCTTTTTGTGCTTCTTGATGGCATCTAGTAATGACGAGCAATGAGCCGTGAACTCGTGTAAGGGTCAAGAGGTAATACTAACCCTCCTCATCGAGGTCTTCGTTGGCGAGCTTGTTCTGCTTCTGTCCCAGAGAACCTAGAATGTTGGAGAACAGGTCCTTGTCGCCCGAGGAGCCGGCGTTCTTGTTAGCCTCCTCCTTGGCGTGATCAAAGTCGAGGTTGCCAAAGAAGCTAGAGATGCCGCTACCGCCGCCGTGTGACTCTAGTGCTACGTGTTAGATTGGGGGTTTCTTTGATGTATCGGTTCATGGGTTTGACTGACGGATGCCACCGGGAGGAGGGTACTGCTGTTGCTGACCATACTGCTCCTGGCCATACTGCTGCTGTTGTCCGTACTGTTGTCCGCCGCCGTACTGCTGCTGCTGGGACTGTTCTAAATGAGAGAGCAAATATTAGCATCCCTCATGTTTTATTGGGGTTGCTATCCAGATGGAAAGCAGCTATGACGCCATGATCTCCATGATGGCTCCCCTTCAGCTCGGCTCTAAGTCGAGTGGAATGAGGGGCATCATGGAAGGGACCATGGCGGGGTAAAAAGCCATGAGAAGGGAAGTGGACGCACCCTGACGCTTATCCTTGTCGTCATCGAGGAAGTCCTTGGCGGCGCTGACGAGCTTGTCCATGATTTCGGCTTGATTCGTCTAGATACTCTTTGATGATGGATTCGTGTGTGTTGTAGAAGGAGATTGATAAAGTCGATGATGGAGGGGAAATGGAGAGACGGATGGAAGAGGGGCGCTTGAAATATGGCACCCTCCGCGTCTCAGGTACATACGCACATGCCTTACACACAGGCAGCTTTTGTCCACCAACAGACGATGGCCATTCAGTCACTGGAGCTGACCCTGCTCATTCGCTCCCGTCCCTCACTGGCGACGCGCAGCCTCTCCCCATCCTTCCGTGCTCCCCTGTGGACGGGTGTGCCGTGACGTGGATCGAGAGCTGTGGAGAGCTGCCTTATTATGGGGAGCTCGTCAAGCTGCCATGTCCTCACTGTCCAATCACCGACGATATGGCGCCGGCGTCTGTTGTTAGCTGGAGCTTGTTTTCAGCTGGCATTGCTTCAACTACTGCAGCATTCCTCCGCTGGTGAAGCTGTAACCGAGGCCTCCATCCATAGTCAGACCCTGGGCCTTCATTCCTTCAGGAGGACGACTCCATGGATATCACTGCTTGTGCCACCCTCCATGACACACATATCACCATCAGAACAACTTCAAATCAGTGTCAACTGTCTAGTTTGTTTAAATCACCTCAACTCGCCTCCAATCATGCCTCATTGCCCACTCATCTTGACGTGTGCCACATCGTTTGCGTCGACACGTCTGGAGCTTGCGCCGTGTCTGCCATATGCTCCATGCACCCCTGATTGTCCTTGTTACAGAATAGAATAGCAAAGATAATCATCATGATCCGTATATCGTATGAGAAACAAAATAATAACCGGCCGTGAGCGTCTCGTGTATCCCGCTTTCGCCTTGTAATGCAAATGAAAAAAAGGACATCCCAACTCCTTCGTGTCAGAGACACTGTATCATCTCTGCCGACTCCGACCAGCCACGGCCACTTTTTGCCAAACGCTCAAATCGTACTTGTATACTCGTACATCGTCAAGAGCTTTCGCCATCGTCTCAAGCCATTGAGTGATCTATTGCCGGTCCTGGTGGGTGGTGGTGGTTGGCACTGCTGTTTCTCTTCTTCTCCTTCTTGGCCCATCGCAAACCACAGGCGTTGCACAGCGTCTTCGGTCCGCTGGGTCCCTTTCTCCACTCTGGTGAATCCAGGGTTCCTGTTACCATTCAGTCAGCGCTTGTCCTGCCCATGGCATGGGCTTCGTTTCAAGAAACAACTTACCGCAGTCCGTGCACACATATTCTTCCGAAGTCTTGAGCTTCTTCTTCTTGTCGCCTGTTCGTGGGTCCCGCTCCATGGGAATTGCGATGCCGGCGTCTCCCTTGATCAGGGTTGGGCTGGCGTTGCCAGTAGTGATCCCTCGGCTTCGTTCACCCTCAATGTACCGTAAGCCCGTCAGCATCTCTATCGTCTCGGTATGCGATGCCCCTTCATATCGTGCCATCTTGTCATTGAGAGAATCCGGTCGGCTGCCAGCTGCGCCTTCGAGGTTTTCTCGTGTTAGAGACTTGTTGAGCGCGGCCCGATCCGCATCTGTGAGACCTCGATCAGTGCTCGGGCGGAAAAAGTTGGATGACACCCCAGTTCCTTCCGAAGGCGTCACATCTGAGCGACCCTCTTGACTCTGCATCCACTGCTTCTGTGCTTCATCATTATCGGCTTCCTCTTCGCGACGAAGTTCGGCGATGCGACGCTTTAGTCGCTCGTTTTCGATCTTGTGCTCGAGGAACGAGTCGAGAAGCCCGGCATTCTTTGTCGGATATGGACGTGCCATCATGAAAACAGCCTGGCAAAAGGGTGACTGGTTGTTGGGGTTCGGCGCAAACTTGGAGCCCGCAATGTGGGCATGGCCGACAGTCTCGAAAATGGCATACTCCCCATCCTTCTTCTTGAAACGGTAGAACAGGCGCAACGGGTTTCCTGATGCAATCGACTCATTGAGTTCAGCGACAAAGACGCCCCGGTCATCTGGGTGGATCAGATCCTTGAGGAAGATGTCCTGAATCTCCTCCACACTGTACCCTGTCACATTGAGAATACTGGGTGACGCGTATTTGATGCGACCGTTGGCATCGAGGATTTGTAAAAAGTCTCTGAGCTCCTCGACGACCTTGGCTGGCCAATTCCTTCGCTTGGTGAACTCGGTCAGAGTGCTGGCGCCTGCAAGGTTCATCTGGGCAAAGCCGCCTGCAGGGAGTGGCCCCGCGCCAGGGACATTGTTTGCAGCGGTATTGAATTGATTTTCGGATCTCGCGACAGATTCTTCAGTCGAGGTTGGCGCATTTGGACCACCGAAAGAGCCGTTCATGTTGGATTCGTCGGCCGCGTCGAGGCCCATGGAGACGTCACCCATGGAGCCGAGCATACTGTTGTCGAGGAGGGCCATGATGTCGGTGCTGTCCTGGCCCTCTGCGCCCATCTGCAGAATCGGGTTAGCCGTGAGAGTCGCAAGCCAAAATAGCGTTGGCTCTGGTTGAGGGGGCCTCGAGTGGCCATAGCCTCGACCTCGGCCTCGCAGGGGAGTGGTGAATAACCTGACCACCCGTCATGTCCGGGAGAGAACCGATGTCGAGGTTGAAGCCAAAGAAGTTGAAGGTATTTTGAAGGGGGACGCCGAGAGGTGGAGGGGGAGGTGGAGGTGGTCCGTGGGACATGATTGCGGCGCGCTCAAGTGGCGATCGAGCATCCATTTCCGTAAATTGCATTGGCGAAGCGGGAGCCCCAGCAAGGGCAGTTTCAGCGGCCTCTGGGGGCGTCTGTGGCCGCTGCGCTGCAGCAGTAGCAGTAGCAGTAGCAGCAGTAGCACTGGGGTCAGCGGCAGTGAGATAGCGACAACGGGGAGTCGGGGTCTAGTTTGTGATGACACAGCAATGACGCGAACAGCATAGGTGGAAGGGATGGATGGATGGAAGCTTGAGAGAAGAATACTATCCAGCTAAACCCTGAGATCGCTATCCCGACTTCTAGTCTTGGACGATATGAGAGAAGAGAAAGATTAAGAATGAAGGAGGAGAGACGACGATCCCAGACTGAGAACGCAGCGGAAAGAAGAGAGATGACCAGTTTCTTTTTCCCTTCTCAGGCAGAAAGGGTAAATTGCATCAAGCCAGTACCAAAGCTGGGAAAAGACAAAGAGAACCCGAGAAGATGCCTGGGCGAGATTTTGAACATGGATGTAGAGTAGGTAAGTAATATGAGAGACGGAACACGAGGGAGGAGGGGTTATGAAATGAACGCCAGGACGTCGCACGGGATCCGGATAATCATAGACAGGTAGGTAGTCGTAGGCAAGATGAAAGAAGGTAGGTACGAATACCTGATCGCCTCCAGTTACAATCTGGGGGAATACCCAGGTAGGTAGGTAGGTAGGTAGTGTCCAAGAAGTGAGGGCAAAGGCCCGCTTTCCGAGTCAAGCAGCAGGTCCGAAATCAAGACCCAAGAAATCAGTGAGCAGACCTTTATTTCCCTTGCTGGTTCGCTGGCTGGGCCTGATGACAAGTAGAGTCTGACCCCATTCTGTTTCTCCTTGTGGGCTTCGGTCAAACATGGCACTTTTGGAGAATTGCCGTCTTCTACACATGGGAAAATGGCATAAAACGTCATGCCCAGTTGCCGCATAATCATAGCACCACACCTTCTTGTGCCCAGACTGGAGCCCAAGCTGGTCGGTGCTTTGCTTGGCTGGGCAATTCTCGCTGGCTTTTCCCAGTGTCTTTACGGTTCAATCCACATGCTGTCCAATGCTACTCTCCCAGTCCGGAGGAAATGCCCCGGGAAAAGCGGGCGTCTGGTCCTAGTGACGACGTCTCCCTGATGTTACTGGCTCAGACGTAGACGGCTTAGCCTTTAACTGCATGCTGCACGCCCTTAGTGGGTTCCATTGTAAGGGTCCAGCGGGCAGTAGCGCGGCCCGCTCCCACACTATCCAGCGAGCTTACCTCAGTTTGTGCGACGTCTCATTCGAGGCCCAAATGCCCTGAGGCGTGAAGCGTCGATTTTGCCCTCCCGTCAAGATGGATACGCAGCTTAACTTTCAGGGGGATCACCGCGGGGCCGACGTAGGGGATCCATTTGCGCGGTTCCAGATCGTGGAATCGGCGAGAACTGAGGTAATCAAGAGAGCGGTCTGTAGAGGCCAGAAAACCTAGATTGGTCAGTCTCACGAGACCATCTGAGGGAAACATGTCTTGAAAATTGCTTCTTTCGGGAAATCCTACACCGGCTGCAAGATCCCTGTAACTCTCTGTTGGCAAGGCAAGACATTGCTGAAGGGCAAGATATCGACATCTGGGTCAGCGTGTTGCAAGGGTTCGACCTCGTTTTTGGACCCTTCCAGATGATTGATTTCAAGCCACGACCATCCCCTCTCTGTCAAAAACGGCCCGCTCAGTGCCGTCGTTGCCCCTCAGGGTCCTGGGGCTCTCTGGCTGGTTTTCTGACGTCAATCCGACGTAATGCTCAAGCCGGCTGCCCGGAAGGCTTTCAAGAAGGTGAAGAAGTTGCCATGATGGCGAACTGAAACAATGGCTGGATCAATGACCTCAACTGATGCCAAGCAGGAATCCTTGAGTCCTCGCATCTCTGACCTTGCTGCAAAGAGGCAATGCTCCGGAGAGTTCCTGGCATGAATGGATCCTTGAATAAATCGATTAGTGAACGAGAATTCGCTCAGGCTGGGCGTGGAGGGAGTACACTTGCCCCGTGTAAGCCCGCTGGAACTACGGTTAAATGTGTGGCACACGTGACCTCGCATCGATACTCGACGCGTTGGCTGCAACATGTCGCGTCACCCATGCAATTCGACTTCAGCTGCCTGATCCACACGTGAATGCGCAGCAACCTTCCAAAGCATCAACTCCTTTGGACCTAGTAGATACTCCCAGCCTTAGCATCGCGTACTTCATTCTTTCCCAATCACCCATGCGGTAACCGCCCAGCATGTCGAAGATCGACAAGCTCTCCATCTCGGGCGTCCGCTCCTTCAGCCCTGCCGTCCGAGAGGCCATCCAGTTCAACACCCCACTGACACTGATCGTGGGATACAACGGCTCTGGAAAGACAACCATCATCGAATGTCTCAAATATGCTACTACCGGTGAACTGCCGCCCAACAGCAAGGGCGGCGCTTTCATCCATGATCCCAAGGTACGATGCTACACTTCGGATGCTGGCTATATCATCCCTCTAACAGCCCCCAGTTATGTGGTGAAAAAGAGGTCTTGGCCCAGGTGAAGCTGCAGTTCCGATCGATCAACGACCGTCAACATGTCGCAACCCGAAGTATTCAACTCACCGTCAAGAAAACCACACGCTCTCAAAAGACCCTCGACTGCTCCCTCGTTGTCGTCAACAATGGGGAACGTACAACTACATCGACCCGCACAGCTCAGCTTGATGAGATGATTCCCGAGCGACTTGGTGTTTCACCTGCGATCCTCGATGCCGTCATATTCTGTCACCAAGACGAATCCCTTTGGCCGCTAAGTGAACCTGCCGCGTTGAAGAAGCGCTTCGATGAAATTTTTGAGGCCATGAAGTACACCAAGGCCATCGACAACCTCAAGGTGCTCCGAAAGAAGCAGGTCGAGCAACTAGGCAAACTTCAGAACGACGAGGCCCACAACAAAGTGAACAAAGACCGAGGTGACCGAGCTGAAAAGCGAATGAACGCGTTGCAAGAAGACATCGAGGGGGCCAGGGCCAAGTGCGAGTCCATCAGTACTGAGATGGACAACACCCAGGAGACAATCCGGGAAATCCGAGAGACAGCCAACAGCCATCTTGCAATCGTTCAAAACCTCAACACAAAGCGCGAGCAACTCGAGTACCGAGAAGAGGCCGTCAGGGAGCTGAAAGCTACGATAGATGAACTCCCAGAGGATGACTCTCGACTGGAAAGCGATCTTGCCCACTATGAAGACCGCATGCAGCATCTCCAAGAAGAAGCTGACCAAAACAAAACCCAGTACAACGAGTTGCAGAACGAGTTGGCACGTTCACGGAAAGACCTGTCTACAAAGCTCTCTGAGCAAGGCAAGCATCAGTCCGACAAGGACAAGTATGAGCGCCAAATCAAGACACGCATGGAGATGATTCAGGAAGCTGCCCAGACCTATGGCTTCTCAGGTTTTGACGGTGATTTGTCTGATCACCAGGTGAAGTCTTTCAACGACCGCCTTCAGAAGCTCCTCAATGAGAAGAAGCGAGATTTGGAACGCCTCCAAAAGGAAAACTCGGTCGAGCTGGACCGAGCTACTGGTGTCATTACCGAGCTTGAGGGCCGCAAGGCCGCCCGAACGCAGGACCGTGTATCTGCTAAACAACGGATGACTGCTATCGAGAAGCGTACAGCTGTACTCCACAACGAGTCGGGTTTGATTGATGTGGATGAGGGTGCCAAGGCTATCCTGGATGGGCAGATGCAAGACCTTGACAGCAGATTCCAGACATCTCAGAAGGCATTTGAGAACGCAGACTGGGACAATCAATTGTCGAGCGAAAATGACAAGCTTCATCAGCTCGAGAACGAAAGCGACAGGCTAGGCAGGGAGCTGGTCGAGTGTACTCGTCTCGCCTCAGAGAGAGCTCAACTTGACTACAGGAAGAAGGAACTTGCTGACCGCAAACGCAAGCTTGATACACTGACAAGCACATGGAAAGCAAAGCTGGATAAGATCATCGGGAGCGATTGGGAGCCAGAATCACTTGATGCCAAATTTCAGTCAGTTGTCAAGGATCAGAACAAGGTTGTGACGGATGCTCAGAAGCGTCGCGATCAGACACGCCAGAAGCAACAGAAAGTGGAATTCAGAATGAGAACTGCCAAGGAATCGCTTGACAGGAAATCAAAAGAGGCCGCAAACTGTCAACAACAGGTCGTCGATGCCCTCCAGACGGTTCGAGACAATGCGATTGTCGAGGATTACACTGAGGAGGTTGAGACAGTAGAGCAGCAGGTGGAAGAGCTGAGGAACGACCTGAGTCTCTTTGATGCTCTAGTGGATTACTACAACAAGTGCAAGCGCATGCTTGACTCGAAGCGAAAATGCTTGCTCTGTGAGCGTCACTTTGATGACGGCCAAGCTGCGAGCTTGGAGCGTTTGAGCAAGAAGATTGAGAAGAATCTCGACCCCAAGGGCAAAGTCGACACTGAAAAGGACCTGAAGGAAACAGTGGCGAGCCTTGAGAAGTTGCGGTCAGTACGATCAGCTTACGACACCTATGAACGGTTGTCAGCTGAGCTCCCGTCCCTTCGCGACGAGTGCAAGGCCGTTGAGGCCGAGTTTGACGCTCTGGAGAGACAGCTCGAGGAGCAAACATCGGTCGTGTCAACTGAGGAAGAGAAGCAGAAAGACTTGGAAGACATGTCCAAGACTGTCATGAACATTACTCAGACTGTCAAGGATATTGGAGAGTCAGAGACTCAGGTCGATCGCATCATGTCTCAGCAGATGTCGGGCGGTGCAACTCGAAGCCCTGACGAGATCCACGAGCTTCAGGCTGGCGTGTCTGAGCAGATGAGAAGCCTGAAGAACCGTATCTCCAAGTTGACCACAGACCGTCAGCGCATGAAGGATCAGCTGAGCGCTCTTGAGCTCGAGAAGAGTGAACTAAGAAACAAGATCAGCCATGCAGCTGGACAATTGGACAAGAAGAAGGATCTGCAAAACCAGATCCAGGCTTTGAAGGATGAACTCTCTCATCAACGAGAGATGATCCAACGCGCCGATGAAGAATTGGAGAGCATTGAGCCCAGTATCAACGAGGCAAGGTCTGCCCGGGACGATGTACTTCGACGTGGCCGATCAAAGGAGCAAGTTATTGCCGACGCCCGTGACAATGTTGCCAACTCTGTCAGCGAGATGAAGATGATGGACACGGACATCCAAGATTACATCGACCGAGGTGGCCCCTCCAATCTTGCATCTAACCAGCGTGCCATTGCCACACTTGAAAAGACGATTGCGAATACTGAAAAGGAGGTAACAGATCTCACAGTCCGCACAAACAAGCTGAAACAAGACATCGACAACGGAGATCGGAAGAAGAAGAATATTAGGGATAACCTCAACTACCGCAAGAACCTTCGCACAGTCGAAGTCATCCGCGGGGAGATATCCGAGCTAGAAGACCGCAACGCAGATGAAGACTATGAACGTCTTCAGGCTGAGGCTCGTGCGCATGAAGACCACTACAACCGCCTTCTTGCGGAACGCGGCTCTGTCATGGGAGCCATGAAGACAAAGGACGAGGAGCTTGGAAGACTGCTTCAGGAGTGGGAGATGGACTACAAGGATGCCAAGAGAAAGTATCGAGAGTCGCACATTCGTGTGGAGACTACCAAGGCTGCCATTGAAGATCTTGCACAGTGTAGTTCCGCTGTTGACAAGGCTGTCATGCAGTTCCACTCGATGAAGATGGCAGAAGTGAACCGCATCGCTGGCGAGTTGTGGCAGAGTACATACCAGGGTACCGACATCGACACAATTCTGATTCGTTCAGACAACGAGTCAAGCACAGGCAAGCGCAACTACAACTACCGGCTTTGCATGGTCAAGCAAGATACGGAAATGGACATGCGTGGCCGATGCTCGGCTGGTCAAAAGGTTCTCGCATCCATCATCATCCGTCTGGCATTGGCCGAGTCGTTTGGCGTCAACTGTGGTCTTATTGCACTCGACGAGCCCACGACCAATCTGGACCGCGACAACATCAAGAGTCTGGCAGAGAGTCTGCACATGATCATCAAGGCGCGTCAGGCCCAGAGCAACTTCCAGCTCATCGTCATCACACACGACGAGGAGTTTTTGCGGCACATGAGGTGCAGCGATTTCTGCGACAGCTTCTTCCGTGTCAAGCGCGATGAACGACAGAACAGTGTCATTTCCAGGGAGAGCATCACAAAGATTTTCTAATTGGAGGGGTGATATGTACATCAGATGATGGTGGTGTAGAGGAGAAATGTTTTGAAAGCTCAGTGAGCTAGGGAAAATGGTGCTAGTATCTTGAGGCTGGAGTTGGCGTTGGGCATGTATTAATGTCACATTTACTCGACATGGATGTATTACTACCACACACTGGTGCCGTTGGCATTTAAGGTATGAAGCTCATGCGAAGCTCACCTAAAGGAGAACCGGTCAGTCGGATTGTGATTTTCGGTTGGGGAAGAGATGTGCGTGGCTTGCATTGTCCGACATGTCAGTTGAGACATAACGCTTAGTGGCATAGGCCGAGAGCGTGTTCGTTGAGGCCTGCCATGTGGGTGGTTGAGACATGGGAAGACTGTCAGACATGCTTCCATGGTTTGTGAGAGCAGAACGCCGTTGAGAATTTGTCATGTTCAAGAAGGCCGAGTTCAAGATTCGTCTACTCCAACAAATGTCCATGGGGACTTTTCGGTGAGTTCTAGTGGCTGACCAAGTACCGCGTCAACTGCCTGAGCGACTAGGTTACCTTGTCGACAAACCTCGACAGAACCAGCGTCTCATCGGCGTGAGTCATCCTTGTCCATGTTAACCAGATCTACGCGGCAACTGGATGAGTGAGCATCTCGTCGCAAGCTCGGCGATAGGAGGTGGAATGGGCCAGTGTATGGCTATGAATCATGACGCGGCGCGAATCTCGACGACCAGAGCTAACCACAAAGGCAACTCATAAGACGGAATCTAGGGTCATTCCGAGAGATCTTGAGCGTCGTCCCCCGCAACCAACAAGGGATCGGAATTACGAGCCGGCAATAATGAGTGATTCATGGTGCAGACTCCACACCCTCCTCGGTTGAATCTCAGTTTGGTTGACGCTTCGAGGAACTATTGCTCCACCCTCCAGGAGGCCCCAGGCCAGGCTTCATTCGCCGCCGAATTACCTAACACCGTAACGAAATGGCACTCGTCAACGACTCCATTGCGCCCTGCGAGCCGGGTAGCCGTATTAGGGAGTTGACCCCCGGTCCTCGGAGAAGAGAGCATGCCGAAGTCTGTGGAAATTCCTGACCCCCTCGACTCTCGAACACTACCAAACAATGTCGCCGACCGGGTTGCTGAATTGGACAAGGTGAAAGAAAAAAAGGTGAAGCGGTTTGCGTTGTCGACGATGCAGCATATATAATAAGTACGACGGCCAATTCCTCAAACGACGACAACCAAGCCAAGTAGCGGAGTGCATTTCGCTGCACTTGTTGATTAGCAATCCTCGACGCGGTCTACGGCGCCTTCCGAACAAGGTCTATTGCAACTACATTGGCAATCCTCAATTCACTTTAATTCATTGACGGAAATTCCTGTGTCGCCAGTCTTGACAATGGCGGCCTCAACGTCAAATCCAAACCAGAGGATCAGTTCTGAGACCACACTCGACGACATTGAGCGAGATGGGGTTGCTCCTTCCTCTTCCAATGCAGTTGCAGATGCAGAGGCAGGAAATGCCCCGACGGCTGCTCCTGCCCCCGAGGCTGGGAGGACCAAGCTCGAAACCTTCCTAATCATGTTTGCGCTCGGGCTGGCGCTCTTCCTCGCAGCCTTGGATGTCACCATCATCACAACTGCTGTACCCACGATATCCAACGAATTCAAGTCTAGTCAAGGCTATATCTGGATAGGAAGCGCCTATCTTCTCGGAAATGCTTCTTTCCTTCCGACGTGGACGAAACTGTCAGACATCTTTGGGAGGAAGCCCATCATCCTCACGGCGGCCGTCACCTTTTGGATCGGATCTTTACTATGTGCTGTGAGCAATGGTATGGCCATGCTCATCGCCTCGCGTGCCATCCAAGGTGTTGGCGGAGGTGGCCTAGTGGTCCTCCCTAACATCGCCATCAGCGACCTCTTCTCCATAAGGAACCGAGGCATGTACTTTGGCATCTTGGGCATGGTGTGGGCACTGGCCTCTGCTGTCGGTCCCATCCTGGGTGGCGTCTTCACCAGCCAAGTCAACTGGCGTTGGTGTTTCTATATCAACCTGCCCCTATCAGCCGTTGCCATTGTCATCCTGATCTTTGTCCTCAAGCTACACAACCCCCGGACGCCGATGAAGGAGGGTCTTTTGGCTCTCGACTGGCCAGGCAGTTTGCTCATGATCGGCGGCACAATCATGTGGCTGCTGGGAATTGAGCTTGGCGGTGTCAGTTTCCCCTGGAACTCTGCCACCATCATCTGCCTCCTCATCTTTGGCGTTGTGACGACTGGTATCTTTCTCGTCTATGAGTGGAAGGTTGCCAAGTTCCCCATTTTGCCTCCCTATCTCTTCCACAAGCAAAACAGCAACGCGGCGTTTGGATTAGCCTTTACCCATGCCTTTGTCTTCATGTCTGGCAGCTACTGGCTCCCACTGTACTTTCAAGGCGTGCTCGGTGCATCGTCTCTGCTTTCCGGTGTTTATCTGCTGCCTTTTGTGCTCTCCCTGTCGTTCATCTCGGCCGCGGCTGGTATCATCATCAAAAAGACGGGTCGCTATAAGATAGTCATCGTCTCGGGATTCGTCGTGACAGTCATAGGCTTTGGACTTCTCATCAACCTCGAGCCGCGCGCCAACTGGGTCAAGATCATCATCTTCCAGATCATCGCGGGCATCGGCATCGGCCCCAACTTCCAGGCGCCCCTGATCGCGCTGCAGACAAACATCGAGCCGCGAGACATCGGTGCCGCCACCTCCACCTTTTCACTGATCCGCCAACTTGGTACCTCGGTGTCGGTTGTCATCGGCGGCGTCATCTTCAACAACGAGATGGAAAGGCAGTACCCCAAGCTCGAGCAGGAGCTCGGTCCCGACTTGGCGAATTTGCTGTCGGGCTCCAACGCGGCGGGCAACGTGCAGGTCGTGGGCGAGATGGGCGGTCACGAAGGCCAGGTAGCCAAGACAGCCTACTGGAAGAGTCTGCAAACAATGTACATTGTCTATACCTGCTTTGCTGGTCTGGCCCTCATCATCAGCTTGATGATCAAGCAGGTGAACCTCAGCAAGGAGCATCAGGAGCACAAGACGGGACTCATGTCGCTCAAGGGGAGGAAGGACGAGAAAAACGACAACGAAAAGGCAACTGACAACTAAGGCGGCGTTTAACATGCTCTCACGTAGGCTCAACCCATGTAGAGCTGGATTGCATTCTTAGTATATATATGACATGTTATTTATGTCTCAAGCGTAGCATTTAGATTGTAATTTAATTAAAAGTTGTTCATTCCATCTCGTTGTCCTTTTTGAAGTTGAGTTCTCACAATACGTGATGGGATAGGAGGGTAAACCATCAGGCAATTTGGTTATCTGTATAGGTACCATTGGGGCATAGTCACCAGATACTCATCAGCGTCTATTCTCTTCGCTATCTAATCGCAATCTTATGATTAGAAGAAAACCCGTAAACCATAGTGATAGAAGTGAAGTATCTTCTAACATGGTATGAGATAAAAACCTACCAAAGAGCAAAGCTCAGCTATCGCTCCCTTAAGAAACTCAGCCATCATTCTTTCAATGCTCCTCAAATTCAAATTACCATGGTCTTTCATAAGCATAACAAGTCTACCTGCTCAGTCTGGTCTATCACTCAAAACAGCTTCTCCCCCTCCTCAAGCGTCCTCTTCCACTCCTCATAATCAAACCCAAGATCTTCAAGCTTCTTAATCTCATGCCTCTTCTCCCCCACGGCCCGGCTCGCCAGCTTAATCTTGGGCACCCTTTCCCTCACCCAGCGCTTATCCAGACCCCAGTAAGGGGGGATCTTGCCCTCTCCGTCGTTCTCTAGACCAAGCTCGGGGGCCTTGGGGGCTGACTTGCTAAGGTCATATAGACGGTTGATGTAGTCCACGTCCTCTGGGGAGTGCATGAGGTGGATCGCTTTGCCGGAACCCTTCTTTTCGTGTTCACTTTCTATCCATGTCTCCATTTCTGCCGTTGTGGGTGCGTTGAGTCGCCCAGACCAGATACGCGCAGCAACAGCGCTCTGCGCCTCTGCGATAGGGAAAGGTACTACACGTTGAGGAACGCTGAGGAACGCAAGGGTTGGGTCAGCCGTGTAGAGGATCTGCTCCCACAGGTGCGCCGCATAACCTCCATCGGGGACGACGACGGATGGTTCCAACGATTTGAGGAAAGGATACGAGTAGTGAAAGCCGGTGCAAAAGATGACAGCGTCAATGTCTGTCTCTACCTGATCGTTGGCGAAGCGGACACCGCGCTTCGAGGGGAGGAACTCGACGATATGGGGAACGTTGGCGGCCCATGACTCCTTGGCTGGAGGTGTCACTGTGGGCTTCTCCTTTTCAGAGATGAAGATGGGATGCTTGGCGACTGCGGACAGCTGGGCGCTCACATCGACACCAGACGCCGAGTTTCCAACAACGATGACTTTCTGTAACAAGATCAGTAAGTAGGGCTGTGAATGTTGTGCACGATATTGCTTACCTTATCCTTGTAGTCATCAGGTCGGCGGTAGAACTTGGAGTGTGAAATAGCACCCGGATATGCCTTGTCAAACTCGACAAGCCCAGGAATATCCGGGATGAAAGGGTCATTATAATGGCCACTCGCCACCACAACAGCGTCAAATTCATCCTTGGTCGCCTTATTCGCCTTCAAGTCAAGCACCTCAACCTGCCATGGCTTAGACCCATCTGTCCCAGGCTTCTCGATACTCAGGACTTGGGATTGATACGAGATGTGTGGAGTAATGTCCTCGGCATACTCCTTGAGGTACTGCAGCACTGCGCTGTGCCTGGGAAACAGCGATGAGCCCTGGGGAAACTCCTTGTCCGTGTAATTCATGAGCGAGTGAGGGATGTTGGTCTCGAGCAAGTCGTAGATAGGCGACATGAACTCGACTTCTCCGCCGTCCTTGGGCCAGAGAGCTTGGTCCGGAAGACTGCTAGGCCGGGTTCTTGGAACAGAGAAGCCATTCTCGCGGGCGAGAGGTGTGTAGTTCCAGACACCACCCGGGGTAGCACGTTGTTCAAAGATGTGAACCTTGGAGAATTTCTTCTCTGCGAGTAAGTATCTGGATGATTGTTGTTAGCTCTCATAACTCGTAATTGCTATCGATGAGACGCACTTGGCCGCTGCAAGACCACTTGGGCCGGCGCCAATGATGGCGATGCGGCGAACCTGAAGTTTTTCTGCCAGAGGCATTGGAAGTCTAGTCAATACCAAGTTCCTTAAATATTCTTCTAAAGGTTACACCAAGTAGATGCAGTAGATATGGCGTAGATGTGTTGAATACTGGCGATAGAAAATGAGCAAGTAGGTAGGACGGCCGACAGGCGTCCTTCGGCCGTAAAGCTTCCTAATAAATATCTTCAAACTCAGCCGTCAAGACCGTTCAATCAAGCACCCGCGTGGTCTCATTTGACCATCTGAAATCCACGCCGCCGATGGATCCCGCAAAATAGCCTCATGGGACCCTGTAGTTGTGCCTTGGAGCCGGTCCGCTCCATCCTCCATCCTCCATCAACGGATGACCTGATGGCCCGATTGGGCCCGGTTTCCAATTCTGGCAATCCCGTGTCGGGCTCCGCGCGACGCCGACTCCGGGCATCGGAGCTTGGCCGCCTACCCCAGCTTCTCCGGTCCTGGTTGATGTTTTACATCTGGATATTCCTTCAGAAACAAATCTCATATTTCTGACCTTGTCGTATTCCCATATGCATGAATCCTCACCATTGACAAAGCTAACGCGTTCGCGGCTCGGTCAACTGCCATTAGTGTCGTAGCGGCTCAAAGTCTGATAACGTCCCCTCTTGATCCCAGGGCTATCACCTCGTGCAAGCACGCAATCTGGTCCACCTTCGTCAACAACGGTCAGGATGGCGCATGCGGCTCCGTGCCAAAGAGGAACCGTCGTCAAATGAGATGCTTGCCTTTTTCTTCTCTTGGGCACTCTCCTGAATGTTGGCAGGTTCCAGCTTCACTACATCTGCCGTCGTCCATCTGTATGGCAATATATTCACTCATAACTCAGTCGGCTCCCCTCTGCCTCACCAGGGCCAGTTGATTCAAAGGCATGACGCTCGCGAGAGCCCCGGTTTCCCGAAATGGCATCTGATATGAAAGCTTCGATCCACCGCTTCCGCCTCCGCAGGGTGTCTCCATCCCCGAGAGATGCCGGTCGGGCCCGGTCCGCTTCACCTCCAGTGTCTCCTGATAAGCGGCTGCAGGAGGTACCCCAGCGAGATGCGCAACCTCGCCGACAGGATGGACAGCAGCAGCAGCCGAGACTGCCTCCACCAACGGCTCGGGGCTCGGGAGGAAGACCCATAGCTCCGGCCTGTGACCGCTGTCGCAGTTTCAAAAAGAAGTGCAGCCGCACCTATCCCGTGTGCTCACTCTGCGCCAGCGCTGGCCAGAGATGTTCTTACACTAGCCCTATTGCCAACGCGGAGGCGCAGGCCCACCAGCTTCGCTCGCGTGTGCAATGGCTTAGTCGCTATATCGACGAGAACCTACTCCCGCCAGGTCAGCAGGGTGGGATAGATGCCATCGAAACTGGAATCGATCTAGGCCCCGTGCTCAGCGGTGCGCAACGGAACGGCGTGGGGCCTTCCACAAACTCGGGCGCAGCATCGTCACCACTTTCAAGAGCTCCGGGTCCGGCGACCCCTCCGTTGGATACCACCGGACCTCTCCCGTTGATCCGTGGGCGTGATCACCCCATGACAGGGCAACAGGGCAGTGATGTGCGAATAGAGGACAGAGATCCGGGCACCGTGAGAACGACAAGCAGTCATCTCTCTTACCAAACCTCGAGTGATGGTTCTATCACCAGACGGCGGTTGATCGCTCGACAAGCCCTTCCTCCTGATATTGCGCCAAGTCGTTTCGTGGATGCCTTCTTTCGCCATGTTAACCGAGCATATCCTTTTGTGGATCAAGTCAAGATACGTCGTGACCTCGAGTCCCTGGGAGATGCCTCTCCTGCGGACCAAGATCCTCCCATGACGTTACTATACCTTGTCATGGCCATCGGATGTACATCTCTAGTACGGGCAGGGCAGATACCGAGCGACACAGCCAAGCGATTTGATGTAGTCTATCCAGACATCATCCAGGAGTGTCTTTGCAATGAGGGCGTCGAGTCAGTTCAGATCCTCGTTCTCTTAGGACTATACTCCCTTTTTGATCCCACAGCCACCTCAGCATACTTCATTGTGGGCATCGCTGCTCGTCAGGCTATGGTCATCGGGTTGACGCGGCCAGACGACCAGCCCCGTACACCGGCCGAAACGGAGCTCAGGCATCGACTATACTGGAGCATCTTCGTTCTGGATCGCATGATGGCTGCGTCGCAAGGTCTCCCAGTGGCATTGACGGATGAGCACGCCAGCGTTCCGCTTCCAGGGCTCACGGTTGAGGAGTTTGCGAGTGCGGATAGAGCCGTATATGCTCGAAACCTGCAGACAAGCCGGCATGTCATACAACTTCGCCAACTAGAATATCGGATTCTGCATGCGGTACATCTGCAACGAACTGCAGAAACTGCAGGTATCTCGTCTTCGGATCGGCGCGCAGTTCTCAGCAGCTTGAGGTCAGAGATTGAGGACTGGTACAGCAACGGGTGCCTTATGTCGCCAATGGAGGCCGACAACCTACCTATCCACAGCAGTATCACCTGGTTAAGCGCACAGTATTACCACTTACTTGTTCTCCTTTACTTCCCCAACCACTTCA
Organism: Fusarium ambrosium; assembly: GCA_003947045.1. NCBI lineage: Eukaryota > Fungi > Ascomycota > Sordariomycetes > Hypocreales > Nectriaceae > Fusarium > Fusarium ambrosium. Next base: position 146,034 of record NIZV01000072.1, read on the forward strand.
ACAGCGCTGCAGCGGCGGTGCCTCGGTCAGAACTGCTCGAGTTTGCTCGAAAGCAGCTCCAGGCCAACTCAGCTCTCCTGCAGCAACGGCAGCTACCACTGAACCGGGTGTCACTATGCCGGTTGCTACCCGTGTGTTTGGTGTTGATGCACGACTTTGTGGCATCGTACGGCTCAAACGATTGGGGAGCGCAAGGGCCAGGGCCATTCGCAGCCAGGGACGAAGTAGCCGTCCTAATCACAATCCTTGAAGCATTCCCGAAAGGATGGACGGTAGCACACGAGGCAGCTCGCATCATCCAGCAGTTTGCGGGGGTAATGACAGGACACGGAAGCATGGCGACTGCGTACTTTGGTACACAAACAGTATTTCCGGCGACGGGCAAGGAGAGCGTTGAAGAGCTGGTGAGGCCTTGCATCACGAGCTTCACTGGATTATTACACCAGTTTCTAGGAAAGGCGACATGCTTCCAGACGATCGAGTATGCTGCTGAGACGAAGGAGGTTGAAAAGATTGGGCAAGTCGGAGTTGCGGCGCAGCAAACAACAACGAATTCGCTGTGGTTGAATGGAACGGAGTCAAACGCCGGGGGCGTGAACGAGGAGGCTGTGCTCGGGTATGGATGGGGTTCCTGGGATCTCGATTTCCTTTGAGCCTTGACTCTGTTGGGATTAGTTGATGTTGCTGTTAATGTGAGGTTGGGATTTATAGATGGATATATGGCGTTTGCGGAAGAGTGGTGGTTTTTAATAATGTGCAGGTTGGTCAATGGAGGCAGGTATGATCGCGCATCCACAGCACCTGCCCCATACCAGATACCTACCTCCAGCAGCACATCAGGGCAGGCACAGTCAATTCCATAAGTTATCTAGCGATTAATTAAAGACAAGGTTAACTAACAGCAACGCTGGTCTCCCGCCGCCACGTCTTGAACCGTTGTTGATCACGATCGCGCGTTGGAGCATTCCAACAGCGAGACAAACCTCTGCATCGAGCAAGGTATCGAATGGCTGAAGCAAAGCTAAAATCGAGGCTCTGCTACCGGGGGCTGCTGCCGCATCTGCACTCGGTTGAAAGGGGAAGTGTGCATCAAACAAGGCTAGAATGATACATGTCACAGCATCAAGATGCATCCATCGCTTCAAGTTGCAAAGCCCACCTGGCAGTGACAGTCAGTACCTGATCTGACATCCATCCAATCCATCCACTCTCTGGCACTGATGGTGACAGTCTGACGGGCAAGCCGGGATTGAAGATGACGACAACAACGAGAAGCAGCAGCAGAGCGGGTATTGGCATTGGACGGTAAATGGACATTTACGAGCTGACGTGCATCGGACTGGGGACTCTCCCAATGGCCAAAATTATTTATGGCATACGTGGGTGGATCGCGATAGACGATTACTACAACGTCTCATCCAATATCAGGGACACGAGTGCGAGCTGTTCCGAGCAGGGCAGCTCCGGCCAACAGGGCAAGATACAGTAAGCGGCTGCATTACTGTATGACCCCAGGCCCTGGAATCAAAGCGAAATCAGGGGATGCTTTCTCTCCATCACAATCCATCCCGAGTGTGAACTGAGAATCAGGAAAATACTGTACTGCGCTGCACTGCAGATCACGAGGCTCTCCACAAACTCACCCTCCTCCTCAATTTGATTGCACTTTCGATTACCTTTTATCTACCCGTGCATCGAGGCCCGTTGACGTGGTTGGAATGAGGTGGCTGGCGGTTGACTGTGATAGGGCTGCATGTGAAGAAGCGGTAAATGATAAATCAACCCAGAGAGGAGCGCTCAACACCAGATGAACTCCCAGCCATCACTTGGTTCTCGTCTACTGTTTTTAGCACCTTGCTGTATGCACAACAACCGAGGCCTCCTCACGCTAGCCCTCCATTGTCACCTTATGGATCATTAATGGAGGGGAAGCTCTATGAGACCCTTTCCCCATTGAAGGGGGGCAGCGTGACGGCATCTTGAGCAGACGTGGCTGTGACTGGGCTGAGTCCGACGGACATTGCATCCAAGCCCGTGCTTTGTAGCCACTGTTAGTGAGATCATGTCAGGCTGGCACTCCACACCCATATGCAAGCCAGGATCGCTCCCCTGGAGTCGGATGCACTAACAAATTGACCGCACCGCTTGCACTGCCTCAGAATTGCTCCCCAGGACTGGGCATTCTCGTGGGCGATCGCCATAGCCCTCTGCAATCTCGAAGCCCAGCAACGGGGACTCGAATGACGATATGCAGGCTTGTCATTAATTAGTCCTACAAGGCTTCTAGCACTATGCAAGAACAGTAGCTCCAGATGGCAGTGCCCATCGTGGCCCGGCAGTTCCCATGCCATGCTCTGCTCTCATGGGATGGGATCCCTCCAAGGCTGATCATGCACACACACAATGATTAGTAGCTCTCTGCCAAGTCTAGAGGCTAGAGACGCAGCATCCCGCGTCTACGGTGCCGTCCCAGTCAGCCCAACGCCTTGCTACCGGGTCGGTTCTGTTCGGTGTGTCTAGGCTAGGACTCGGCCAGGACATGAGCATGTTCGCCGACTGCGTCATGAATGCCGAGACGGCCCCAGTAGTGTTCACCGAGCAGTTCTCCTACTCTCTCATTCACTTGCCGGTCACGGTGCGAGATACGAAAACAGTGTGTCCTCAGCCGACCGAGAAATATCAACAAGTCTGAGACAGATTGCACTCGGACAAGGTCCATCGAAAATAGGAATCCACTGGGGCTTGCAAAAATTTAGCGGCCCAAACCCACCTACTGGAGTGGCAGCCGCTGGAACTTCGAGCCATCCATCAACTGCAGGTGGACTTGGCTGCACCCACCGCCCGAGTCCCGTCCCCAGGAAAAAAACGCCCACGCCTGGACCCCTGCCACCCCTTGCCCTGCCACCCCTGTCCGCCCATCCACTCCATCCTCCCATTTCTGGGCTTCCCACCAACTGATCCCTGGGCGCGCTCTCTTTTAACTTGGCCAGGCCTGACCTGTTTCAGCGGCCTCGGACTGAACCTTGCTCTCTGACATTTCTAACGCCTCTCGCCTCTTCTTCTCATTTCTCCCCCATCAATCTCAAATCTCATCCCATCCATCATCCCCTGGCTGTTTGCGTCGACAAATCGCCTCATCAGCAACAACAACAAAAATCCTCGCAATTGCGTCGCCGTCTCTCGTTTCTCGTCATCTACCGTATCGCGACCTTGCTTTTTCCTTGTTTAATTATTGCCCAGGAAGGGGCTTTATTTATCAACCAACCGCTCCTCCCCGCGTCGGCGCCCGCGTGAGCTTCCATCACTGACCCTTACCCACGACCGCCCGACCGAATCTACGCGTCCTCGAGTTTTCTTCATCCATCAGCATCGTCGTCCATCGACCATCGAACGACCTTGACGATCATCGTCTTCTTCTTTTCGATTTAATTCCCGTGACTCCCGGTTGGAGTCGAACATATGCACACCGTGGCTACCCGACTGGAGTCTCGCAGGTCGCTCCTCGGCCCTGAGCATGGTTATGGCTATGGAGGTCATTACAACCAGCCCTACAGCGATGGGGAGCCTGCTCCTCAGCCTATTCCTCAGCCAGCGGCCTTTACTCAGCCAACCTTTGGCGGCGACACCTCCGGCGTCGATCCCGCTGCGAACCAGGGCTACGCCTATCGAGAAGGCTTCTCACCATCTGTTCCGGCCACAAGCACACTGAATGGCAAGACGGGCTTCCTCACGAGCCGATGGCCTGCGTGCTTCATGACACTTTCTCTTCTCCAGGCCGTTCTGTGTATTTGCTTCGAGGCGTAAGTCTTGCCCATACCCCCTCACGTGTCAGCTTCCCAGAGCCTTCTCACTAATGCTTACTCGCAGCTACATCTTTGGCAAGTTCCAGTTCAATCTTGGCCCTCATATCAACCTGCCCAAGGTCCAGTCTCAGTACAAGACTATTCCTACTTTCCTAACCCTGTTCATTTTCGGCTTCCTCTACACTCTCGTTGTCGTTTGGGATGCCCTCCGCCAGAAGAACACTATCCAGGTTATTGGAGTCTGCTTCTCCAACCTTGCTCTCATGGTCTACACTGCCATTCAGGTTGACCAGATTAAGGAGGCGTTCGATATTCTTGGGATGCACAATGCCCTCGAGAAGGACGTCACTGCTGCTGACCTCTGGGGCGATGTCAAGCCTTACCTGGTTGCCATCCCAGCTATTATCGCCGCGGCGACCGTTGGCATGATCTTCATCTCCTGGAAGATCTACCAGGAGTACGCTTGGGACATTCTCAAGAACATTGGTGCTGATTACCGCATGAAGAAGCGCTTCCTCCACTACCAGGTACGTTCTCTCGACACATTGAAATACCACGTCTTCAAGTTCAATGTCTAACCCGGCCTAGATCTACATTGCTCTGCTCAAGTTCGATTTCTTCTTCTTCCTCGGTTTCATCGTTCAGTTTGTCGTCGTTGTTGCGGAGAAGAACGATCCCGAGTTCGCTTTGACTATTGTCACCATTCCTATCACCATCGCCATTCTGCTCGCCGCCGCCTACTTCACTCGCAGGGAGAACAAGCCTGGCATGGTGTGTGTCATCATTCTCTATCTTGGTGGTCTCAGTTACTTCCTCTTCAAGCTGGTCCGAATCTACCAGCCCGGTCACAAGGAAGCGTACGAGGCTGTCCGCCGATCTCTTACCGCTTTTGCCGTCATCACTATTCTTCTTATCCTGCTCACCATCGCCAATGCCATTGTATGCATGTGCAACTTTGGAAAGGGCCTCAAGCCCCACCTCCAGTCCCTGTCTCGAAAGCGCAAGGTTGAGGAGAAGCCCGACATCAACTCGATCAACATGCAGGACGTCAAGCCCCAAGCGCCCAGCCGAATGACGATTGATTAATCGGCCCCACCGACAAGCCATGATCCCCGAGGCCACAATGGCCCCGAGGGATCATTGTACAAAGACACGAATTTACGAAAGGATACTAAAATTTCCCTTATATGGCACCGGTCAGACAGGGCAGGCTCGGAACGGACGGTAGCCAAATGAGAAAGGCGTGAACAGAAGGCGAAGAGATGATATCCCCGGGTTGTGTCTACAGTTTCCTTTGGTCTCCTGTGTTGTTGTTTTTTTTCTCTTGGTTCTAATTTTTCCTATGTCAAGACCCAAACATATTAGGCGTTGAACAAATCTTCATTCCTTTGAATGAGTGATCCAGGAGTTTTTATTTGTCACTTGAAGCTAGTTTGATCGTGGAGAATATCCACGATGGGATCGAAGGGAGGGGTGGAAATGGTGAATCACGGAACGCGGAGATAGCCAGAGCGACCCAGTAGAAAACCTTGAACTTGGTTCTTTAGGATAGTGAATAAAATCCGTACCAAGTAACGTTAGTTGAATCATGAATATGTGAAACTCGAGACTTCTTTGCTGTTCCACATGATGTTTGATGGTTTCAACATGGTGAAACGTCAGATGTCGTAACTCTTCAACACAGCTCCCACATTCCGTGTTTCACAAATTTGATGTGGTATTGAAACTATAACTAGTCTACTAAGCAGTCCAGTCGGCATATCCCAACATTTGCAACACTATAAACATGAGTGACCAGGGGGCTAAGGGATGGTCCGTTGCGTAAACCCATAAATCCATCAACGCCAAGTTCGCCGGATTGCCCAGAGTAGTGAATAACTATGCACGAAACAATTAAAGACAAAAGCTATGCAGATGAGTAGGTATCGAAGAGAAGGGTCAGCTATTAGAGCCTGATCTTAATGGCTTCCTTCAGGTGACCTTCAGTCGGGCAGTAAGGGCACTTGTACCGCGCGGCCTTTGTGATGTTTTGTAGAGACTCGCGGCAGATGACGTGACCGCAGGGAAGCATCATGGGAGGGTTGTCCTGTGTTGTTTGCTCCTTGCTCACGGGGCAGACAAAGATAGGATGATAGATCATGGATTCGGGTAAGGGCGTCTCAAAGGCCAGCTCGTTCTCAGTCGTCCACTCCGTCTTCTTCTCGCGCATGTAGGTTGTGTACTTTATGAGGCGCGGTAGGGCGATAGAGCCCGCTGTGACGGCAATGTAGAGCGGTGACTCGGCAGAGAGACCAAGCATGGAGCAGAACTCGCGGGTAAAAGACATGGCCACATCCTCAAATGCCGAGTCGATCTCAAAGATGTGCTTGTAAGGCGAAGCGGCGAGGTTCGGGGCATACACCAAAGCGCAGCATAGCTGTTGGATCTCCCGCAGGTGACGGGCCTGGAATCTGGCAAAGTGTTGACGGGCGTAGGCGAGAGCACCGAGGGGTCCATTGCGCTCGGAATCATTGGGGAGACCGTTGACCGAGCTTCCTTTGAAAAGCCATACGAATTGAAGCTTGCCAAGTTCAAATTCGAGGGTGCTGCCCTTGGCCTCAAGTTGCGGGCTATTGGCGCGGGCCCAGTCGATGGCAGGGACAAGATTGCGATCCTTCAGCTCTGACAGAATGCTGTACATCTCTGAAAACTTATTTTGCAGATGCTCTGAGTGCAAATTGCGAATATCATCTTCCGGTTCGTCGTCGTCGTCGTCGTTGTCCATATCGTCATCACCGTCTTCGTCCGTTTGCCGAGGGGTGCGGATTTCGCGATGTGGAGGGTGGTCATGGGCTTCGTTGAGGAACGTTGAGGCAACAGCGAATTGTCCCTCTCGTAGGAGATGCATGGCTATGGCTCGGTTGATCAGGCCCGGGTGGTCGGCCATGGCATCGGTCTCCATGGGAAGTTCGCGGTGAGGAAGTGCCTAAGTCGGTCAGTGGCTATTGCGGCAACAGTCAAGTAACAGTAACCAACCTTGTCCAGAGCCTTCCCAAAGGCCTTTTGTGCCTTTGTGACTTCCTTGAGGTCTTGTGTGATCGATTCAAGCCGGGACTTGACTGGGTTCTGCAACATCATCATGGTCATGCCGATGCGAGTCGCGTCCGCTTCTATCAAGACGTTAGACGGCCTTTGATGAGATACGCTTTAGAATACCAACCTCCTGCAACCTGCTCCCGCGTAGCAGTGAGCAAATCTATGATCTGGTCTACATCATCGATCGCAGCGTTTAGATTGGACTTTCTCATGCGAGCTAGCTCGACCATGAGCGGCGCAAATGGCGAGACGTGATCGCTGTCGACTCCCGCCATGGCTGTGATATCGGTGGGGGGTTTCGGCCCAGCTGTGGTTGCCGAATTCTGGATGATTACAGGTGAAGCCTCAAAATTGGGCTTCTCGTGAGTCGGTGGATTCCAGGGGATTAATCCAAAAGCTTGAGTAACGGTTTGAGCGGAGGGGGAATGGCGCTGCCGTGATCGACGGCCGATGTCGTCTGAGGTCCAAGTGACGGCTCCCACTGACGATAGCGTCGGCCCGCTGTTATCGATAAGACAGCTTCGGGGGTTTGCTTGTAAGGGGGCTATCCCCACCTATGACTCTGGCCAATCAGAGCTAACAGAAAGTTTCCAGTTTAAGAAAGAGCGACTCTTTCACATTCATGCGTCGGATTCCGTAAAGCAACTCTCATACAATCAAACCATCTATCATGAGCCATCGTCTCCCTATCTTCTCCCTTTGTTGAGCCGCTCCTCTCTCCATCTCGCTTCCTCAAAGTAAGGTTCTATACGACCCCAGCTCAGCCAGGGTTCACGTGGGGACATACGGAATTAGTGCCCCGCAGCTACCTAGCCAAGAAGGTAAGGTACCTAGAGCTAACGCAAGGCCTTCTTCGAGCTATTGCATCACATGCAGGCCCTGAACCTGAACACCAACAAAAGGCCTCCCAAGCACCCAAGCGACCCCTGGAGACGGCCTCTTTTGCCCGTCTTCTGCTTCGTTCGCCGCGCAGCTGGACGGCGAGAATGTAGCTCGAGACCGCCGCGACTAAACCCCAGGGGTCGATGACGACGCCATGGCCTTCCGATTCCCCTCCACACCGGATCCTCGAACCCACCGGCTCGAAGACGAATATCTCGCTCCCGTCACCGCCAAAGGTTCGGTCCAGCGGACCGGACGAGCAAGCCCTTCGGACGGCGCTCAACCTCCGGCCGATACAAACCCTCATGCTGAGCATGAGAAAGCTGCTGAGCCTCTCATTCTACCTCCCCAACAAGCACCACCACGAAAACGCATAGTCTTTGCAGACCCTTTTGCCTTTCGGTTAGTTGCCTTCACCCCTGGTATGCATACGCGATCAGTCCTAATACTTTGATTTACAGTTTCCTCGAAGACGATAGTAATGTCAGTGTTGTCGAGCGTCGTGGCATATTGCGCGGTTACGAGTCCTACCTTGTCGAACAATGGGCATGTTCCAGAAAATCGCCAACCCTCGTCATTGTCACTTATACTGGAGATGAAAAACACTCTGTTGCGGTTGGCGTCCTCTCGGTTCCGGCAGAGGAGAGCCTCTGGCCGGCCAAGCTACGCGCCTACTTCAAGGCGATACAGGATTCGCATGCGAGACCCAAGGAAACAGCTCTAGGAGAGCTTATGGTGACGAACCTCAGCAGCTTTCCCTCGGCTCTTACCGTCATTCTCATTCCGGAGGGGGACATCCGCAAATATCGCTCATCATTCATCGTCAATGAGGATCTCAAACGGTTAGGATGCTCGGGGCGGTCAGGTCTTACACTCTCAGACCCGGCCGAGGCGACCCAAACAAAGTTCCTACAGCTCTACAAAACTAGCGATCGGGTTGCCATTAGCCAAGCTGTGATAGAGCTTATCAAGCTCTGTCAAGTTGCTTTATACATGTTTGACAAGCTGGGTCACGAATTCATCGATGGACTGCTGTGCGACAAGACGGAGATGGCAATCAACAACTGGTGGATCGAAGTTGGTGCTGAGCACTACAACTTTGAGCCTACTGATGGCATATTAGGGCCGACCACTGTGTCAGCTCTTCTAGGCATGTTTATGGGAGCGAGAAACCGCCTTCACTGGTATGGCGCTCCGGTGTCGAAGGACGTATTCGACCTTGACAGTACCAAACGTGGTATTGGTCATTTCCAAAAATCACAAAAACTTGAAAGAACACGGAGATTAGACCGTCAGACGCTTCTCAAGCTCTACACGGTATCTGCCAAGGCGGCAGCTGGAGAGGGCTGGGGTGTACAAAGAGCGGTCAAATCGACTCTGACAGAAGTCGGAGGTAAAAGGGGCGAGCTTGTCATGGGCATGGTATCAGGCAAGGACAAAGGAGGACTTGCTGATATTGAAACCCTCGACATTGACAGGTTCGTCAGTCTAGCCTACGGCGACAGGCCAAAATGGCTCTGGCATGGCAAGCCTCGAAGGACGCTTGCAGAACTACCAAATCACAGTCCGGAGCTTGGCAATGGACTGCCATGGAAAGACGACGATTCAAACTCGAATCCAAAACGGGTCTATTCTGCGCCTGCAGAGAGCGAAGCAGAATCGAGGCGGACAGATGATTCGCCTGGCATCTATTCGGCCTTTCCTCCTGGCTCCGCTACTAGCATTGGCGAGGGCGCAGGTGACAAAGAGGCGTTGCGAAAGAATATGTTCAAGAGTGTCGCTGGAAAAATGAGCGACGCTCGGTCTGGTTTTGGGCGCATCAAGGATGCTGTTGGAGGAGGTCTGCGAGGCCACAACGCTCGGCCATCGGTCTCGACAAGAGAGGACTTTGGAGAGATGGGTGTAGGGGGCTCCAACCAGGCACTCAACACAGCCATGCTCTCCACCACAGCACCCATACCAGGGGTAGGCAGAGCATTCACTTGGAAGAACAAGCCAGAAGAGTATTTGGCTGCGATGAAACGGGGCGACACGGATGTGATTCCAGGTCTGCCTCAAACTTCGCACTTTGCGTCTACTTCGACTGTCGATATCAAACCTGCCTCGGCTCCAGCTTGTGAGACTCAGAAGCGTGAGCTGGAGGGTGAGCTAATTGACATTGGTGCCGAGGTGCGCAAGGATGTACTCTCCAAAGCACCCTCGGCTGTTGGATCTCTAGTTGATGAAGCAGACGTTCAGGGACCTATTCTAGAAGCAGAACGCAACGCCAGGCCCGCGCGGGTGGGACTCTCGCGCCGGCACAGCATCCAGCTTCTCAAGTGCAGATCAGAGAAGATTCTCAATGAGAACCGATGGCCACGCCGAATGTCGTTTGGCGATGCCGAGGAAGCTGTGCTGGGTTGGGATGATATCATTGATATTACGGATACCACGGGCGACTTTGCGAATATGGAGGCATTCAATGACCTTGCTCAGTTCTTCAGCCGGCAGATGGATGAGATCAAGGAGGGCATCGAGCCATGGGTGACGGAGAAGCTCAAGGCGGTTGAGCTCCTCGATGATCGCTACGCAAAGGACAAAGATGAACTCCATGCTCTCTACTACCAGCTGAACGAGGCATGTCAACGGATGCGTATCAGCTCTCATGAACTCCTCGCCGAGGAGCGATCCCACCTAACGGAGGGCTTGAAGGAGGTCGAGGTGCTTGTTGCGCGTCTCGACTATGAGATCAATGCTCTCCTATCAAAGGTCAATGACGTCGAAGACGGCATTGTCACATTTGAGAGGCAGGTGGAGGACATGGAGAAGAAAGCCGAGGACCTCAAGATCCAGCTCGAGACAGAAGGATGGTTACATTGGCTCTTCAGGACAATGACAGGCATTGGAACAGGCCCGGATATCACACGGTCTACGCCATAATCCAGGCACCGATATAATTAGTGGTGGAGCGAGTCATGGAGCGTTGTCATGGGGTTGTGAATTTTCACATGCGTTTTCTCGCACGGAGTTTTGGGACAAAGCATCACATGGAGGAGCATAGATTACCCATGGAAGGCGTTGATATAACAACAGATGGCGATGCGATACAGACAGACGCACACAGAGGGAGAGCTTGTAGTGGAGGTGTTCTTTTTTCGTTCGGATTGTAGCATGAATCCATATACAGATATTATACAATGACACCTTGGAATTCATCTCATCATCCAGTCCTCCCGCCTCCGGTTTCATATCGATGCGAGCGCCTCGTGACGCAAACCCAAGCATCTAATCATTCGAGAAACGGTTCCCAAGCATATATTCATACAAGCCCTTGTTTCTTCCGGTGGCGATTCTTCCCGTTACGCCCTTTCCGATCTATTCGCTTTGTTGCAAAGAGAGAGAAGAGGGGACTATTCGTGTTGTTGTGTCCCCCTCATATCTAATGCCCTCTTTTAAAACATGCCACCGCCCTGTTGGCCTCCGAGAGCCTGACCCTGCTGCTGCATAATCTCGCTGACCTTCATCGACGTGTCGAGGAACTTTGCGGTGCAGCGGTCGAGGCAGACGGACTCGCCCTTGTTGAGCTCGCCCTCGCGGTAGTCGTTGGGGATGCACTTCTTCTGGCACGAGTTCTGGAGACTGCGGAGAGTTAGTGACTGCCATTCCCCTTTCATGCTATAAAGCTCAATTCCAATCCAAGGTGAGGGGTTGGAGGTTACCGGTTGTAGGTGTCGGCCATCATGCGCATCTCGCTCTCCACGGCAGCAATCTTTTGCTCCGAGGTAGGCTGAGGACGACCCATTCCGAGGAAGCTCATCTTGGCGGTGTTTTGTAAAGGGGGTGTTGTGATTAAAAAGAGGTGATGTTGTGGTGTTTGAATGTTGCGATCTTGGGCGGTTTCGGCTTTGACGATGCTCTTTTTGCCTTGGTTCAAAGGGAAAATTTGGGTCTTATCGCTGATTACGTGAGGTGCCGCTTATCGATTGCTGCGTTTATGTCATAGGCTCGTGGGGTTGGCCAATGAGGAGTTGAGCTTCAGTCATTGATAGGTGCAGTACCTCATTGTAAGTGATGGTGAAAAGAAACAAGCATGCGATAGTTTTAATGGTTATCAAAGGGTAGTTTGCAATATTCTGGTTGGGGAACGTCACCGTGTTGCTCGAGATGAACTGTTCAAAGTTGATAATCACTGAATCAACACCTCTTGTGGGTTTCTCACCTACCCTACAGAAAGGCTCGCAACTCATCCTGCTTCCTTTCTCGGCGATCTACCGAAATTTCAGTAATTCATAGTCGATGTAGGGGAATGCTTGGAGTTTTCATAATGCGCCTTGGACTGTGGAGTTAAGTCTCCTCGTGGGGGGGGGTGCATTCCTAAATAGAGGCACAATTGCTACAAGCCCAAGAACTCAGGCAACCCGACTATCACCTATGCACTGTCGACAACTAGACGGCAACAACCTAATTACCAGATATCGAAAGCATCGACGCCTAGTCAATGAGTAAATCCAAATATCATAAATTTTCATTCAATTTCCCAGAAAATCGTCGCTATTTACCACCCAAATATCACTGTGTCTTGGGCAATCTAGTTCTTAAATGTAATGGTCTTGGACCTTGTCCACTCCTCGAGACCGAACGAACCACCAAAGCGACCATGTCCACTAGCCTTGGCTCCTCCGTGAGGGAGAGCACTCTCGTCATGAACCGTCATGCCGTTGATATGAACTGCTCCAGTCTCAATCTCCCGCGCGATGCGAAGACCCCTGCCGAGATCGGTTGTGAAGACCGACGACGACAAGCCATACTCGGTGTCATTGGCGAGTTTAATCGCCTCTTCCTCAGTCTCGATGGCAATTAGAGACACGGTAGGGCCGAATGACTCGGACTGGTAGATGTCCATCTCTGCTGTGACATCCCGGATAACGATGGGCCTCATGCGGTACTTGCTGGTCTCCTCAACGTCCAGGTTTCCGTGAACCAGAGTGGCACCCTTGGAGACAGCATCCTTGACGAGGGCTTTGTTCCTCTCCACTCCCGCGGTGCTGACGAGGGTAGGCGCATCACCCTTGGAGGAGAAGATTTGCTCGATAGAGGCTGAAAGCTTCTTCTCGAACTCTGCCAGGACATTCTTGTGCACCAGGATTCTCTCAGTCGACATGCAAATCTGACCCGAATTCATAAAGGAACCAAGGGCATTCTGAAAAGCGGCGAGATCGAGGTCTGCATCCTCCCACACAATGGACGGGGCCTTGCCACCCAACTCCAACACAACGGGCTTCAGGTTTTCACCTGCCAGCTTGCCAACGATGTGACCGACAGGAGTGCTTCCTGTAAAGTTGATCTTCTTGACATGTGGGTTCTTGATCAATGATGAAGTCACAGACGCGGCATTGGCTCGCTCGTGGAAGATGACGTTCAGTACACCCTCTGGCAGACCCGCCTCTCTGAAGACATCGCCAATGGCCCAAAGGGTTCGGGGCGAAAGCTCGCTGCCCTTGAACACAACAGTGTTTCCGGCAGCAAGAGGGAAGATGACGGCTCTTGAGCCCAGGATGAAAGGGGCGTTCCTGAACGTATTAGTACGAGAACAAGACGTCCGGGAGTGACAACATACCATGGAGAGATGGCCAAGACAACGCCATAAGGCTCTTGCAGGACAAGAGCATGGGTGTTAGGGTCAGCCAACTTAGGAATTGAACCCTGTATTGTGCCTACACGGCCAGCGACCTCCTTGATATGTTGGATAGCAGTGCTGATGTCAAAGTCGGCCCAGCCAGCATCACTACCAGTCTCTCCCATCGAGTACCTGCGCAACTCTTCACGCCGCTTCTCAAAGAGATCTGCAGCCTTGAGAAGCACGTCACGTCTCTCATAGGGAGTAGACTTTCGCCATGTCTTGAAAGCCTCGGCGGCAGCGTCTACTGCGGCGTCGGCATCCTTGACGTCGGCGCTATAGTAGCGATGAATGACCTTGCTATTTGAGGGCGAGACGATATCAAAAGCATGCTCTGAGGTTTGGTCCTTGCCATTGATGATGAGAGGGACAGTGTATGTCGCTGCAGCTGTTCCGTTGGACATGATGAAGCAAATATTGTGTTTTAGAACTAAAAGATGAAGAAGCTTGTTTGTATTCACAACTCAACTGAGTGATAATCGGGGGGCGACAAGCTCCCTTTAAGTACTTGGGCAAAAGCAGACTCCTTAGCTAGCCCGACTGTGTTTCATTCCGAGGATCCCTCCTTGCTAGCAAGCATGGCATAGTATAGCCTACCCCAACCCCGCATGTGGATGCATGCCACATCGGGTTGTGGAGGGGATCATGGACGTGGTGTTTGCGCAGCCTAGCGACGGCAAGTATCCTCGGCACGTCCACCTTCGGGATTAGTTAATAGCGGGCAATCCATTTGACGTGCTTGTTCCATGGGTACGCTTCCTAGCGCGAAATAGACCAGCACCAAGGGACCTCTAAAGTCAAGACTGGAGAGGAGCCTCAGTTGGGGGACCAGACCCATTGGGGTCGGGCACGGTTGTTGACCTGTGTTTCTTGCTGTTTCAACTTGGAGGATCATCATTGCTTTGAGTGAGACTCCAAAGAATCAGTTGAAAATTGAGGACGACATATTGTGACAAAGTACAGGGAACTATCTGTAAATAACCCATATGCACTTCGCAAGTGATAGTTGCGAATGGGGCATGGCTCAACCCAGCAAGATCAATGCCCAGGCTAAGAGGGCATCACGGACGTTGCATCGCTGCAGGGTCTAGGAATGGCTGAGATACGGCGGTGGTGCGGATCTGGATAATTTCTGAGGAATTCAGCGTCAGAGAAAGCTCTCAGTCGAGCGAATAAAGTCCAACTCGCAGCGCATGAACACTCACCGACGACTGGGATCGATCCTGGAAGTGTAAAGTGGACCTCGGACTTGAGTCGTGGAGAGTGCACCACTTGGCCAGGACGTGGAGGCGCAGGTTTGAGATGCCTTGGGGTAGGGGCGCGTGGCTTGTCAGATTCTGGCATGATTGCGAGCTGTACTGTATAGTTTTATGCTTTTTCTAGTAGTCGAAGGATGACGGCCAGCTGCAAGAACCTTTGCGAGGAGGATCGAGTTGATGGTGTAGTATCGTGGGAATGGGATTCGGTTTCTGGAGTTGAAGGTGGAGAGAGCCCACTGACAACACAACCAAACAATCTCCTAAGATGCATAGAATCCACTGTATCAGTTCATAGAACACGGTGGGTTTTTGTTGGATTGGAGCGCAGTGAATACCGGTTTCAGAAGTTGCCTTCTTGAGCACCACACAGAGACATCGAAGACGCTCTTGAACAGGCAAGCAAGATGCGAGAAGTATCAGCGCTAATAGAGAACGGAGTTGCTCGTTTAACGAGTGCGGGACTTGGCTCGCCTGAGACGACTGTTCATGCAGTGACAGCGTTGTACCTTGGTGGGCGTACTTGAAGGGGAAGGATGAGGGTTGCTATTTTTGAGTCGGAGGGTTGAAAGGAAGAGGTTGATATGGATGATGCAGTGACACAGTTATGGACCGTTGAGGCTGAATCTTTTACGTGCTTACATACATGGATGTCTCGTCTTGTCTCACCTCGATACTTGTTGCACCTTGCCTATCTACAACGGTGGGGTCACGGGGTTCGCACAGAGAGGGCCTCATCTTTCCATCTACCTACATAGTGCATGCCACGCGATGGTAATTGGAAGACGTTGTCTGGCTAGGACATGATCCGAGACCTTTTCCCCCTCATGCCGAGCGCCAGGTTGTCTTTGAGCGAGACTGGCTGGCTCCACTAATGATGGGGAGAGATGCACCTCGTGCATGGCCCATGGGGTACCTAGGAAGCATCCTACTTGCTACTCGTTATGTATGCATGTCCTCATCCAAGATCTTGGTCTGAATAGCTTCTTAGAATTGCGATTGTGTGCTTTTTTCAAACAGAGTTTCGCGGTTTCCTAAACTGAGGTGATACCTTCCTTCCCTGGTCAAGAGAGGGTCGGAAAGAAATATCCGCCACGTGACTTAGATGCGGGTTCCCACCAATCAGATGACGCAATCCTCCGGCGGTGGCACCTTCTTTGCAATGAATTTTTCAAATCCCCCGCCCGAGCCAAGGTCGCACAGAGGTCGCCTCGGAAGGAAAAGTTGGTAGAGAGGGTACCGTGACAGTACATCCATCGAAAAAATTCAAGGCCTCCTTCCTACCTGCCTCCTGATCGAGGTTTTTTTTTTTTTTGCCAGTCCACTAACTCAAT